>NW_026844046.1:447746-991677 GCF_029531705.1 Pantherophis guttatus | reverse complement strand
CTACCTACCTACCTACCTACCTACCTACCTACCTACCTACCTACCTACCTATCTATATCTAGCTATCTTGTCTGTCTATTTATCTATCTATCTATCATCTATCTGTCTGTCTATCTATCTATCTATCATCTATCTTGTCTCTATCTATCTTGTCTGTCTGTCTATCATCTATCTATCTTGTCTGTCTGTCTATCTATATCTATGGCTAATGCTTACATGTTTTTAAAAAAACTTTGCAGACAATGCAGGGTGATGGCCCCCCATTGCTCCTGTCAGAGGCTGTCAACAAAGCCGCGAGAGTGGTCGGAGTAAAACCTTTGACGAGCGCCGAAAGCCTGAACCGAGACCTTGCTGATCCGGCCTTGCAAGATGGATACCAGCAGCAGGTGGGAACTATTCCTTGACTGTGGGACAGAGGGTGCAATGGCAGGTACCAGAGGTGCTTTCTTACAGGAAGAGGTAATTGCCGTGAAGAGCCGTGGGGTGGCGCAGTGGTTAGAATGCAGTATTGCAGGCTGACTGCCCACTGCCAGGAGTTCGATCCTGACCGGCTCAAGGTTGACTCAGCCTTCCATCCTTTTGAGGTCGGAAAAATGAGGACCCAGATTGCTGGGGGCCATATGCTGACTCTGTAAACCGCTTAGAGAGGGCTGTAAAGCACTATTAAGTGGTATATAAGAAATCATCATCATCATCATCATCATCATTTAATGACCCCCATAATCCCTTGCGGGGTGGAGTCCGGGCAACTGAATGGAGCTAGCAGAGTGTTTTAATGGCCGGATGCCCTTCCTCTCGCCAATGCGGAGTTTTGTTCAGCGGATATATTCTCAGTGTGCCCACAGAGAGCGAGATATCTTAAGTGGCTATTGCTAATTGACGCTCTTGCTTTCTTCCCGCCTTTTTCCAGTTGAAATCCGATCTGCAGGAGAGACTTCAGTCCGATCCCAGCTTCACTCCTCAGCGCTTTCCCAGTGCCCAGCAGGCCTTTGTGGCTGAAGACTCCTAAGAGAGGCTGGCCGGAAGCGCCTGAGGCCGAGGCCTGTTCATCAAAGCTGGCCTCGCTGTCCACATGCGCGTGATGCAGACACCCCACTCCTTTCTCAGGCCAAATATTTAAATTCCATTTATTTTCCCCCATGGTTGCAGTGACTTTTCTCCCCCCCCCTCCCCGTGGAGTGTCCAAGCTGCTGCCAAAATCAATAAAGGAAAACCACATGTCCAGGATTCAGTTGCGTTTCTTTCTCTGCCACCCACCCCTTCACAATCAATTGCGGATTTCATACTTCGTAGGCGCCTTTTAATTGTCTTGAGTTATTTTTGCCAAGCAGGTTCACACAGCCAGCCCTTTTCTTGGGAAGCACAACGGGCTTCGGCTTTCGTTGAGTGAAATATGATAACACTGTTCAGCATTAAAACCATGCTAGGTGCCTCAGAGCAGTGGTGATATCCAAATTGTTTTACTACCGGTTCTGTGGGCGTGGTGTGGCTTGGTGGGCGTGGCAGGGGAAGGATACTGCAAAATCTCCATTCCCTTCCCACTCCTGGGGGAAGGATACTGCAAAATCTCCATTCCCACCTCACTCGGGGGCCAGCCAGAGTATTTGCCGGTTCTCCGAACTGCTCAAAATTTCCGCTACCAGTTCTCTAGAACCTGCTGGATTTCACCCCTGCCTCAGAGGTGCTTTTTCAAAAGGCAACTAACTGGAACTATTTTATTATTTTATTTGGGGATTTTATATTGCCGCCTAGTCGCCCATAGCAACTGTAAGTGGCTTACAGAATATAAAACTTCATATAGCACAGTAAAACTAGTAAGAGTCATAAATTAATTCAATAAAATCACCCCCCCCCCCCCACCTTGGCGACAGCACCTCACACGAGCCATTTAATGGGCTCCATCCTGCTCTGGGTTCCCCAGGCCTGCTGGCAGAACCAGGTTTTCGGCACCTTCCAGAAGAGTGTTAGAGTGGGGGGGGCCACTCTAATTTCTGGGGGGGGGATGATGTTCCTGTTCTGACCTAGGCTCCCTGAGAAAGCTTAAATCACAAACTTAGTCCCAAAAAATCCTTATTTAAACGGCTGTGAATGGTTCACAGCCCGTAATAATTCCCAAACATTCTGTGAAGTCCACCAGATGTCTGCCACATTCTTTCAAAGTAATGCTGATAAACACCCATCTTTATCTCCCTTGAAATGCTGCCAGAGACCTAATTGCCAATTAGTTTTGCAAGAACAGAGCAGAGTCAAAAAGGAGCTTTTTGCTACTCTGTTTTATGGGAGGGGCCGATCATCTCCAAGCCTTACTCCCGAGTCGCCCCTTTTGTCTTAATCGTTCTTGCCTCCTGGCAGCTCTCTGCGTGCACGCATTGGGAACAGGCTCCCCCTGTTCTGCCTCGCTGATGTCAGATTCCGGAGGTAGCACATAACCATCAGATGGCCCTGGCCCCCTCTCTGCCTCCGACGCAGAGCCCTCGTCCAAGCCTTCCCCCAACTCCAGGATTGGCCCACATTTCTCCCCAGCCTCCTCACTGCCAGAATTTGCTGCCAGCTTTGCTGGCCGCCGGTGAACCACAACAGTTCCATAGAGAGGGAGCCACCATGCAGAAGGCCCTTCTGGGTCCCACCAGGTGTATCTCCCTAGGGGATAGGACTTGCAACATTCCCTAGCTACCCAATCTGGTGGGTTGGGTAGATGTGACCGGCAAGAGACAGTCCCTCAGATAATCTGGTCCCAAGCCATGAAGGGCTTTAAAAGTGACAACCAGCACCTTGAATTGCACCTGGAAGCAAAATCGGCAGCTAATGCAGCTCCCGTAGGAGAGGCGATACATGTGCACACAACTATGTGGGCTGCTGCATTTTGCACCAACTGGAGCTTCCGGATGCTCTTCAAGGGCAGCCCCACGTAGAGCGCGTTGCACACTTTTTTCCTTGAGCAAGAATAGGTTTCGCTTCTCATCTCAAAAAGCTTCATCAGTTCAGAACTGATGAAGCTTCTTGGGATGAGAAGCGTAACATCTTCAAGGGAAAAAAAGAGTCCAGTTGCCTTTTGATAAAAGCATCTCTGAGACAACCGTGACCTTTGATGACACAGGATTCTCCATAGACAATTAACAGTGCAAGGTGTTTGGGGATGGTGTGTGTCCAGGTAGCACTATAAGATCAAGAAGCAGCTTTCAGACTCAAGTGGAGAGGGGAATGTTTTCAGACACTGAATTTAGTAAGAAATTGGCTAGACGGGTGGATTTGGGGCTACGTTTTCACTGCAGTTGGTCTGCAAAACTGTTGAAATTTAGAAACTTTTGAGGTTGTTGGGGATTTCTGAACTTATTTCCTTACCCATCTATGTAACATCATCACTGCTAGGAATGAAGTTTGCTTAGTTTATCTAGACATGTCTTGGCCCGTCAGTGTTGGCGGGAGTGTTATTAGTTCCTTGATTAGGCTGCTGTTGTTTGCATGGAGAACACCTTTCTCCAGCTCAACACCAAGTAGCTGTAGGTGCTTGGGACTGCCCATCAGTGGCTTGACTACTGTAATGAGCTCTTATGTGGGGCTGCCCTTGAAGACTATTCAGAAGCTTCAGCTGATGTAGACTGCAGTTGTAGTTACGGTAGTTATGGGCATGCCTCAGTATGCCCTCACGACAGCTCTGCATCACAAGCTAAACTGATTGCAAATTTGGTTTTAGATGTGATTCAAAGTGCTGGTCACTGCCTACAAAGCCCTCATGGAGCCCAACTTTAGAGGGACTACCTATTTCCCATTGTATCGGCCCACACAGTTTTACCTGGCAGGGTTTGTGGGTTCCATTGATTGAATAATTTCATCTTTTGGACCACAAGGTACATCAGTGTAGCACCATTCGCCCTCTGGAATGAGGTACCCTCTCACCCACCCACCCACCCACCCACCCAAGATTCAGACAGCTTCCATTCTTGGATTTTGAAGGATCCTGAAGATGTGTCTCTTTGCTCAAGCTTTTGGCAAGGATGACCGATGCCTTTTTTCTTTCTTTCCTCTTCCCAACCAAATTGCTTTCTCTGCCATATTTGTACTTGTGTTGATATTTTAAAAACATTCTTAAACTTGCAAATTGCAGATTTTTCTGGGACTCGGGTGTCACATGCTTTTATAACATAAAATTGAACTACGGCAATTAAATATAAAGACGACCAAATTGATGGCGCTGGGTAGAGGAACCAGACTTGGAATTGACAAGAGGAGATACTGAAGTGGGGGCGAAAGCTTCTGCCTTTTAGAATCAACCGTCAACAACAACGGAAGAAATACGGAAGGTCGTACTAGTCTTGGAAAAAATATATTCAAGTGCTTTGGATGTGTCTGTACCTTTTCCGTGTGACACACTATGGAAGAAAAAAAAACCCTGGCGTTTGAATTTGCAGAAATCAAGCAGAATGAATCTGGGAACAGATCATTCTGAAAAAAAGTCTATGTGGTTGATGGCACAATTGAGGTTTTATTTCAGTAACACCGTTAGTTTAGAAGAGAGTCCAAGAAAAAAAATATTTCCTATTGCTAATCATTCCTCCGTAGTCGTCTTCTGTCCCTTCCCAGAGAGCTTCTGTGGACCAGAATGGAGGAAAATGCCACTCGACACCCTACCCTAAGATTCTTCAGCTTCTTGGATAGATCTTCACACTTAAATTGTGATGTTTCTGTCCTACTTGTTCTAATGCATCTTTGTAATTTTATGGAACAAGTGCCTTACAGAGCCATGGTGGCTCAGTGATTAGAATGCAGTTGCTCAGTGATTAGAATGCAGTATTGCAGGCTAACTCTGCCGACTGCCAGCAGTTCGATTCTGACTGGTTCAAGGTTGACTCGGCCTTCCATCCTTCTGAGGTGGGTAAAATGAGGACCCAGACTGTTGGAGACAATAGGCTGATTCTGTAAACCACTCAAGAGACTGGCTGTAAAGCACCATGAAGCGGCATGTAAGTCTAATTGCTATTTGCTAATCGCTACTCTAATCCTGCTAAGACTTACTTCTCAATTTACTGCATGTCAGGTTGATTTCAGGCAATAAACTGTGAGTAAACACCGCAGGTCATTTTCACGCAGAACTTTAACTAGAGGTATTCTCAATGGATTTTAGAATGAAATTCAGGTCTTATCAGTAAACATTAACGACAGGGGGAACTCAACAGATTGATCTTTTTATTTTATTGGTTTTTTTTAAACAACTTTTTTTTTTGGTTTTATTTATTAAACAAACCAGCTCGACCACCTTTTTAAAAACTCAACGCTTCCTATTTCAAACTCAGGGGAGCAGACAGACAGGAGAGGAGGCAGGCTCCCAGGCACGCCTCCCCCTACTCCCATAAATAGAAGAGGGGAGAGGCAAGACCTCACATGTTCATATTTATATATATTTACACTCCACACTTTAGAGCAGCTCCCTCCCCCCTTCGGATCAAGAGGCAACGCAGCCCCTCCCAGAAAAATATAAACTCAGGTGAAACCAAAGGAAATAAGCAAAAATACATTCAGCTGGGAGCCTCCCCAAATCCTGATCCTTGCCCCCCCCAAATTACACTCCGAGTATCCCACTAAGAGTCTAAACACCCCTAACAGAGGGGACAAATGCAGTGTGCCCCCTCCCCACATAAACAGAAAAGGAGTTAAGGAGACACCCCCATCTTTAGGATACATCAACCGAGAGGAGGGAGGAGCCCCAGCAAAGAGCCCTTCCCCTCCCCCACCAAAAAAATCATTCTGAGGAGAGGATGTCAAAACCAAATCCAAAGGGGAGGGAGAAGTATTCTGGGCTAGTGGTGTCCGGAGAGATTGGGGTCTTGCTTGTCGGTGTGGGAACGGGTGTCCGGCTCAAGGCGGCGGACAGGAGCTCCATCCCGGGGTTGAGGCGCCCGTTCCCAGCAGCGGGGGTTCCACCGAAGAACATCTGACTGCCAGGGCAAGAAGAGGAGCAGAAGGAAAAGAGGAGAAGTTGGTTAAAGGTTAAGATTGGTCTGGGCTGCCATCTTATCCGTCCACTTAGTTAGCCCCAGAAGGCAGCCTCACCTGCTGGTAGACCTCAAAGCGCTGGGCACGAAAGAGGCCGCCGTAGCCAGACCCGGGAGATTTGAGCCTGGCGCTGAAGCCTCCAGAGAAAGGCCTGCGGGAGAAGAGAAAAAGGCTCAGCCTAAGAAAGAGACCCCAGGCAGCCTTTGACCTGGGCTCTCGGTGCTATCAGGAGCCTTGGTGGCGCAGCGGACTAAAGTGCTGTTAAGTAGCACTTAGCTGCCAGCTGCCTGCAATTACTGCGAGTTCAAATCTCACCAGGCTCAAGGTCGACTCAGCCTTCCAACCTTCCGAGGTAGGTAAAATGAGGGCCCGGATTGTGGGGGCAATAAGCTGACTTTGTATAAAAAGAACATCGCTTGGGGAGGCGAAAGCCCTACTAAGCAAGTATATACAAAAGTATGAAGGCTATTGCTTAACGCATTGTAAGCCGCCCTGAGTCTCCGGAGAAGGGCAGCATATAAATCGAACAAACAAACAAACAAACAAACAAACGAATAAATAAATAAATAAATGCGGTTCTAAGGAAAAGCACTTCAAACTGGTGCGTTTCTCCTCTCCAGAGAATTTTTTAAAGTTTTTTTTACATCCCGTTTCTCTTTCTAAACAGAAAATCCTGAAAGCTTTGATTTTCTGTAAAGAACAGATTTATATTCCGCTCTTCAATAATAATAATAAAAAATCTCTCTCCAGGGAGAAGCAAAAGCATTATCGATATTTTAATAGCAATGCCTTAAAACTCTCTTTGGAATTCTTCCCTCGTCAAATTTGACTTGCTGTAAAACCCAGGTCATAAAATGGGGCAAAATTCACTTAACAAATGTCTCCCTTAACAACAGAAATTTTGGGCTCAATTGTGGTCGTAAGTCAAGGACTACTGGTAGTAGATTATCCCTCCACAAATTAGGCTTCCCAAGTTTGTGAGATACACGGAGGCTGTCAACGGGGCTGTGTCCAGGAAAAACTTCTTTCCATATGCTTTTGTGTTTTTGTAGATCCCTTACTTAAAATAGGTAAATGAAAAACTGAAATGCTACAATGAAAACACTTCCTTTAACATCATCTTTTTTATTTTATTTTTTACAATAAGGCCTCCAAAGCCCTACAGACATTCCTCATGGTAAAAGCGGAAGGAGGAAGCGACTGGCTGAGGAATTATGGGAGTTGAAGTCCATGTCCTCTTAAAATTGCCCAAGGTTGAGAAACATGGATGTAAACTAATGGGAGAAACATTCCTTCCCACTTGCAGGAACCTTTTTTCCCCCAATCCATTTCAAAACAAGGAGCTGTACATGTGAACTGGGATCCCCCCCCCCCTTCCAGGCAACAGCTGTGCTACACCCAGGTGTAATCAAGGGAAAAGCTAAATGACAAGAAGTCGCAATGACACTTCTTCCTTTAGAACTGTTAGAAATTCTCCTTTTCCACCCTAATCATCCTCCATATTTCAGATCTAACAGCTTGATCAGGAGAGCTCTTGGGCCAGTAAGGGATATGATACAGGAATCCAATACATTTTCACAACTTCATCCAGCTGGAAGAACAAATAAGATTTTGCAGCCTTGGAAATATAAACTTCAACCACAGATCATTTCCCCCCACCAGAGAGAGCACTTGCCTGTTTCCAGAAGGGGGGCCGGGCACCTACAGACCCCAGACCATTGAGTTTCCGGTAATCTGGCATGGGTTTCATTTCCAGAGCATGAAGCTGAAGAAAACAAGCCTTGTTAGAAGCCGGGTGTTGGAAGCTTCCCTCCCTCCCTCCCAGCAGGCTCCATTTTCCCAACCCTTCTTTACCTCGTTGCGTCCCACTCCGCCGGGGGGAAAGGCTCGGATGGCCGGAGACACCAGTCGCCCAGCCAGTTGTCCTGGGGGCCGGAGTGCCTGGGCAGCCACAGGAACCAGAGGCATTGGAGGAGGGGGCGGCTGGGGTGGTGGCGGGGCAGAGGCAGCTGGGGGTGCTTGTTGCAAAGAGCCAAAGTTCACCACCGGTGGTAACTGGGGCGACTCCACCACTGGCAAGAGCACCTGGGGCAGAAGCAGAAAGAGAGAGTGAGAGTGGCAGATGCTGCATTCACAACCTTCCCGGGAAGAGTCTAGGGATCTCCAGGAAAATAAGCTCACCCTCACCTGTTGGGCAGGTCCTGTGGCCGTCAGGAAATTGCTCTGGCTGCCTTGGCCCAGTGTGGCTGGGTAGAACTCAGAAGGGGAGGCGAGTTCCTGACGCACCTGTGAAGGAAGGACGAGGTGGTCAGGGAGCACCTGGTCCTTAGATGGCGACAGCACAGAAAAAAACTGGATATACCCTTTTGGGGTGGTGCCCGGGCAGAACCTGGCTGTGTGGGAGTTCTGGTTTGGGGGACCATAATCTGAGTTACAAATATGATGGGCTGCTGGGCAAGAACAGATGCACAGGTAGTTTCCTAGTATGATTTTGATTGCTTATTTAATATCCTATGACTATCACCAAGTGTTGTATCTTGATTCATGATGAATGTATTTATGACGACTATGATCATGGTTTATCACTTATATCTTTTATGTACACTGAGAGCTTATGCACTGAAGATAAATTCTGTGTGTGTCCAATCACACTTGGCCAATAAAGAATTCTATTTTTTATTTTTCTATTACAACTGTTCAAGTTACGCCATTGAAAAAAGTGACATGACCATTTTTCACACTTATGACACTTATTGCAACATCCCCATAGTCACGTGATTTACGTTCAGTTGGTTGACAACTGACTCACATTTATGACAGTTGCAGTGTCCCCGGATCATGTGACACATTCTGACAAGCAAAGTCAATGGGGAAGCCAGATTCACTTAACAAATGTGGCAAGAAAAGTTGTAAAATGGGACAAAACTCATTCAACAAATTTCTCACTTGGCAACATAAGTGTTGGGCTCAACTGTGGTTGTAAGTTGAGGACTACCTGTAGTTTCACAAGGATAGATTAAAAATGGCTTAAAGTTTCAGGAAACTGAATCTTGTTGGAATCAGGGGGAAAAAGAACTGAGAGAGAGACTTGGGCATTACAGAAAATGGGAGAGTTGATGGACCAAAGTTTAGATGTTTTGGTCCCTTACATGGACCAAAACATCCATACATGGACTACTTGAAGGCGGATATTTCAGGTGTTTAAGTTAAGACTTTATGCATGGAACCTTTGCACATCTTCAGTTAAAAAAAAACAAATGAGGCACATATTTTCCAGAGGATTTAATTCCTTTTTTGTTTTCTTGTGCTACCTGGTCTCTATTACCAATTGCTTTTGAAAAGGTCTGGGGAGGCTGAGGGGAGACATGATATGAATTAGAATTGTTTATTGGCCAAGTGTGATTGGACACACAAGGAATTTGTCTTGGTGCATATTCTCTCAGTATACATAAAAGAAAAGATACGTTCATCAAGAATTATAAGGTACAACACTTAATGATAGTCATAGGGTACAAATAAGCAGTCAGGAAACAATATCAATATAAATTGTAAGGATACAAGCAACAAAATTACAGTCATACAGTCATAAGTGGGGAGAAGATGGGTGGTGGGAACGATGAGATTAATAGTAGTGCAGAGTTAGTAAATAGTTTGACAGTGTTGAGGGAATTATTTGTTTAGCAGAGTGATGGCATTCGGGAAAAAACTATTCTGTCTAATTGTTTTGGTGTGCAGTGCTCTATAGCGTTGTTTTTTGAGGGTAGGAGTTGAAACAGTTTATGTCCAGGATGTGAGGGGTCTGTAAATATTTTCACAGCCCTCTTTTTGACTCGTGCAGTATACAGGTCCTCAATGGATATGAATCTCAATGCAGTTGTCAAAAACTTGGCGAGGAATCTTCTCAGCCAGTGAAGGAAGGCTCTTCCTCTGGTAAGCCGTGGCAATATGCTGATAAGCAGTAGTAATCACCCCAATATCCTCGTACCAAGATGGGCACCGTTTGGGTGAGCAAGCAGGAAAATCAGGTTTAAAATGCCAGATTGCATCTCCTGTGTCATGCTCCTATTGATCTAGTCACCAAGAACAAGCCTCTGCTGATACTGCCCCCTGAGAGAATGCTTTGGTAGCACAATCTGGCACACAAAGGGTTCAAAATCAGAAAAACTTGGGTTTTTCTCAGCGTGAGTGCCTTTGCAGTTGGAAAAGCTTGCTTCCCCACCCCACCCCACCCCACCCCTCTGCATGCAGACCGGAAATTTTTTTTGGTGGATCTTTTTTTTTTTTTTTTTAAATTTGATTTATATGCCGCCCTTCTCCGGAGACTCAGGGCGGTTTACAATGTGCTCAGCAATAGCCTTCATCCTTTTGTATATTTATACAAAGTCAGCTTATTGCCCCCACAAACTGGGTTTTTGCTCGACTGCAGGACTGGAAAGCAAATCAATTTCACACCAGAGCTATAAAGGAGGGATGGCTCTTTCAAATGTTGATTCTTGCTCTGTTGCCACATTATCCGAGTGCTTTTCTGTAAAGCTGCCCAGATTCTTTGGGGTTAGGAAGCATATAAGTGGACTAAATGGATAGATAAAACGAAGTTCAGATCAAGAAGCTAGCTTTGTAGATCCTGTTATTTGAAGAGCATTGCATCACTGCGAAAGCGCTGGCCAAAATGCACCTCTAACTCAAAACTCTTGCTTTGATAGCATTTTGGTTTCAGGAGGGCTACTCTGTCCCAATCTGGTTCTCCTTTGGAATTCCAGTTCTCTTTTTCTTCAGTAATTTCACTTGCTCTTCCCCTGTTCTCTGCCCATTACCGACAGCCCTCAACTTACAACCATTTGTTTAGTACGATTTTAGCGCTCGAAACGTTTGAGTTAGGGTTGTGACTTACAATGACTTACATGTGACAAGATGTGGAAGTCACACTAAGTGACTTACACTCAGTCCTTGCAGTTACACAATCACAGCACAAGTGTTTTATGATCTGAGTGCTTGGCAACCGTCATGCGTTTCTGACGGTTGCGGTGTTCTGCAGTCCGATGATCGCCATCTGCAACCTTCCCAGCCAGCTTCTGACAAGAAAAGCCAAAGGGGAAGCTGATAGGGAAGACTGCAAGTGCTGGTTGTATTGTTGTCTTGCTTAAGGACCCTAGCAAAAAGATCATAAAATTGGGTGTAGTCCAGGGGTGAAATCTAAAATTTGTTACTACCGGTTCTGTAGGCGTGGCTTGGTGGGGGTGGGGTAATTTTAGATGCCTCTGATGATCAGGCAAGTCAGCTGGGATCGCCAGAGGCTTTTAAAGGCTTTTTTCCCCCCTACAACCTCTTCGGCCAAAGGGATTGCAGAAAAAAATGCTTTGACGATCCCAGCTGAGCCACGCGATCATCAGAGGCGTTTTTTTTTTTTTTTTACTTTTAAAAGCATTTTTTTGGCCAAAGAGGTTGTAGAAAAAATGCTTTTAAAAGTAAAAAAAAACAGTCTCTGATGATTGTGTGGCTCAGCTGGGCATGGTGAAGGGGGGGGGGGGCGCGCCGGGATTTTTGCTACTGGTTCTCCGAACCACCCCCTCCATCGCTACCGGATCGGTGATCCGGTCCAAACCGGGAGCATTTCACCCCTGGTGTAGTCACACACAATGCCTCACTTAACAACACATTTCCCTGGTTCCTATGGTTGTCGTTAAGTGGAGGGCTCCTTGTCGTCTTGCATTACTTCCCCAGTACCTGAAGCAAGGCCTGTTCAGGAGCCAATTGGCTCCCGCAGAAGGCAGAGCTGTAGATGAAGGAGGGAGGCGGTGCCTGGTACAGCAAGCCCGTAGCCGGAAGTTTGGGCAGGTCGGCCGCCTGCAGAGCTGCTATTTCCACATACTGTCCTTTCAAGGCCATCCCCGAGAGCAAGGCTGAACTCGGAAGCACTGCGCCCGCTGCTGTCTGAGCTGGAGAAGCAGGGGCCGGGCTGGGCTGGAGGTACAGGTGCTGGGACCTAGGGAGCAAGAATCTGGCTCAGATGGCGCCAACAGCTGCGTTTGGGACCCGACCCTCCGGGTGGATCCCAAACAAGGAGGGATCATTGCTCCACCCCCAACCAGGATCAACCTACAGTCCGCTCCCCCACCGGCCTTGTTACCTGTATGAGTGAACAGAGGGGGTGTTCGGACGGTAGTTGCTGCCACCACTTGCGCTGTGGAGCTGAGACTCGAGCTGGGCGTTGGGGACCTGCAGACAAAGAGAACGAATAAAATGCCATCAGAGGATAAAGACGCAGGACGCCAACGCAGATGCCCACATCCCCGGCCCACCCCGAGCAGCATGCGTCATTTTAACTGGTCTGTGCCCAGTGCACAATCCCCACTTTCTGTTCCAGGAAAGCATCTCCCTCTTCTGCCTCCCGCCTGCCAAGATGGCTACCTGGTTCCCATAAAACAGCTCCGGGTACAGCCGTGGCCCCTGGCCCCTCTCACCTGCGGAGAGAAACACCATCAGGCGCTAATCTGCTTTTGAGCCATTCGAAGAGTCCCATCCGTCCCCAAAAACAACCAAATCCCCTTCCCTACCTGAGAACATGGGCGCGTCTGCTGGGAAACCATGTAAACAGGAAGAGGCGGCGGCAGCTGGAGCTCCCGGGAAAGATCGGGGCTCGAAGGAACGACTGGGAGGCATCTCGGGGGATGCCCTGTGGCTGGGAGGGGCTGGGGGAAGCAGCTCCCACTCTCGGGGAGCAGAGGCCAGCTGTGGAGAGAGCAGACGGAGAAGCTGTTGAGAGGCAGATGGTCACCGTCTAATTCTCCAATTCCCTCTCACCCAAACCAATTGGACCTATTTTATTTCATTGCTACGTGTGCTGACTCAAACACAAACCTTTAGCAATCTAATTCAAGCTATACACCAGGGAGCAAGCTGCTTTTAAGTCCCGTGGAACTGCTCTCATCTCTGACTGCAGCATTGGCTGCTACCCCCACTTACCCCTTCGGTGAGTGCCTGGTGCAGCTCTTCACCTGCTTTGGGGACTTCATTCACAATGAAGCGAAGATCAGCGTCCTGAAAGGCCAAAGTCCCCAGTCGAGGTCTGAGCCCAGGGCTTCTCTGGCTCAGAGTTTTCAAAGAGTAGCCTACGGCAAACCTGGGAGGTAGGTAACCCAGGCGCTCCCAACTGTCACACTTACCTTGTCGCTGGCACCGAACTGGATGGGTGGGCAGGCTCCTGGGGAGTCCAGCTGGGGGCTCTGCTCGGCCTTCAGAACGCCCAGACCTTCCGTGCTC
Organism: Pantherophis guttatus; assembly: GCF_029531705.1. The sequence continues at coordinate 978,426 of NW_026844046.1, read as the reverse complement.
TCCTTGGCCTTCTCTGCCCGCTGGGAGCGCTCAGTGCCAATAGCGCCCGGGGGAGGGTGGTCTCGGGGCAGGGGCTCCGGGGAGCTGCTCACCTGTTGGCAGAGGAGGAGTGAGGAAGCTCATGAGGCAAACCTTTCAAACCTTAGCAGGTCACGCAAATTGCAAACTATCCCCCTTCAGTGAACAGCTGAGGTTTTCAAGCCATCAAGCAACGTAGGCAGCCTGAAAACATCCCCTATTCGCTGAACAGGGACATCCTGCCATTTGGACAAAGACCCCAGTACAGGTAATCCTCCGCTTAGGACCATAACTGAGCACAAAATTTCTGTTGCTAAGAGACTGTTGTGAATTTTGCCTGTTTTACAACCTTCTTGCTACAGTTGTTAAGCGAATCGCTGCAGTGGGTAAGTTAGTAAACGGTTGTTAAGCGAATCTGTCTTCCCCAATGACTTTGTTTGTCAGCAGGTCGCAAAAGGGGATCACATGACATTGCAACAGTCGTAAATATGAATCAGTTGCCAAGCATTTGAATTTTGATCATGTGACTGTGTGGATGCTACAACAGTCCTAAACTGAAAAACGGTCATAAGTCACTTTTTTTCAGTGCCACTGTAACTTCGGTCATTAAATGAGCTATTGTAAGTCCAAGGACTACCTGTATTCTCCTCATAAATTACCTAAGGGACACACAGCTACCCCTCACTTCAGATGAAGACACCATGATCTCCGTGCCTTCCCTCTCTACTGGAAAAATGATGATGACACAAAATGACTTCAACCAGATCAAAGACAGATTATCCTCTGAAATTTCTGATGCTCAGAGATGGGATCACACCTACATCGTCTGGCAGACTAGCTTCCTAAGATTGTCTTTCTTGAAGCCCCGAAGGAGAATCTCGAAGGGGAGAGCTGGCAGGCTGAAGAGCCAGATGGAACACGGAACACTTGTAAATGCTCCTTTCAAGTAAATCTGAAGTAAGTCTGACTTTGGGGCTGCAAATATTTTGTAAAAGCAACAGACTGTCTCCACCATTATACATTAAGCGTCACATCACTTTAATTTTATTTAGGAAGATGTTTCTATCCTTTAGAATGCAAAGACAAGCACACAAAGAGGTGTTGTAAGCAACTGCCTTTCAGCAAGCAAGACTCTTAATCCATTTAGTTGAATCAAAAGAACTTTTTGCTGAGAGAGAAATGACTACAGGAGAATAAGGCGAAATTTGAAAAAGCCCACGCAAAGCAAACATTCTTTCCTTTCTCCAAGCCCAACTCCCGCCCCCCCCCACCACAAACCAGTCCACAAAAGGTTGTTTGGAGAGTCTCTGAGGTGTGAGGAGATAACAGCTCTTCTTCAGGGCATAATGGCCTTGGAGTCAGGCTGAAACCGGCTGGGAGAGAGTTTGCTCTGTCTCAGAAGATGCTCCCCACTCCCTAATTCTGTCTCTGAAAACATTGCCCCTCCCTATTTCCCAAGCGGTTACAGCAAAAGCAAGCTAAAAATGCCAGCAAGCCTCCCTGCTCCCTCCCCTCCAACAGAATGGCAGGACACAATGGTGGGCCTGACAGGTGTGAATTGTGTCCAGAAAAAAGTTCTTAGAAGGAATGCGGAGGGATGCATCTGGGTACAATTCAAAGTGCTGGCTTCGACCTATGTAGCTTGGGATCTAGGGACTTGCAAGATCACCTTGTCTTATCACACAGTACCTGAAGCAGCAAAGGTATGTGGTTAGTGAGAGGACAACATTGCAAGCTCATGATCGGAAAGAGGGGCAATTGACTCGGTTGCTATGACAATATGAAGAGATTCCGAAAGTCATATGATTTGTGGTTTTAAGGCCGTGATGGTGAATCTATAGCACGCGTGCTGGAAGTGGCATGCAGAGCCATCTCTTCGGGCATGCAAGCAGTCATCCATTATTCTTCTGGGTTCCGGCGCGCCAGCCAGCTGGTTTTCATGTGCACAGGAGCACCCGAAACTGGAAGAGCAGCCGCCCGGAGTGCATGTGCGCGCTGGGAAGATGATCTTCCAGTTTCTGGCACGTGCAAGTGCACCGGCCAGCTGGTTTCCAAACGCGCAAGAAACCGGAAGACCAGGTGGCCAGTGTGCATGTGCACACTTCCCAACATGTGCATGCACTCCAGGCTGCTCTTCCAGTTTCTGGCACATGTGCTCCGTTTCGGCACTCGGTCTCTAAAAGGTTCGCCAACACTGTTTTAAGGTATAAAAGATACGGGTGACTAATGGGAGGTTGCCAATCAGCCTCAAGCCGTCCCTTTTGACTGCTCCCTCATTGCAATGTGATGTAGGTGCCTTAATGGCAAAGGCTTTACGTTTGCTATGCTTTAAATTCTAATAAACTTCTGAATCCTAAAGCGAGACTTTTGTGGTGTGCTGTCTGTTCAATTGTTATTAAATGCAGCTATGCTCATGATTCGGTTTTTCCCCTGACCGGTAGAACCATCTGACTCCAAAGATTGAGCCCTAACTGGGGTTAACGATAACAGAGGAGTAAAAATAGTGACAACAGTGTCTTCCAAGTCCAATAAGCATAGCTTAACTGACTGTGTCAGAAGAACACACAAATTTAAGAGCTAGGTGGCAGAATGTTGACAAATATAAACCTTGTCAGAAGCCATCAAGATCACCAGAGGCAGAATGAAGAGGGAAGTATCAACAATTTGCAGCTACCCAAGAATAAACATTGTACCTTCTTGTCCTTGAGCAAACTGGAGTCTCTAGTTGGTGGTGGCCTCCTCCTTTGTTCCTTAGTGTCTGTTCCTTCTGGATCGGTGGCCAAGGTGTCATCCTTACTTTTGCCAATGGCTCCACCCCGCTTGGTGGCAGCATCCGGTGTGGCTTTCAGACCCCCATCGGGAGAGCTGCGTTGGCTACAGGTGGCCGAGGAGACCTGCGAGTCACTGCTAAGGTCCACGCCACTGTCAGACAGGCTCATCTGAAAGAGAGGCCAATGGGATCCAGGTTAGGAGAGTCCAGGATTAAAAGGAAGCCCAGAACCAAGTCTTCTTAATTTGTTAGCATCGGTTCCGCTCTCTCACGGACATGCTTCTCCCACCCCTTCCAGCAGAGACACCCCCAGCTCTCTCACCTCTGTACTTGCAACCTCTTCAAAGGCGTTCAGTGGGTCAATCCATGGTTCTACAGAGGCAGGACGGTAGCTTTTCCGAGAAGGGTCTGATTGAATGAAGTACAAGGGCAATTGTGTGGAGCTTCTCTATGACTTCTAAGGAGGCCTTCAAGGCTCACCCTATCCAAACTGAAGACTTGTTCCAGCTCATAAGAAGTGTTTATTTTCAACCCGTATGAATTTTGCCAGACATTTGATGCCCAGAGGTTGCAGACACTCCCTGCCTGTTCCTTGCCAAACACCTATCCAGAGTGCTCAAAGAATAGCTGACAAAATGGACATTAAAAAAAAATAAAAAAAATAACCCCATACCTATACAGACACACTTTTTAACTGGTATGATCCGGTTTGTTTTGGTCCAAAGGATTATCCGTCACTGCTAGAGCTGCCTATGTACACTTCAACTCAACCTCAACCCTCCCCTCCCTTCCTTTCCTTTCCTCAATCAAGTAACTTACTAGAATTCAGACGGTTCCAGATCTGTGGGGCTAGCCCTTCTGACACTGGCACACTCCTGCTGAGAGGCTCCCCTGGTGTCTCTTCTTTGGAGGGTGCGAAACCTGGTCCACTGGGAAAGCTCAGGGGCTCCTGGGAGAAGTGGGGAAAGAGGTACCAAAGTTATCTCTAAACGTTTAAGCCAAATACGTGTCTCTTTCCCTCAATTTTGCACTAGGATGGGAAAAAAATCTGCTTACCTGCTGTAGAAGATCTTGCTTGCGAGGCCGTTCTCGGCGTTTTGCACCAAAGCCGCTTACTGTGCCAGATTCCTTCAGAGGAGCACTGCCGGAACGGAGAAGCTGGTTCTTGTCCAGGAAGCAGGAATCTGAATGGAGAGGAGATAGTGATTCCAATCAAACCAGACAGAATCAGGCAACAATATTAAAGATGATAAAAAACTCTATATACACAATACCAGAAGTTGGAAGGGTCCTTGGAGGTCTTTTATTCCAACCCCGTATATCATTCTATTCCAAGGCCCTCAACCAAAAATGGTTGTGTAACCTTTTCTTGAAAATCTCCAGTGTTGGAGCACTGATTAATTGTTCTAATTGTCAGGAAATTTCTTAATTTTACATAAATTCTGTCTCTCTCTGGAAGCTGATACATTTTACTTCTCCAAGCATCTTAGTGGCAATGCAGCACACAGGACAATAAGCCATTCTAGAGTCCATTATTAGTAACCTGCAAAACCAAGCTTACACTGTGTCTTGGGGAAACCAGATCTGCCATAAAAAACTCATATGAGCTTTTAGAAATTTTACTGTCAAAAGAGGAAAAGAGATGGGAGCGCCAAAGCATTATGATTTCCCTGGCAATTTCCACTTAAAAGCTAATAAACTAGCGATCTTTGAACTTAATTTTAATAGCTACCATGAACACCCCAAGTTGTTTTTTCACTGTGTAATCTCATTGATTACAATGGGATTATTAAACAATAATCATGAAACAATATGAAAAAAAGAAAATGCTTGTCCCTCCCCACCCCACTCACAATCTCTGTGAAAACTGGCATTCTTGCCAACTAGCAAATTATAGTCCAAAGGTGCTTTTCAAATGACAACTGGACTTTCTTGGTTTTTTTCTTTCGTAACCAAGAAACTTCTTCCGTTCACTGAAGAAGCTTCTTGGATGAGAAGCAAAATGTCTACAAAGGAAAAACAACAACTCCAGTTGTCTTTTGGAAAAAAAGCACCTTTGGGACAACTATGACCTGGATGATTTGAGAATCTCCACAGACATTTAGCAAATGATACAACCATTTTTTTTTTGAGCTTTGGCCTAAAAGAGCTCTACGTTACCTGTATTGCTACCACTCCTATTCTCAAAGCATCCCAACGGGAGGCCCGAAGCATTCCCACTTCCGGATCCGAGGAAGGGCGGCTGAGCTGGGCCAGGGGAGGCGGGCTTTGTGTGGCGGCTGCCCAGTTCCGCTAGAGCCTGCTGGATGCCAGCTGGGTCACTGTGAATGACGCGATCCAAACGATACACTGTACTGGTAGTAGGAGCAGGAGGGAGGCTCAGGCCGGGAGAGTGATCGTCTGTGTTTCGGCTGGAGGGGAGCAAATAGCGATTGATGGAAAATATTACAAAACAGAAGGCAGAAAGGAAGGAGTGGGCAATGATTTCTCCTCCCTCTGTCCACAGTAAGTCACCCTCAAATACCCTCCCTTCCATTTGGGGCCCAAGGCTTTTCTTTCTATGCCTGTGATGGATGAGCCCGCTTCCTGTTTCTGATTCCGTGGGTCTTGACTCAAGAAAGGGAGGGGGACTTGTTCTTGATCCAGCTTGTCAGCCAAAGGATTTTATTAACACCAAAAATAGGGTGACAAACTGGCAAATAGCTAAGGATTTTTATGATAAATTCCTTGAAAGGAAGAAGTGGGGAGTGGGTAGCTTCAGAAGGACTTATTTTGGCGGGGGAGGGACACGGGACGACATTCAAGCAGAATTTTGGTGCTTGTATTGAAGGCACTGACGAGGACTACCTAGTTACATAACCTTTCGTCCAGAAGATTATACTGGAATTTAACAGAGATGGAAAGGGATTGAGGAACGTGCTCTGTAAAAGCATTCCTAAACAGAGCCGAAACTTTCCAACGTGACTACTTGAACTGGACATGAATTAGTGTGTGTTATTTCAGCCACCAGGAATAATCAGGCATGGCAGGTAAGGCTGTCTACACTTATATTTACTGTGGGAAGGCTGGACCAGGGGAGACAGGTGGACTGTCAAGAGAGGGTGTATCTGAACACCCTTTGGTTTTGCTCCTAACAGAAGGAGGTGCTTTTCCCATATGATTTGAAGCCTGGTAACCTTGTTGCTTTTTAAATTTCTTTGCAGGGACATTTGTTACATGTTGAAAGTTTTTATCCTTCTACACAATGTAACATTTTAAAGATAAAACACTAGTACAGAAAGCACAAACCAAAATTGCAACTGCAGCTTAACTGAGTGAGACACACTACGGATCGCTGCCGATAACCCTTTTCTAATAACCAGCCAGGTAAGGGGTTGGACTGCAACTCCCATCATTCCCGGCCCAGAGCAACCAGGCTGCCTGGAAATATGGTGGCACCTTGGTACTCAACTGTTTTTGAAACTCATCGAAATTAGTACGCAAGGCATTTTGACGCAAACTCCCCCCCCCCCCGATACTCACTTATTTGTTTGATACTCAACGCACAAGCTAGAATTTGTCAGTGTCGACTGCCATGTGACTTGCTACATTATTCCTTATGGGAAAAAAATCTGTTTGGTACTTATTGTGCCTCCTGGAACCAATTAACGATTAAGGTACCACCGTAAGGGGAAACGTAGCCCAACAAAACTTAGGACAGCACCTTGGTTGGAAATGGTGGTGGTGGCTATGCTAGCTTAAGTCACACTTCAAATCACAAAGTCATTCCACTTGCCTTGAGTTCCCTGCTTTTGCTTTGGGCCCTCCTCTCTCTCTCCCCCGCTTCACCTCCCACCCACCCTTCACAAAGGTTACTATCAGGACTTGCCTGCGATTCTTGGGAGAGGGCCAGCTTCTTTTCTCCCCTCCGCTGCGTCCGCCGCTGCTCCCTCCACGGCCAGCTTTGCCTCCTCCCCCCCGAGCCAGGGTTGGAGCGCCGGTTCTGTCGGTCCATGCCAGGCCGTTGGCTGGAGAAGCTGCGTTTGGACATTTCTTTCTTCTGGGCTAAACTGAGCTCGTTGGTAGAGGGACGCCCCCCGACGGAAGGCACACCGGAGCAACCCCCTTTCAGGAAGGCAGTGGGGGGCGGTCCGCCAGGCGCCGGCTCTTTCTCCCCACCACCGCGGCGCTCTGTGAAGTCACTGCTCTCTGAAGCCGTCTCCCACTCCTCATTTGCCTGGTCAGAGTTCTGGTTGGACAAATCCGGAGACTTTGTGCCAGCCGCTCTACGGGCAGTCGATTCCTCTGGGACCGGAACAGAAGGTGCCGGGGAGAAAGGCTGACCCACCACCCTCTGTTCACCGTTGAGTCGGGCGGCGTTCTCCCGCTCCTGTTTCAGCCTCCGGAATCGAGGTGGCTTGTCCTGTTGCTGAGAACGGCCATGGCGCCGTCGCCGAGATGGTCGGTCAAAGCCACGATCAGAGTTGGGGCCAAGGGGAGGTTGTTTAGGGGGGGCTTGAAAACCACCGGTATCCTCTGGGGCCATCGGGGGAGGTCCCGATGGTGCCTTTTCCTTCACTGAAGATTCCAGAACCACTTCTTGTTGCTTTTCGGGTTTCTTGTTGGGTTGGGGCTTAGATGGAGGGCTCCACCCGCCAGGGGGAGCACGGCCACCTCCTCGGCCACGACGGGAAGGTACACCCCGGGGAGTGAAGACACGCCCGCTACGAGCTCCTGGATCTGAGAGGCGTGGGGGCATCTTATCAGCAAATCGAGGCAAGCCAGGGTGCTGGGAAGGGGGTGCTGCTGTATGAGTCACCGGTGGGCCTCGATTGCGCTGGCTAGGGGCTGGCTCTTTGGTCATCTCCTTGTCTGAATGGGCCACATCGCTGGCACTCTCATGGGTCTCACTCCCTGTCTCAGACCCACGCTGACGTCGCCGTTTCGGGATCTCTTCATACTCGGAGCCTTCACTTCGCGTCTCACTGGTGTTGCGAGGACGGAAATTGGAGCCGGGCCCCGTAGATTTACCAGGCCCATCATCAAGCCGATAGAAAGGCTCACGGTAGCTACGGAACTCTCGGCTTCTTCCCCGGCCACCTCGGCCACGGCCACTGTAAGCACCTCGGAAGCCCCGTCCTCGGGCAAAATACTCTCCTCGCCCCCTTGCCCGACCACGGCCAGCATAGCCACCACGCTCGTAAGGGACTTCTCGCCGCCGCCGGCTTGGCGACAGGTTGCCCTGTTGATGTTGATGTTGATGATGTTGCTGCTGCTGCTGCTGTTCTTTGGGTGGCATCACTGTTCCACCATTGACCACTGGCTTGGCTTTGTTCTCCTTGCCTGGTTTTGGAGGCTCTTTGGGTTGTTCTGGCTTACTACTCACTGCCTCTCCACTCTCCTTGGCCTTTCCTCCAGTACGCACATCGTCAGCTTCATCTTTTATCTCCTTAGGAGGTGGCAGTTTCTTAATAGGTCCAGCTCGGCGTTGAGTCTTGTCTCCGGAAAGGTCTTCAATTTTCCGGCTGCTGCCAGGACGAGGACCCCAACGTGTCTCCGTTTTGGGCTCACGCCGTGGCTGCTTATGGAATTCATGCTGCTGCCGCGGTGGCTTTTCCACCCGCCGTATTATCTCCTCTTTGACTGGGGTCTCCTCTTTGGGCTGTTCAGAGGGAGGCTTTTTAGCTACTACTGGACGAATGATCAGAGGCTCCACTGGTTTGACCTCTTCCGGGAGATCACGATGGAGCAACTGTGGTTCCTCTTCACTTTTGCGAGGTGTTTGGATTTGGGGCTCTGGTCTCCCATTTCTGTTCACTTCCACCGGTGCTGCCAGAGGCATGCTAGCTTGCCAGGGCCCTCCTTGCCGTGGGGGCTCGTCCATTGGGAAGCGATGCAATGGTGCAGGGTTGCCATTTTCTGAGAAACCCTGGTAGTTCCCCATGTATGGCTGAGGGGTGACAGCATCACGGAGGCGAACAGGTGGTGTCTCGCTCCTGAAAAAAGACATCAAGTATATATTTTATTACGGAAGTCAACAAGTGGTTGATTTCTGTAATAAAAGTAGTATTCAGTAGTACACGATAAGCTGTTCTAAACTCAATTGTAAAATTTTGGTACCCTGTTTTCCCCAAAATAAGACATCCCCTGATAATAAGCCCAATCGGGCTTTTGAGTGCATGGCAATAAGGTCAAGTGCTTATTTCAGGGGTCAAAAAAAAATATAAGACAGGGTCTTATTTTTGGGGAAACACAGTAACAGAATTGTCAAAATCTGGAATGTCTTGCCTGAGTCAGTTTTCCCAACCATTAACTTTCAGAGTTTCAATTCTACCTTAACTTCTATGGACCTCACTCCATATTTAGGAGGTCCCTAAGGGGGCATGCGGAAGTGCACTGGCGTGCCTATCATCCTGTCAATGTTTTGATTTTCTAGTTTTGTTTGTTCAAATTTGTAATTTTCATTTGACAAATAAAATAAAATAAATAAAAAATGACAGCCCCAAGCCGTGCCATCTTCCTTCCTCTGTCTTCTCACCAACTCTCCAGTTTCATGCATGAGGCATAAGGAACTGCAATGGAGATTCAAAAACTGATGTCTCTGGGGATGAGGCATACAAGCGTGAATTTCCTTCATCATTCAAAAGGACCACGTTTCCTGATGTGGTTCCAATAACAAAAACATCAGATTACTGTACAAGACAGGATTGTTCATTTATCTGTCCCCTCATTCCTGCATCCAAGCAGCCCAAAAATCTTCTAAAGGTTCCTCACCTTAAGCCTTTCTCCTCTTCATCTTGCTGCCGAAGAGATGCTGTCGGAGGCCGTGAGTCAACACTAGAGGGGGCATTGGTGAAGACATCTCCAGCCCAGGCTAGCTTGGGATCAACAGGTGGGGTGCCACGCTCTCGAAGGATGGGAGGATGGCGTTCAAATTGCTCCGAGTTGGAACCCCCGCTGTCTGATCGCTCACGGGGCAGAAGACCTGAGGGGAGAGAAAGGGCAGCACAGAAATCAGATCTAATTCCCCGTGCAGTCTTCTAAATTAGCGGTCTCCAATCTTTCCGGCTTTGCCGATTGGGGGGGGGGGGGGAGGGAAAGAGGATGGTTTTGTGCTAGAGGTGGGTGAGCACGCGCAGCTCCATTTGTGCAAGTGGTGGACACACACAGCTCACACAAATGGAGCTGCATGCACATGCTCACTTGCTGCATGTGCAAGTGGAGCTGTGCGTGCGTGTCCCTGCTGCTTCCGCGGCCCGATAGTGGGCTGCGGCCCAGGGGTTGGGGACTTGTTCTAAATCCATCTTCCATCGGATTCATCTTACCCACAAATCAACATTGGTTTCAATGATACGTACCAGAGGGGTGTACACCAGGAGGATAAAAATCCATAGGGGGCCGGCCCTGCATCATGCGTGGGTCCATGTAAGGCGGGATCATCATCCAGCGAGGGTCAAAGTTTATTTGGGGCATTGGCGGAGGCCGCCCAATAGAACCCGGGTAGATGCCTTTGGGTGGAGCCTGCTGTGCCTGAGGGGGTGCCGAGGGCTGCTGCTGTCCAGGTGGCCCCGACTGAGGATGAACATTGCCCGAGGGGCCCAGAGGGGCCAGAGGAACACCTGATGCCTGCTGCTGGGTAGAGGAAGACAATGGAGGCTGGACCTGGCTTTGTTGTTGTTGCTGCTGCTGCTGCTGCTGCTGCCACTGCTGCTGCTGTTTCAGCAATTGCTCCTGGGAGGGTAATGAGAGCATCTTTTATGACACAGTAATTTCAACAACTGCTCCTAAACAGAGCCTGTCAGATCTGCCAACAAACCGCTTCAGCCCAGCTTTGCTTCGCTTTGATGGCAGCCTGCCATAAACTGTGGGGAGGGAGGAATGGGAGGATACAGGGAGGGGGGAATGACAGGAACCAGAGGTGCAAACCAGAGACAACGGTTGAGATCTCCAAGGACACCAGACTGGGAAAGAAACGCGAACGCGCACCAAAGAGGAATGCCAAAATGTGGAAAACACCTAGTTTGAACCTTACTGGACACCACCAAGAAGACCAAGGGGAGGCAGACCTGGGAGAAGGGAAAATTACCGGGTTTGTGCAGGAATCCCTCAGATCTGGCTTTGCTACGCTGTAACCACTTAGCTCTGGTAAAAATTATACCTTTCACTACAAATGGAGTCGAGGGTCTTTCTTTCCTAAATGCCTAAGCTGTGACAGGTCTGACACAGCTCCCACTTGCACAAGCAACTGCTAGATATGTTGTTTCAGTACCTGCGGGGACATCAGCAGGTACCAAATCCTCAATCAGACCTCGGCCTAACAAGTTCTACGGGCTGTTTCTTCTCAGACATATTACCTGTTGTTGCCGCTGGAATCGAGGTGGTAAGGACTTCTGATATTTTGAATAGCCAAGGGTCTGAGCTGGAATTGGCTGGCGAGCCGGGAGAACCGTCTCTCCCTTGGGCTCCACCTTGGCAGAGATGGGCACTGCTGGAAGGACAGGTCCAGGTAAGGCTGGTTGCTCTTCCCTCACTTCTGGAACCTCCTTGGGAGGAGGTGGCGGAGGCAGAGGGGGTTCAGCTACTGTGGAACAAGGTAGAACAGGAAAGACAGGAAATGAGCGGCACAGTTCCATGTGCCTATAACCGGTGATGGTGAACCTATGACACACATCATAGGTGACACAACCTGTCATTTTTGGTGACACGCCAAGCCTCTGGACCCTCTGCAAGTTATGCAGAGTCATGCTCTTGTGTGGCCTCTGGAGCTTCCAAAAAGTACTTCTGAATGGAGTATGCTTTCCTGCTCCTTTTGGAGTTACACGGTTGCTCAAGAGCATTCTTCAGTTTCCAGGCCTCGTGATGCCTTTGAGAGGCATTTTGAAAAATATTTATAATTATGTAAGAATTTATTTAATATATTTAAATAATTTAATTCTAGTTGCTATTCTGTTATGAAATGGTTCTCTTTTATTGCGGGTGTGTGGGTGTGAGTGTGACACACCGGCAGACTCAAGCATTTTCTGAATTTTTGACCGCTGAGCTCAAAAGGTTCATCATCATTGATGCATCATCATCATCTTAGCCACTGTCTATTCATTACAGGATGAAGGCCTCTTCCGCATGTTTCCAACTGATGCCATTGATCTATAAAATCCCTAAAATGTATCTTCCTGAACATACCTTTCTCTCTACACTTAGGCTCTGATGGCTCAAAATCTAGCAGGAAGCAACTTTTCAACATACCTTTCTCACTTGTTAAGAAAAAAATAAGATTTTTTTCCTGTATTGATGTTAACATGAACTCCCCTACTCCTGCATTGTTATTCATTTAAATCTTTCTTGAGCATTATCGAGAGGTTTGCAAAATGACCATTTGATGATATAATTTTAATTCAATACCTTGTGATGCAGGATGGTTTGTGAGATGTCCAAATTAAGAAAAATGTAATCCTGTTCCCTCAGACTGCAACTGCCCAGCACAGCCAGAAATAGCTCATGAATTGGATTTTGGAGGGGTCTTTTTTTTTTAATTTGGAGAGAATTCATATGCAGAAAATGAGAGTACCAGGAAGAAAAACAGACCTTTTTCCTCACGTCAGTTATCCACCTACAATCAAAATCCGAGAGACCTTTCCTATTTTCCCCCACTTCTGAGCAAACAACATAAAAGATGGATTGATAATGCTTTCTGTTATGTCCTTGACTAACTAACCGCTCCAAAGCATTGCAAAAGATTCTGAGGGTCTCTTCTACAGTAGTCTAACCCAAAACCTCTATGTACATTTAAAAATCAAAAGCATAGCCCTGCTAACTGGGAATGACGGAGAATGTAGTCTAACCCACTAAAAGATGCCAGTGTGTAGATGGCTGTTCTGGAACATGCTTTCAGCTGATGTGGGCCAAGGCCTGTTGAGTCGTCTTGGAAGTTAACAGAGAATGGGCTCTGTTGACAGGCACCAGCCTTGCTCTACTTGACCTGCCTGGATTTTACTTAATCTGAAATTTAAATCAACCCAAATATTCCAAATGTTATTTGTACTGATTCAAAAACTGTTGGACTAAGAGATGGCTTATTTCCAATTTGAAAAGGAACAGTTTTTTTCCTCAAAGGTGGTTAAAATACAAAACGCCAAAATATTTAAAAAAAAACAAAAGAAAAAACCCACAACAACAAAAAAAGACAAAAACAAGAAAAAAAGTGCCTTTAAAAAAGTCTGACACATATACACATAACATCCTCCCTAGTTGAAAGCTGGTTTAGTATAATAGAGCAATGTTGGTTTCCCACCCCTTGCCAAACAGACCAAAAATACTCTTAAACTGTTAAACTACTGAATACTTACAAATTGTTAGCCTGTCGTCTATAAACTATATTAATAACAAAGTAAACAGAAAAAAAGAATAATGAATGTATTATGTAAAGATATAAAAGTAATAAAAATTGTGAACAGTAATAAGAGAGAGTTGACATTCCCAAATTTCAAAGAGGTGGTTGAAATGCCCCGTTATCCCTTTTTTTCTCCTTCATTTTGCACACACTGTATGTAACATGGCTGCAGTTTCACCGGCTCTCTAGCTAGCATCTCAGATATGGTTTTCTAACACTAACAGAAAGAAAAATTTACCAAGAGCGGTTGAGTCCAAGTTGCTCCCATTGCTGCTGTTGCTGCTGACACTGCCACCGCTGACACTGGCAGCCGTGTTGTGAGGTTTGTTAGCTAAAACCACCTCCTCTTTTTTTTCTTCTGGGGAGCCTGGGGCAGCCAATGGATTGGGGGGCACTGGGGTGGGAGGTGGAGGAGGAGCAGGGGGCTCTTTGGGAGGTTCCGGCTTCAGACGCTTGTCAGGGGCGCCAAATTTCTCGTCCAGTCGCTTAAGCTTCTCGGCGCAGGCGGCTCGCCGTTCCTCTTGCATGCGCCGTTCCTCCTCCTCCCGCCGACGTCGGGCCCGCTCCACCGCAGCAGAAATCTCCGACGAGGACTGCTTTCGGCGCTGGCGCCAAGCTTCATCCTCATCCTCAGGAGGAAGTGGCCGTAGTGAGCGGTCCTGGAGGGAAGAAATGGGCTTGGCTCAAAGCTGCTCCCTCAATGGAATTGCGTTTTGAGGGAGAAGAAGGGATCTTTCCTGAGTTAAGCACCACAGTGGGAATTCAAAGGTTGGAGGTTTTCACATGCAAGTCACTTAAGCCCCTCATCATTCTGTTTATGGGAAAGCAGCCCTTGCTTTGTTGCACAATAAAGCAGCAACTAGCAACAGGTACTCCTCAACATACGACTGGCTGCTTAGTGACTGAAGTTACTGTACATTCCCCAAAACCTGGAGTCGAATTTCTGATGGCTGCTCCCCCTCTAGTCACGATTGCATTTTGGGCGCTAGAGTAATCAGTTCACAGGTACTGCCCTTTGCAGCTTCCTGTGGTCATCAGACTGCAATTTAAGTTTTTTTGCTAGGAAACTTCCGGTTTTCAGTAAAAAACAAAACAAAAAACCATTGTGGACAATGGGTTCGCTTTAGGATTGTGTTCACTTAATGATCAAGAAGTCCTAAAATTAGGTGTGGTCACATGATAATCCACTTAATAAAGGCATGACTTACAACAGTGATGGCTAACCTTTTTATTGTTGTGTGCCGAAAGCGTGTGCGTGTGTCAGCACCCATAATGCAATCTGCGCACCCCGCACATGTGTACATGAACTCCCCGTGCCCCATTTTGGACCTAGTAGGCCTCATTTCAGGCTTCTGGGCACAAAAACAGGCCACAAGGGGGGGGGCGGGGCACGCCACCCCCCATGCCCTGTTTTGAGCCTAGTAGGCCTCCCTGCAGCCTTCTAGGATCAAAAATGGGCTGGGGGGGCGGGGACCTCACTGCACCATCTCCCATCAATGCGTGTGCAGCCCTCCCGCACATGGATGTGTCTCCTGCATGTGCCCACCCCTGCACGTGTGGCAGAGAAAACCAGCTGGCCGGCGGGAGGCACGCATGCATGCGCAGTGCTGAGCTGGATGATTGCTCACGAGGGCTCTGCGTGCCAGCTGTTGCACCCGTGCCATAGGTTCGCCATCATGGACCTACAACCACAATTCTAGGCTCAGTTACAGTTGTAAATCACGGATTAGGGATAGCTTGCTTTCCTTAGTCATCTTCTCATACTTTACACCCTTTGGTTTAAGGAGGAACCATAATCCGCTCTATGTCCTTAAATCCCTAGAGTGGCAATGGCCAAACCCTCCACCGACTCACTGGGAAATCGTTGGGCTGCCCCCAGTTGCCCCTGTTTGGAGGTGGAGGTGGTGGAGGCGGTGGCGGACGGACGGCAGGGGAAGGTGGCGGCACGTCTTTGGCGCCCTCTGGGGGACGCGTGTTTTCAGTCCAGGCTGTTTTCACAAGAGATTGTTCCTCTTTGGGAGTTCCAGCCTTCTTTGTCTCAGCGCCCGAGGACTGGCTTTCAGGACCAGAAGTTTCATCATTACTACAAAGAGATAAGAGGGAAGAGTAAAAACAAGAATTTTGCGGATTACGTGCACACCGGGTCTGTCTACTTTAATGAAAAGAAGTAGGGGGGGAGATGATAGCAGTCTTCCAATATCTGAGGGGCTGCCACAAAGTGGTGGTGGTGGTTTCAACCCATTCTCCAAAGCACCTGAAGGCAGGACAAGAAGCAATGGAGGGAAACTGATCAAGGAGAGAAGCAACCTAGATACAGCGAGTCCTCACTTAAGATACCGTTCAAAGGTACAAACAGGACTGAAAAAAGTGACTTACGACCGTTTTTCACACAGATGACCTTTGTTAGCATCCTTACAGTCACGTGATTGATATTTGGATGCCTGGTAGCTGACTCAATATTTATGATGTTTGCAGTGTCCTGGGGTCAATGTGATCACTTGTTGTGACCTTCTGACAAGCAAAGTCAACGGGGTAGCCAGATTCACTTAACAACTGTGTCACTAATTTAGCAACCGCCGTGATTTACTTGACAAATATGGCAAGGAAAGTTATAAACTTGGGCAAAGCTCACTTAACTAATTTCTCACGTAACAACATAAACTTTGGGCTCAATTGTGGTTGTAAGTTGAGGACTATCGGTATAGGGAAAAATTTTCAGACAGCGAGGACAATTAATCAGTGGAACAGCTTGCCTTCAGAAGTTGTGAGTGCTCCTTCGCTGGAGGTTTTTAAGAAGTGTCTGAAATTGTATATGGTCTCTTGCTTGAGGAGGGGGTTGCAGTAAAAGACCTCCAAAGTCCCTTCTCACTCCTCTTATTCTCCTATTCTGTTTGCAGTTGGGGTAACCAGCAATAAGAAGATCTTTGACTGAAGTACTCTGGAAATGCAGCCACTTGGAAATGATTTTCCTTGAATCTCACACGGCTGAGGACTGCATCTCCAGAGTGTCACATATAAGCAGAGGTATTTTTTTTTTAAAAAAAACCTTCTTTCCTACCAAACTAATAGCCCAGAAGCTGAGTTCATGGGAAAACCCATGCAATCAGTTACCGCACTGCCCAATTCTTACCGGCTTTCGGTAATATCTTCATCGGACTCTTTCCCGTCTTCTTCATCACTGAATTTTAGCTTCTCAGTGTAGTCCACTTCTTCGTGGGCTCCTGGTGAGAGAGGAGGGGTGTTGTGGTCCGCCAGTAGCCTGCGGAGCTGGCAGCAGAGTAGGACAGTGAGGAGGCTGGGGAGGAATATAGGCCAGTCCTGGAGTCTGGGGAAGGCCCGGACGAGGGCTCTGCGTTGGAGGCAGAGAAAGAGCCATCTGGGAAGTATGTGCTGCCTCCGGAGCCTCCAGAGTGGGACCTCAGCGAGGCAAAGGAACAGGGGGAGCCTGTTGCTAGTGCGCGCATGCGCAGAGCTGCCAGAAGGCAAGAACAGTTAAAACAAAAGGGACGACTCGGGAGTAGGGCTTGGAGATGATTGCCCCCCCCCATAAGACTTAAAAGAGGAGCAAAGGCATGTGGGCCTTTGCAGGAAGCAACATTATTAATTCTGTGCAGTTTAAAGTCTGAAGCTCTGTTTGATTCTGGACTCCGTGTAGCTTTGCCAATTAGGTCTTTGGCAGCGTGTCAAGGGAGATAAAGGTGGGTGATTATCAGCCTTATCCCGAAGGACTCTTTACAACTATTTGGGACTCATCTATGAACAAACAAAATTCACAGCTGTTAAGATAAAACAGGTTTTTGTGACTACTCGTGTGTTTTATTGACTCTGGAAGCCTAAATCAGAACAAGGGGAAGAGATAAGGAGACTGAAGTACCAGCACCACACCTGGAGGGCTGGAAAGAAATGGCTGCATAATCCAGCAACCATTATGTAATCCTTGCCACCCATTTACCTGCCCAGCCCTCATCATTTTCCTGGTCCAACTCATCAAATTCTTTTAGGTCGTCCTGCTTGAGGACGGGAGGACGGCTTACAGGTTCCGAGGTGCGCAACTGAGGTTGTGCTGGGCGAGGCCCTGGGAGCCGCTGGAACCTGAGAAGGAAAGAAACGGCAAGAGAGCTTAAGCGCCACTTCTGCTTTCTCCTACTGGCTAACCAAGAGACATCTTAAACCCAGAGGAAAGATCAAAGAGTCAAAGAATATCAAAGAGTATCTGAGTCCAGTCCACGTAGTGGAGAGGCAACTCATATTCATTTCTAGTGCAGGAGCCACCAGACCATATTTTACCTCACACAGTAACTTTTGCAGCCAAACTGTGAATAGAACTGTGAATTCTATCAAGTTAAAATTATCTGCGATACCCATTTAAGAGTTGGTTAATCAGCCGTGTAATTCTTTTATCTGAATGTGAATACTGGGAGTAAACTAAGAAATTAGAGAAGTGTATTTCCTTAACTCAACTGTGTATTTTCCTAGGACTATGTGACTGCCACATGAGCCCACAAAAGGGGCAACTCATTTAACGAAGTGACCACAGATGGAACAAGTGGCCCTGGGCCCCCTTGGAAACACCCCTTTTCATTATGGATCTCTATAGCTACGCATCCCTTTCACTTCTTTATTAGCAACCACATCTAGCTTTCTTCTGTTTAAAAGGTACAAACTCTATCATAATAATATCTTCATCTGTCTTAACAATTCCGGAAATTTAAAATAAGTACTTCAATCAAATGGTCTAAACAGTTTCAGAATCCCTTTATTAGACCATAATATTATACTGCAAATATTTCAAGCATTTCACTTTTGCAAAAGGGCAGATGTCCTCAAGCCACATTCGTTGACCACTAATTCAATCCTCTTTACACATGACCCTCCCCAAATCTCTTGGTTTACCTCTGTGCCTCTGGTGTGGGGTAGCGGTAAGGTCCCTGTGGCCCATATGGAGGTGGGAACGGGAGATATGGGGGATACATCTGCAATTGGGTAGAGAAGAAATTCATTACTGGAAAATTCCCCCGTCCCCCCAAGCTTTCTAATGAAGCAAAAAAGGCTCATCGTCTTCCACAATATACTTACAAATGGCGGCATCATCCCCCGATAGGGAGGGAATTGAGGCGGGATGCTGGGCTGCATGCTGACACCAGCCCGTCCATCCTCAGGCACCAGCTCCCCGTCGGTGCCCCGCCCACCTCCATCCCGCCAGCTGGTTGCGTCTGCAAGAGATTTATCGGAGGAAGCAAATAAGTGCGGGAGAATGGGGAAAAGAGCCCTTTGAATGGTTTACAAAGAGGTAGATACCTCAAAAGCCACTGCTACTTACTTTGGGGGCGGAGGTTTGGTCCGGGCCCATACGACGCATCGGTAGTGTCCTTTTCTTTGCCAGCTTTGTCCTGGTCGCCAGCCGCCTGCAGGGTCGGAAATTCCTCGCGAGAGAATCGCGACAGTAGGCTTGATCCCTTTCCACCTTGACATCAGAGAAAGATGGTGGAGTCTTTGGCAAGATTGCTCCATCTTGCAGAAAAAATGGGGGTGCTTTAACTTGCATGAGTTGGGGGGGGGGAAACTTACCATCTCCTTGTGCTCCATGGGTAACGCTGGCCTGTGCCCAGGACTTTACCCCGCTTGCTACCGTAGGGGGATTCTGAAAGAAGGGGACAGGATGAGAAATACTAACTAAAAACAAAATCTTGAGGGCTTCCAATTATCCAGGGGTCTCCACAATGTAGGTAAACATAAATCCCAGTATCTAGATCAGAGTTCCCCAACCATTTGCAGACCAGCAGAGTGGGGCTAGTTCTGAGTAAGGGGTTGGCAAACGTGTACATGCACAACACTATTTGCGCTAGTGGTGTGCATGGGTACCTGCTTCTCACGCAAATAAGAGCACACATGATTGCCGGTTCCCACAGCCCAGTTGCAAACACCTCACGGCCCACTAGTGGGCAATGGCACAGAGGCTGGGGACCCTTGATCTAGATCATCTTTCCCTAAAATATCAGTTTAATGACGGACATCAATTGCCACACACCAGCTAGCATGGGATTTCGAGTTTAGGATTCATTGGTTGGGAAAAGCCGATCTAGAAGATCACACTAGTTCCTTCAAGACAATAAATTTTCTAAGATCATGGTTAAATGTAAAATGTACGTGCTTCAAAAAAAAGTTCTAGAAAGCAGAAGGGTGAAAGTTAGAAGTGTCCAGGAGTTATTATTCAAGCATTCTTGCATCTTCCAATTGTTACTGAGAAACTCATAGGCATGAATCTTGTTTAAACACTAAACTATGTTCACTTTAACAAAAGATTCAGGCTCATAGGCAGCTCTTCATTCTTTGGGGCCCGCACAGATCAGAAGCTTTTGTCTGGCAAATCATAGGCAAGCATTTACATATAACTAGGTGCTAAAACGTTTTTGATAGTATGAGGGCGCAAAACAGCTCATTATTGCTCAATGCTACACATGAATCAGAGTGCTATGATTGGTCCACATCGCTGCCACCTCCAATATAAATTACTGCAACGTGTTCTACATGGGGCTGCCTCTGAAGCATACTCAGCAGCTGCATTTGGGACTAAATGGAGCAGCTCTTTTGGCAGGTAACGCTTGCGATATTGCACACAGAGTGTGGGTACAGTTCTCTGCACTGATTGCCAACAGGCTTCCAGGTTCAATGCAAAGTATTGATTTTGAGTATATGAGGCTTATGTACATGCCCTACGGATAATTCAGGAATCAGAAAGAGTGAGAGGCCTCAGAAAATACCTTCCCTCAGGTGGGTGCCTTTTGCTTCTGATCTTTTGGGCACCTGCTATAATGCAGCTTGTTTGGACGGCTTTGAGGGGTTGACTTTTTTTATTGCGTGCATAACCACAACAATAATGTTGTTTAAGTTATGAATTTAACGTTAATCCACAAACTGATGACCTCCACAACAGAAAATAGTATGGGCCTTTTGCTGTATCTTTACGTATTTGAAATGTGTGTTCCGTTTCAAAGCAAAACATTGTTTTTAAACATCTCTCTTCATAGAGAAGTTCATCTTCACAAAAAAGCCTCCTGGGAATTAGTGTTAACCACTTTTGTATTACAGGTAGTCCTTGATTTACGACAATGGAGCCCAAAATTTCTGTTGCTAAGCAAGACATTTGTTAAATGAATTTTGCCCCATTTTACAACCTTTCTTGCCTCAGTTGTTAAGTGAATCACTGCAGTTGGTAAATTAGTATAATCTGGTTGTTAAATAAATCTGGTTTCCCTGTTGAATTTGCTTCTCAGAAAGTCGCAAAAGGGGATCACATGACACCCCCCCCCCGGACACTGCAAGTCATAAATATGAACTAGCTGCCAAGCATTTGAATTTTGCTCACATGACGTGGATGCTAGAAAGGTTGTAATTGTGAAAAATGGTCATGTCACTTTTTTCAGCGCCGCTGTAAATTTGAACAGTCACTAAATGGACTGTTGTAAGTTGAGGACTACTTGGACTTGTTCATATAGTCACTAGAAACCTAGGTTACTTGAAAGAGTCTACCTTTACCTGTCCTGAGATTTTTTTTCGCACATAGAACTACCCCTTACCATTGTCCTGGATTGATTAAAATCCACTTTTCTGAAATTCAGTATGCAGTTTGGAATACTTAAGTTTCACTTTCCAGTTAACATCAAGAACTTCAGCACTTGCCTCACTATCCCTACTGCTTGCTCTTTCCATGTCTGTCTTTTTGAAACAGAGCTAAACCATTATTTATTTTCAAAATACTTACAGAAGTTGATGTAGTGACTCATGAATGAAGCCATCAGCCATATATTGCAATTCACAATGTGTGTGTTGGTAAACATGCTATGCGATACTATGCCATGCCAAGCCACATTTAATGTTATCCTTAATGGGATTAATATGGTTAAAAAATAAGCTAGTTTAAATTGGTACGATCATAGTTTCAATCAGCCTGTCATTCAGTCGGATCAACATTTGCTTCCAGTTTACACAATTTACTACTAGAAATTGCCCCGCCTCCGCAATGAGAATAGCGTAATTTGGAGCTGATCACATAAGCCAAAGAGGGAAAACAAACATTGGAGAAATCTTGTTTGCCAGTTTAGGTTCCTCAACCGGTCAATTTGGTACATTCCTTGCATTGCATTACTTTTCCAGTCAGTTATAGCAGAGCTATATTCATTTTTCTCACCATGGCACATGTATACATCCGAACTAGACTATGCTCTCTGTGTCATATAATATATGTGGGTTTCCACATAATTTATTTACTTATTTATTTATTTATTTTGTCATGGTTATGTAGTGTATAATTGGAGGTGGTGACCCTTTGAGAGTTGCATGCAACGAAATTTCATTTTTAATGTATGCCGATGAGTGTATATTTAAAGTGAGAATAAAATTATTTTAAGTCTTTCCAGGGAAGAAAGGGAAGAGTAATTGCACAGTGGACCAGTGAATGATACAAAGAGGGGCAGCTGATTATCAAACACGGACGGTGAGGAATAATTAGTAAGAGAACAGGCTAGATAGCTAGAAATCCCAGAATGAATGATGAATATATATATATTTTCCTAGGATTTCTAGTCTAGCCTGTTCTCTCTTACTAATTACACACACACACACACACACACACTCTATCTATATATATATCTAGATATGTATGTATGTATGTATGTATGTATGTATGTATGTATATGTATATATGTATGTATATGTAGGTCTTTGGTTATTCGGGTTTTCTCCCGCATAAAATTGGAAGTGTCTTGGCGACGTTTCGGCGAAGTCTCATTCGTCATCTTCAGGCTGGTGTTTTCGGCTTTGTGCTTCTAGGAGCAATGTGTGATCGTAGCTGCTTCTTCCTTTTAACTGCCAGTGGGGGTGTGAACTGATTGGGTGGGAGCTTGACTGTGTTCTGATTGGGTGGAGGTGTGTTCTGATTGGTTGGGGGCTTAGCTGTGCTCTGATTGGATGGGGGGTTGGCTGTGCTCTGATTGGCTGGGGGTGTGTTCTGTTTGGGTAGGGGCTTGGTTGAGCACAGCCAACCCCCCATCCAATCAGAGCACAGCTAAGCCCCCAACCAATCAGAACACACCTCCACCCAATCAGAACACAGCCAAGCTCCCACCCAATCAGTTCACACCCCCACTGGCAGTTAAAAGGAAGAAGCAGCTACGATCACACATTGCTCCTAGAAGCACAAAGCCGAAAACACCAGCCTGAAGATGACGAATGAGACTTCGCCGAAACGTCGCCAAGACACTTCTAATTTTACACGGGAGAAAACCCGAATAACCAAAGACCTACATACAAACACCCGTGAAAACCTCAGAATATATATATATGTGTGTTTTTCTATTGAGACACCTGGTCTACCCCAACATGTGGGAGGGGGCATTCTGCTCCCTTTCGCCTTTTAGCTCCAATCCAGGAACCCTCAAGCAGTTGCATTCACAACAAACCATTTTATACCAAATTTATATTTTGCTGATAAAGAAATAAAGGGAGACTAGTATAGATCTATTTCAAGCTTTTTAGCTTTCACCAGCTAGCCATACTCTTACTCGGATTTGAATTTAGGCTTCCTGTATGTTAAGCAGTTGAATTAACTTTCTGAGCCACAAGTTCTCCCTTCATCGGCTTGAGCCAGGGGAAAGATAGGAAAGATATCTATATCTATATCTATGCCAGATGTAGGTTACAACTAGATAGACACAACTGGAGAGAGAGAGAGAGAGAGAGAGAGAGAGAGAGATTGGCTGAGTGCTTCCAGCCTCCCATTCTTGCCCCAAATTTACCTCGGGGGCTGTTGGGGGTCGTTTCGGTGGGTTTGAGGCAGACGTCTGTGTAGCCGGCGGTGACTGCGATTCCGGCGGCTGAGCTGTCGAGGCATCGGTACTAGAGGCAATAATAAAAAAAAGGCCCAGGAATTTTTAAAAAAGTTAAAACAGTGTAAGTTTGCAAATGCGCACAGACGCACCAATGGCTTCAAGTCTTGCCGTACCTACCTCTTTGGGTCTGGCTGTTCCTGCTTGCTTGCCCATCCTGTCCCGTCTTTCGGCACTAGTGAGACGTTGGGGTCATTGCCTTTGTTCTCTGCTTTTAAGCTTGGCAGATTTGCAGGGGGTGGCATGCGTCGGGCAATGGCAACCTTACCGAGACTCTGCAAGCCATGGCGGGGGGTTACTGCAGGAAAGAGGATTTAAAAGGTTAAATGCTGCCCTGAGACATCTTTGAGCAACTGACTGTCCCGATTCACACCAATTGTCAACCGGACTTTTTGTCAAATCCCCGGTTAACCAGTTACGATAAGGGACAGCTGCTCAGGGCGCTGCGAGTACCATCAGAGCATCAGATAGAGCGAGTTCATCATGGCAGCTGCCTCCTCCTTTAAGAACTGGGCTGGGAAGAATCAAGCCTGATACACATTGGCCGTTTTTACCTGTGGGTTTCTGGATCTCTAAGGACTTGCCCTTGTACGTATCAAACAGGTTGAGCGACGAATACTTTTTTCCATCCTTCCCCTTTGCTGTTTGCCCCAAACGATCTGACATTGCGCTGTAAGGTCATTGAGTACGATGGTTCCTCCTGGCTCCCCGCGAAACGTGCCTATGTTGGACCAGGAAGGAGGAGACTAAGAGGAAGAAAATGCAGCCGTATTGGTTTTACCTTTCCCCATCGATCAGCAGCTATTAAATTTAGTAGCCAGTTGACACAAGCAGAGCCGGCTTTAAGCTAAGGCCAAATTAACACAGGCTTAGAACACGGAAGCTTAAAAAGGGCACCAATGTTGCCCTTTCTTCTGAAATCATTCTAAAATGCAGATCTTCACATCGGTGGGAAATGGTACCATCAATCAATGTGGCTTAAGGATGCCATATTCCTTTGAACTGGCACTGGATAAAATGCTTTTCCTTATACAACACTGAAGCTAGTCATGACGATGTCCCATTTTTCATATCCATTTGAGGGAAATATAATGAAACACCTTTATAGGATTGTCCATCTCACTGAACATGACTTGGTGGTATACAATCAACCATTAAAACAATGTCACAACTATCAAACACTTTAAACATGAATAGATTGTGGGAGAACATCCAATCCAAACACAATACAGGTAGTCCTTCAACTGACGACCACAATCGTCCCCAAAATTTCTGTTGCTAAGTGAGACATTTGCTAAGTGTGTTTTGTCCCATTTTACAACTTTTCTTGCCACAGCTGTTAAGTGAATCACTTCACTTGCTAAATTAGTAATATGGTTGTTAAGTGAATTGGGTTTCCCCATTGGCCTTGCTTGTCAGAAGGTCACAAAAGGGGAATCGCATGTCTCCGGGACACTGCAACTGTCATAAATCTGAGTCAGTTGTCAAACATCCAAATGTAAATCTCGTGGCCATGGGGATGCTACAACAGTTGTGTGAAAAATGGTCATAAGTCACTATTTTCAGTGCTGTTGTAACGTCAAACAGTCACCAAACAAACTGTTGTAAGTCAAAGACTACCCGTTCAACCATCATATACGTTCCCATGCGATCCCCAAGGTTGTCGGAAGAACCATATTGTGAGGGCCACCTGAAAGACTAAAAGGGATGGAGTTGAGAAGTGAGAGATGATGGGAACCCCAGCAATAAAGGTACACTGTCTGGGTCCTGCCAGATGAGAACTTTTTAGCAGACAAGATCCACAACAAACCCCTCTTGCTGGACCTGATGAGGCAGGTAGATGTGATCGCTGATCCTTCAAATAACGTGGAACTGTAAGGCTTTAAAGGTCAGAACCAGCATCTTGAATTGTGCCTGGCCTCATACTGGCAGCCAATGCAGCTCACAGAACACAGGTGTGACTTGTGCCGTCCTAAAGGCACACAACTGTGCATCCACATTCTGCACTAGTTGGAGCTCCTGAATACTCTTCAACGGCAACCACACATGTAGTTTGCGTTACAGCAATCCACTCTGGAGGTGACTAGGGGGCAAGTGACTGTGAGCAGAGCCTCATGGTCCAGGAAAGAGTGAAACTGGGGCACAACATAAAAATTGCGCAAAGGCCCTCTTGGTCATGACTTGAACAGGAGTCACAAGTCTAGAAGGACCCCCAGATTGCGCACTGGTCTGTCTGGGATAGTGCCAGCCCATTTAGTATCAAAGATGATGAAGTCCCAGATCCACAAAGACCAAAAACCCAGAGCCACTTAAGTCTTGCCATGATTCGGAGGAAGCCTGTTGTCCCAGATTCAGACATCCAGAGCCTCCAGGCAGTGGGACAAAACACCAATCACACCACTCAATATGCCAAGACAGAGATGTACAATTTGGGTATTATCAGCATAGTATGATACCTCACCCCAGGGTGACAAATGATCTCACCCAGAAGCTTCATGCAGATGTTAAAACAGGAGTGTAGAGAGTACTGAAATCTGCAGCACCACAGGCAGGACTTTTCACTCACAATTGACGCTGACTGGTACCAGCCACACAGGAAGAGAACCAGCCCGATATTGCGCCACCCACTCCCAACTGATGGAGATGATCCAGAAGGTATCATGATTGATGAGAGGTAGGGGCAAAGGCACTACTGCTGATCTGCTCCTGCCAGAGATCATTCACAAGTGTAAACAATGCCATTTCTGTCACATGCCCAGGCCTGAATCCTGACTGAAAGGAGTTCAAATGGAGTTGAAAAGGAGTTCCGTTTCACCCAGAGCTTGCTGAAGCTGGTGTAAAGCAAACGGCTCCACAACCTTCCTGAAAGAAGAGAACTTAAGACACTGATAAAAATTATCCAGTACAGAGGGATCCAGTGATGGCTTCTTGAGGAGGGAGTGGACCAGAGGTGGGTTGCTCCTGGTTTGCACCGGTTCGCAAGAACCGGTAGTAAAATTTTTTAGTAGTTCAGAGAACCGGTAATAAGATTGGCTGGCCATGCCCCCAAACTGGTTCCCGGCCCAGTCGCCGCTCGCTTACCCCGCCCACCGTCATTGCCCGCATGCAGCCCTGGGACTCCGCCCTTTGCCAGCCAGGAGCGCTGCCGCCAGTCGCTCCCATGCACCCGGCTGCCTGCCTGCCTGCCTCATCACCGCCACCATAAGGAAAGGCCCTGAAGTTGCGCTGCCTGGGATCCACGCCGCAGGGAGAAGCCAGGTATGGCTGGGGGAGGCTGCCCGGAGCTGAGCTTGAGGCTGGCAGGAGGAGGAATGTTGCCTCTTAGCCAGCTCAAACTGTCAGCTGCCGAAGCCTGCCGCCATCCCCTCTCCCCTGCCAGCTGCTCCTGTGGCAAGAACCGCTGCCAAGGGCAAGGGGGCGGTGGTGGCAAGGATGGGCCGCCGGGGTTTCCTTGTCTCCCTGCCCGAGCAGACTTCTGGCATAGCCCTCTGGAGGGAGGGAGAGAAGCCCTGGCTTGCTGCTCCTGCCACTGCCACCCCTTTGCCTCCAGCAAGAGCGGTTCTCATGCTGCCGCTTCTCCGGCAGCACCAGGTCAGAGAGGGCAGGGCAGGCTGTAGTGGTAGGCTGTTCTTGCCGGGTAACAGACAGGCTGCTCCTGGAGCAGCCAGGAGAAGAGAAGCTGCCAGCGGAGAGACGAGCTGCCCCAGGAGGACCGGAGGAGAGTGCAGCTTCTCACTCATGGAGATCTACCGGTGGGGAAGTAGGCGCGGTAAGAAATGCGTGAGCCAGGAAGCGGTTATGCTCCCTGGCCGGAGAGGGTTGCACATTCACTCCAGCAAAGGTTTGTACAACCCTCTCCAGCCAGGGAACATAATCGCTTCCTGGCTCACGCATTTCTTACCGCGCCTACTTCCCCACCGGTAGATCTCCATGAGTGAGAAGCTGCGCTCTCCTCCGGTCCTCCTGGGGCAGCTCGTCTCTCCGCTGGCAGCTTCTCCTTCTCCTGGCTGCTCCAAGAGCAGCCTGTCTGTTACCCGGCAAGAACGGCCTGCCACCACAGCCTGCCCTGCCCTCTCTGACCCGGCAGTTGCTCCTGGTGCTGCCGGAGAAGCAGCAGCATGAGAACCGCTCTTGCTGGGGGCAAGGGGATGGCGGCGGCAGGAGCAGCAGGCCAGGACTTCCCTCCCTCCCTCCAGAGGCCTGGGGCTATCTTTAGCTTCACTCAGCTGGCGTGGGAGGCACGGGGCCCAGCGGATCCCCGAGTGAGGGATGGAAGGAAGGAGGCCTGATTGGCTGACAAAAGTGTCCACGGAGGAGTGGAGGACGCGCCTATCCCCGACCTTGTTTAGCGCCTTTTTTCTTCCTAAAACCAGGGACCGCTCTGCTCTCACAAGGCGCAGGGACTTCCCATCCTGCTGCCTCCGTCGGGACTGAGGAAGACGCACCAAGCTTCTCTTCGAGGTGTTGTTAGGGGGGGGGGGGAAGGGCGGCTGACAGAAAGAGCGCCTTGGGGGGCATAGGATGTGGGGGTTCGCCTCGGCGCCTCGACACCCCTCGGCTTCAGTGGGCACCGCTGGCGGCCCCAGACAAGCACTTCCGTCTTTGCAGCTGTGGAGCTTGGGAGGGAAGGGCGGCTGGGGTTTCCATTCGATGCTCACCAGGGGCTGAGTGAGCCTCCTTTCAGTGCACAAACTCGGGGCGCCAGATAAAAGCCGGGCTGGCAACTCCGGTGCTGCTTTGATGGAGCCGGGTAAACCGAGGGGACGAAGGAGAAGGAACTGATGGGCAGGCTAGAGTAGCTCGCTTTCCCCTCAGCGGGGCTTCCCTGTCGGAGCAGCAGCAGCAGCAGGAGGAGGAAGTGGTGGGAGAGCTTTGCTGGCTGCCCGGCCGGGACCCAGAGGCGGCAGCTGTAATAGGGCGCTAGGTATGCAGAGTGGGGAGAAAGAAGGGTGGGTGATTAAATGTCTTCTGAGTGTATCTATGGATGTTTTTTTGCATTTTTTTCTGCAACCTCTTAAGGTTGTAGAAAAAATGCTTTTAAAAGTAAAAAAAAAAAAAAAGTTGGCCACGCCCACCGTCACATTACCCCAAGCCACACCCACAAAATAAGCCACGCCCACAGAACCGGTAGTAAAACATTTTAGAACCCACCCCTGGAGTGGACCAAAGCCTCCAATGGAGCAACACCCTCTCTCAAGGATGATTTAACTACTGCTAGAACCCAACCACACCACATTCCCAGGTCGCCTTAAGCATGGATCTAAGGAACAGGTGGCTGAGCTCACAGTCCTAAAGACCAAATCTACTTCCTCAGGTCCAACAGGTTCAAATTGTTCACAGGTAAATAGGTCAAGGATTGTGTCTCAAGGACCTCCACCGGATTTATAACACAGCTGATGTCTAAATGGCAACAAAGTGATTTTGTCTGCAAATTCTAAATGGCAACAAAGTGGTGTTCTGCAAACTCTTCCATGGAGGTGATCTTCTGAATCTTCCTTTTCTAGGAGGGTCTGAGTTACTCTAAACAAGACCAATGGGTAGCTAACCATAGATAAGTGTGGCAAAACTTTCCCCTTTTTATATGGAAATTTTAAATTTGGTTTTAAATTATTGGGGTTTTAAATTTTTCAGCCAAATTATTTGTTTTATTCCATTTTAAATTTTGTATTTATATGTTTTATTCTATGGCTGTTCACCGCCCTGAGTCCTTCAGGAGTAGGGCAGTATACAAATTCAATTAACAAAAAAAACTGTTGTCACCCTGATCACCACTAGTTAGGCCTTAATAGCGGCTCTCAACCACGTCCAATCGAGTTAATCCCTTGGCCTTCAGGGAGATGACACTTCTCCCATAAACCAGAGAGTGACGGGATTCACAGGGGACGAGAGGTCACACGGACACGATCCAATCTAAAGCTTCAGCTGTGCTCTCATTCCAAGCAATGACCATGGCTCTATCAGATGATGGAGCAGACCATCAGGAGTAAGCCCCATTTTTCTCTGGAACCTATTAAAGTCTATTAGTCACAGATAGTGGAAATCCAATATATCCCATCTCCCCATAGCAGGGGGCAGCACCAGATGTTCTCATGGCAACCAGGACATGACAGTGGAGTTACAGAGTCCCACGTCAGGCCCTGGATAACCTGGAACAGGGCCCTGGTTATTTATTATGGCGGCCATGAACTCCTGAGCCACTTCAGACCCCACTTCCAGAAAAGGCAGATTGAAATCCCACAGGACTATAACCCTGAAAAATTTCACTGCCAAATTCAAGACAGAGTCAAGCAGCTCAGGCAGGGAAGTTGCTACCCAACTGGGAGTCTGGTACAGTAGTAACAGTCTCAACTGATCCCTGGAGCCCAACTTAAGGAACAGGATCTGACAGCCAGCAATTTGCGAAGCAATGCCCCTGAAAGCCATAAGAGATTCTCAGATGGCAACTGGCAATCCCCGGCTGCTGCCCTTGGATCTTGGCTGATGCCACACCAAAAACCCAACTGGGCATATTTCCAAGAAATGAATATCTATACTCGGGACTCAGCCAGATCGTGGTAATACAGGTAGTTCTCAACTTACGAGCACAACGGAGCCCAAAATTTCTGTTGTTAAGTGAGACATTTGTGAATCACTGCAGTCGGTAAGTTAGTATAACCTGATTGTTAAGTGAAACTGGCTTCCCCATTGACTTTTTTTTAAATTTTGATTTATATGCCACCCTTCTCTGGAGACTCAGGGCGGCTTACAATGTGCTAAGCTAAGCAATAGCCTTCATTCTTTTGTATATTTATACAAAGTCAGCTTATTGCCCCCACAACTGGGTCCTCAATTTACCTACCTTAGAAAGGATGGAAGGCTGAGTCAACCTTGAGCCTGGCAAGATTCGAACCTGCAGTAATTGCAGGCAGCTGGTCTTAATAACAGGGTGCTTTAGACTACTGTACTACCAAGGCTCTTTGCTTGTCGGAAGGTCACAAAAGGGGATCATATGATGACCTCTGGACATAGAATAGTCATAAATATAAACCAGTTGCCAAGCATCTGAATTTTGATCATGGGGGATGCTGCAAAGGTCATAACTGTGAAAAACATTCATAAGTCACATTTTCAATGCCGCTGTTCCTTTGGACGGTCACTAAGCGAACTGTTGTAAGCCGAGGACTACCAGTAACACATCAGGTCAAATGGCAGATGAGGGAGACTTTATTACTAGTTGACCTGGCATTAAGCAACAGCTGAAAACCAGGGCCTCTCAATCAACCTGTAATCAACCTATATTAATGCAATTCTCTCCATGGAGAAGGGCACCCAGGTTGGCAAGATAAGCAAGCAAGGAAGAGGCATGAGAAACTGACCAAAAGCTCTAGTTATAAATGCCTTCTATCAGCTTCACCCACTGTTTTTACAATTTAGCAATAACAAAATGTGTGTTAATTGCTTACTCATTTTGGCCATCAGGGTCAACCACTCAAGGGAGG
Organism: Pantherophis guttatus; assembly: GCF_029531705.1. The sequence goes on along the minus strand of NW_026844046.1, from coordinate 947,910 downwards.
AGGAATGCCATCCAATAAGGGGCCCCTACATTTTCAATTGCATCAACTGATAGCAAATAACAACAACGATATATGTAATCCTTGACTTACGTCAATTGGAACCAGAATTTCCATCACTAAGTAATGTAGTCATAGAGTGAGACCATATTATTTAGTGAGGGCAATCCCAGCAGGTAAGCGGTTGCTGGCAGGTAGGGAAGAGTGTGAAGGGATGTGCAAAAGGGTGCATGGCAAGTCTCAGGGATGGTGTACGTGGGGAAGCCTTGGGGGTGGGGTGAGGGGGTGAGAATGGCCAGTGCAAGGGCAGAGGGGCTTAGGTCAGTGATCTTCCCTGTTGGCTTCCCCAGCACTTTCTGGTCAATGAACAAATGATTTTAACCGTATGACAACCAATGAACAAAGGCAAATATACATGTCTCAGGATAATGTTGCAGGATCCAATCTGGGTCGATCACCAGGATTTAGTTTTCTGAGCTTTTGGACTCGTGCTGGAGCCCATCCTCTAGCACAGTGATGGCTAACCTTTTTGCCATCGCGTGCCAGGAGGGGGGGGGGCGGGGAAGGGTCGCGCGCGCACGTGCCCACACGCATGTGTGCGCAACCCCCTCCCCCTCCGCTCCTGGCACATGATGGTCTGGTAGGCCCGTTTTTCTTTCTTACCTGGTTCCAGATCCTCTCTGTGTATCTGGGAACGGCGAAAACAGCCTTTCCCACTCCCTTGGAGGCCCTACGGAGGCTGAAAAAGCCCATTTCCCAACTCCGGGTGGGACAGGAAGTGACATTTTTTGCTGTCCCCAGCCTCCAGAACCTCTCTAGGAGTCTCTAGGAGCCTCTCTAGGAGTCTCTGGAGGCTGGGGACAGGAAAAACGTCACTTCCTGTCCCACCGGGAGTGGGGAAATGGGCCCTTTGAGCCTCCATAGGGCCTCCAAGGAAGGTGGGAAAGGCTGTTTTTCGCCGTTCCCAGATACACAGAGAGGATCTGGAGCCAGGTAAGGAAAAAAAAAAAAAAAAAAACCCGCCCCCCCGGCCCTCCAGAGGCAGAAACAGCCTGTTTCCCTACTTCTGGCGGGCCCAGAAGGCCCGAAAATCAGCTGGCCGGCGCGTGCATGCGCCCCAGAGCTGAGCTGGCGTGCCCACTAATATGGCTCCGCGTGCCACCTGTGGCACGCGTGCCATAGGTTCGCCATCACGGCTCTAGCACATACAACTTCAATAAGCACCATATAAATCTCACATATAGAACAGCACACATTCTGCTAGAGAAAAGTTCCCTGAGAATGGGCTCCAGCATGAGTCAGAAAGCTCGGAAGACAAAACCTCTGGTCCTGGTGACCGACACAGACTGGATCCTGCAGCAACCAGTAATTTCTTTGGTATCCCATTCCTTACAAGGAATATGGGTGATCCACATATATGCCTCATCAATGAAAATTCTAATCAAGAGAATTTTTTTTTTTTTAAATTTGATTTATATGCTGCCCTTCTCTGGAGACTCAGGGCGGCTTACAATGCGTTAAGCAATAGCCTTCATTCTTTTGTATATTTTATACAAAGTCAGCTTATTGCCCCCACAAACTGGGTCCTCATTTCACCTACCTTAGAAAGGATGGAAGGCTGAGTCAACCTTGAGCCTTGGAGAGATTCGAACCAGCAGAAATTGCAGGCAGCTGTGTTAATAACAGGGTGCACTAAACCACTGTACTATCAAGGCTCTTTCACTTAAATTTCACTTAAAGAATAAAGCAAACATTGTTGTGTCTCACTAAAGTAGCCCTAAGGTTCCAGTTAAAAAGACACAAACTATTTAACCTTTGTAATATTGTTTACATATATTTGAGTTTCACTGTGAACTATGCAGCACTACTGGACTCTTCGCAGTTAAAGGCTTAATTTCTATATCATTATTTATTAAGTTCTCTTTCTCTTAGATTACTACGTTGTTGCTTTAAACTTCAAAATAAGCCGAACAGCAAAACTTGTATATATGCAGGATTAGAAATACTTTTCAGGGATGGATTTAGGACAGAGATGAACAAGCGTATAAGAGCTAGGGACTGCAACTCAACCATCCAGTTATGCTAGGATGCCACTAAGAAGGGCATCATGTATTTCTTCAGCCAATATTTTGGGGGGACAGAATTAGGGTACCAATGAGAGTGGGCTTATTCCAAAAGACAAACCATTCTATTGTGGCTTTTAAACCTCCGCCGAACAAACAAGTAAGCAAACAGGTCTAAAAATGTATCATTTTACTACAAAATTTCAATGGTATCATTGTGGGATGCTAGATGACTGCATTCAGCCAATGGATTGCTCAACCCTTTTTTGGAAATTAATGGAATAAATTTTTCCAAAGCATCAATTATCTAATTATTTAGCTATTTTTCTGTTTTTCTTCCTGAAGTATATGAATCGAACAAAGGAAATGGATTCGTATCTTTTTGGTTCAGCACCACTGTGACACTTGTTCATAAAACCTCTGAGAAGAATCAGAACTGAAACTGATTTTGGAAGTCATCTAATCCAATCTTGCCAATACTACAAACCCTTCATTTTTTCGTCTGTGTACAGGCTACAAAGGGGCCTGGAAGATATTCTATGAGCATGATTGGGAAATTCTATTTACCTCTGTGGGGAAAGTCAGATTTTACTTGAGAATCTGCAAGCTAACCAATTATCCTAGCTTGCATTCCACATTGGACTCTTTGCTATAGGCCAGTGGTCCCCAACCTTTTGGGCACCAGGGACAGGTTCCGTGGGAAATAAATTTTCCACAATCCGGTCTCTCTGTGTGTGTGAGAACAGACTAGTTTCATGCACTACCTAGATCCCGTGCATGAACAGACAAAGCTTCACTCACTTGCATGGCCCGGTTCTTAATGGTCCATGGACCGATGCTGGTCCATGGCCCAGGGACCCCTGTTATAGGCAATAAAATTTGTATGTATGAAATCTATATAGCCATTGCCCTAAAAAAAAGTGAAGAAGTGGAATATGAGTTGGTAATCAATTTATATTTCTAGAAACTACAATTGTCCCAGTTTAGCCTACAGACTGGACCAAATATTCCCCAGAAGTATAACTCGTTACCTTAAAGAGAGGAAAAAACCCATCCTTGATCATCTAGGTGTGATGGATAACACACCATTCATACACAAAAATCCATTCATGATTATCAATCCTGCTCCCTAACCTTTGGAGTAATCCTATCAGAGGTTTACTACCCAGAATACTGTAGCTACTCTATTCAGATAAGAACAATAATGATTTATAAATAAGATAATTTATTATACCTGGTAACATTCTTGCCTTCTGATACTTTATTACAATATTTTCCATTGAGGTGGAAGATACTAAGAATATGAAATATACAGCTGTGCAATTGTCAATTGCTTATTTGCTAATAACTAATTAAAATGATTAGGTGCTTGTAAATAAACTTTTACTGGCATCCCAAGGCCATTTCAGAACTGTCCCACAGTTCTCCTGGTTGCAATCCATAAATTCTCATTCTGTAATCTCTATTAATACTATCATGTTAACAATGGTGCCTTTACACAAAATATTTGGAGAATCTAATTTCTTCACTAAGAGAGATAGAAAATCATAGATGATAATATATATATGGAGTTGTCATTGTAGAGTACATTATTACTCAAGATGTAATTATCAGGATTTCTCCAGCTAGACAATGATTCAGTATTCAAGTGAGGTTCCATGTACAGAATTTCACGTAAACTCAAAATACTAAAGATGTGACACAAATGATTATTTCATTTAGTACCTAACTAAATAGTACCTCCTGATACATACAAAGATCTTTAACCTGAACACAGAATATTCTCAATCCCATTCTTTGTTTTAAATCAACTACGTGAATCCTGGCTTCTATAAACAGCTCTACATTACAACAAACCAAAATTAAATATTTAAATCTGCATTTAGATTTATCATTTACTAAACCTTTAAAATCTAAAATTACATCAGAAAAACAGTCGTGCAACCCATCTATTCCATAGAGTCTAGCAACTGAGATGCAGCCAAGTAAAATTTTTGTACCATATTCGATTGGAAAGTATCTTAGGCACTGCCTTGCCTATAATGCTGCATGACACAGTGGCTTAGCAAAGGGATCCCCAATCCCTGGCCCATGAACTGGCACTGGTCGTCAGAAACTGGTCTGCACAAACCAGCAAAGCCCCATCTGCGGGATGCAGGCAGCACGCAAAACCATGCCCCCCCCCCCTTGTCCATGGGAAAAACTCTCACCGCGGAACTGGTCCCTGGTGCTCAAAAGGTTGCAGGCCACTGGTTCAACACAATACCTAAACCCAGCAAATATCTCTGTGTCTATAGTTTGTCTTATGATAATAAAGGTAATTTGCCTTACAAATATATGATTAATCACATACTTTGTTGAATGTTTGCATTTCATTTATATGTGTCCTCTTCTAAACTTCATTTAATTATTTTTCTGCAATTTATATGCTGCTCAGTTCCTTTTTTTTTAGTCAGCAACATAAATTTAAAAAGACAAAAACTAATAAAATCAATGACATTTATACTGTATTTCCTCAATGATTTTCTCTATTGTCATAAATTAAATCAACCTAGAATTTGGCACAACTATTTTTATTTATCCGTATCAATTCCAAATGTTCATTTTAAACAACGAAACTAAAGGTGCTGTATATAAGCACATGTAAACATAATTTAAGAAAAAAAAATACAAGCAATACTGATTTGCAGTTATCCTATCCCTAACCCACAATATTGGAGGTAGTAAAGCAGAAGTATCTCTAAGTTGCTTGTGGCACACTTTAATGGCACACCCTCTGACGCCAAGATCAGCAGATCTGACTTGAATTGATGGACAAGGGCTCAGTGACAGGTGCAGGACTGAGGTCAAAGGAGGACAAAGGAGTATGTCTCGGACACTAAAACATTTCAACTTTCACTTGGCAATAAAACAAGTTCAACAGCAACAATATTGCTCAGCAAGATTTCAGCATGGACAATAACAATCTCAGTGTGCAAGAAACAGGCTAGGGACAATTGCCTTATAGATAGTCCTTGACTTATGAACACAATGGGAGTCTGGAATTTCAATTGTAAATTGAGGCACCATATGACCAGACTTGATTTTACAATCATTTTTTATAAATCTATTCTTCCAAATGGGGATGTGTTTCTTTTACCGGAAACAGGCAAAAACATTACAAATTGCAGTCACATGACTGCAGAATATTGCAACCAGTTGTAAATGTGAGCCGGCTGCCATAAATGCAATCACATGACCATGGGGGGGCAGTCATAACTTCAAGGATAGGTTGTAAGCAGGGTGGATTTGATTTAAATCGAGTTGATTTGAATCATAATTTAAATCATGATTTAAATTACTAGTAAAAAGGCTTGATTTAAATCAACTCGGTTTAAATCATAATTTTTAAAGAGCAACTGTCATCTCTGCTACTCCTTTGACCCGCTGTTGACTCACCGATAGTCCCAGTGTTGCAGAATATACAGCCTTGTGCTACATAACTAAGCTCCATTTCAGGCTGATTTAAACTAAATTATTTATGTATCTTAAATAGAAAACTATCTTACGATAGATTTTTACCCCCAAAGTTTTTTATTAAAATAAATTCGATAAAAATAAAAAAAATCCGATTTAAATTAAAAAAATCTGGTTTTTTTGATTTTTTTAAAAAAATCATTGATTTTTATCCACCCTGGTTGTAAGTAGCTTTTTAACAGTCCATCATAACTTTGAATGATCATAAATTGAGCATAGGTATAGGTAGTCCTTGACTTACAAAGTTTGCTTAGTGACCGTTCCAAGTTCAAAGTTATAACAGCATTGAAAAAAGGGACTTATAGCTATCTTTCACACTTATGACCATTACAGCATCCCCATGGTCACATGATTTACATTCGGATGCCTGACAAAACTGACTCACATTTATGACGGTTACAATGTCCCAGGGTCATGTCCTTTTGTGATCTTCTGACAAGCAAAGTCAATGGGGAAGCCAGATTCACTTAACAACCGGGTTACTAATTTAACAGCTGCTGTGATTCACTTAACAAATGTGGCAAGAAAAGTCGTAAAATGGGGCCAAATCTCACATAACAAATTTCTCACTTGGCAACATACATTTTGGGCTCAATTGTGGTCGCACGTTGAGGGCTGCCTGTACTAAACTGGGTTATGTAGAGTCAAGTGACCCAGTTAACTCTCTTTGAGAGCTGTATGCAACAAAATTTCATTTAATCTACGCCGATTAACGTGACAATAAAGTTATTTTAACTCTAACCAAGTTCAACTATTGCAACTGACAGTGGCCCTTCCCACTTGCTATTGGGTGGAATTCAGGTCCTAATGTAGGATGTTGTTTTGTGGGGGGGACTACGCAACCAGTTCCCTAGCCCAGGGATGATTACTGTCCAGGGCAGCTGATTAGAGGCAGAGGTTATTTCAGCTTACAATCTCTACTTAGATAAGGGGATCATATCGGTATGTAAACAGGTTCTTTCTCAATGAGCTGTCATCATATTTCTGCAAGGGTGATGAAGGTAGGGAGAGTTGCTTCAGAAGTCCTGCGTACCAGGAAGGAGACACCAAGGGGAGAGTTGGTGGTACCCAAATCAGCTGATCAATGAACACAGCACAGAAGCCTGGGGGCAGCTACTATATATCGAGTTACAGACCTCCTCCGAATTTAAGAGGGATGTAATCTGATAGATTGCAACTGAATTTTGCAACTGAAAAAGAAAATAAACTGAAACTACTCCCTAAAGGAAATACATTGTTAATTGATGTGAAAGCATCCTCACATTAGCAGCTACACTTGGCAGTCACAAGATGAGTTAATTATGGCAGCTATTGTAGCAAGGTTTTCAGTGCTACATTTATGGAATACGAGATAATTTCTGTCTTGAGAAGATTCTAAGGATTTCACACAGAATGCAGCTATATACCATGGCTGCAAATAAACTCAAAAAGAACTGTTGATCTTCCTATAGTTGAATTTATTTCCTCCTTGATTTCCAAGATTAAAAGCTGAATTTCTTCAAATGCTCAACCTTTATTACATAAGTAACTTATTAGTACTCGTGGCAATTGGACAGTTTGAAAATAATCACTTCAGCTTCACAAAGCTCCTCCTTTTTCAACATCCTTTACATTCCCCTTAATTTGCTCTATTTTGGCTGCTGTTATAGGAATGAACTCAAATATTCTACACACTAAGCAAACTGCATATGCTTGGGAATGTTAATTCTCACTATTGCATCCTGTAAATAGCACAAATTAACTTTTTATTCTTCCACCACCTGCTAATTTGGTGGCGATGGGGTTAGCTCATCTTCCGGCAAATAAAAGTGATGTTATAAATGAATTAGGTAAAAAAAAAAAAAGAGCATATTGAAAAGCATTACTAAAAAAAAAAAAAAAAAAAATTAGAAAGATAAAGTATAGGTGATTGGTGTAATGAGATTACTTTTTTGAAGATGCACAACTGTGAAAAATATATGTGTGGGTGGACAGACGAACCAAAATAATTTTAATATTCTTACAAGGCATCTCAAAACTAGGGTTTCTGATTATCATTCGAATATCACAAGCATGAAAACATATCCCTGTTGGATCAGAACAAATCTGAAAACTAGATCTATTTAATCCAGCACTTGTTCTGGTATTCCCCTCTAGTCACAGGAGTGCAAGAACATTCATTTATGTTCTGTAGCAACTCAAATGGGAGTCCTATGGCTTCTTACACTGGAGATACTACACAAATACCATCTGCGGCCCAATTCTGGATCCTGATACCTTTTTAAAACTATCTAAGTTGTTGGTCCTCATTCTTCGTGCAGAAAAAAAAATACTTTTCATCTGTCCCAAATCTACCAATTACCCTCATGGTTTTGAGTATATAGGTAGTCCTCGACTTACAGCAGTTCGTTTAGTGAGTGATCAAAGTTACAACAGCACTGAAGTGACTTATGACCATCATTCACACTTACAACCATTGTCATATGACCATGGGGATAACTATCATCCCCCTAGTCATGCAATTAAAATTTGTATGCTTGACAACTGGTTCATATTTATGTCGATTGTAGTGTCCTGGGGTCATGTGATCACCTTTTGCAACCTTCTGATGAGTAAAGTCAATGGGAAGTCAAGAGAAAAAGCCAAGAGGAATTACTTACAGAGTCAGCATCTATGTCTAGTCTGATTTTCCTTTATATTAGGAAAAATAGGACTCTTTGCTATACAGCTCATCCACATTTAGGAACTACAATTGGGACTGGCCATTAAGCGAAACAGTCACTAAATGAAACCCAACTGTGCTCATGGTCTTACTTCAGGTTTCCTTTGCTTTACAGACCTGCAAAAGCTCTACATGTAAGGATTGGTCATTAAACTGCTTTTTCACCATTGTTATAACTAAAATAGCTGTTAAATGAGGCAATCACTGAATGAGGACTACCTGAATTGCTGTCCCATCAATTCTCAAAGCTTGCATATTGGTTTTTAGCAGAATGAGAAATAGCATTACTTTTCCTCTCAATTAAAAAAAAACAGCAAAATTAAATTACAGCATAGTGCAGACCATTAAATTAAACTCAGCCACTGCAGCTCATAAAACAATGGCATAACATTTTATCATCCATTGCTAATCATTCTGCTGCTGTATTTCATACCAACTTGTTTGTGTTTGTGGGCCATACTGCAATTTTTTTAAAAAAAATGATGCGGGGGGGAGGGGGTAAAATGAATATAGATCACTCACATTTATATCTCACATTTCGAAAGTTCTGTTTGGATCATAGAATCAAAATATAAGAATGCCGAACTTTTATGTTGCCGGATCACTTTATTCTAAGCGAAATGTTAGAGTTTTAAATACGAGTTTTATTATTATTACTACTAAATTTATTCCCCACCCCCATCTCATGGTTTGAGGTGACTGAATGACTAAGAAGCTGGCATAAAACATCTGATTTTTGACAGAACCTCTGCATGCGTAGAACTGTATCCATTGTATACAAACACTCAGTGTACAATAAAACGCCACAATTGCACGGGTCTTTCACACAAAACCAGGCACAAAGAAAATACTACTACTACTACTTCAGAGAGAAAAAAAAGATACAATTGCTTTTGCATGTGGCAGCACTATAAAAGTATGTACAGTACTCCTTATCAGTACTAAACTAAAGCAGTTCCCACACAGCAAGGTCCTGAAAGCTAGTTAAATGGGACCACACACAAAGCTTCCCTGGCCATCACATATCTAAGCTACTGCCAAAAATGAACTATGCTGGTGGCACCATTGACAAATTGTTTCAACATCCAAACCGTTGCCTATCACATCTTCCTGTGCAACAGTAAACTATCTGAAATTTGTTCCTCAATCAAAATCCACAGGGTAGGAATCTGGCAGTGAACTTTCACCTCTTCAAATGCCAAACTTGAAAATATAGTTAAGTTATTGCAAAATGAGATGGAAGAGAGAAACAGAACCAAGTCTTTCACTTTAGGTTAATTAATATATAGCAGAAGATTTTGATGGTGATTAATCCAATATCAAGGCACATGTCACATCAAGGCCTGTAACATCTAAATCCCAATTATATATTTGAGCCTACTTCTAAAGTGTTGCTATAGCGATAGATGGCTAAAGAATACTATATGATCAAGATACCGTTCTAAGCACTGTTAATTACCAGTGGTATAGTCTAGGTCACCAGCATTCACATTAATTAATAAATATTATTTAAGACTTTAAGATACTTTGAGACGCCTCTTTTCAACAAAAATAGATCTAAACAAGATGATAGTCAAATATAAAAATAGGCCCAATATTGAATGAAATGCTTTAAAGGGTGCTTTATTCCTTTCTACACATACAATGTTTAATATCATTTACCTTATTTAATGCTGCAGAAAATGTAAGATTAGGTTTTCTGTTACCCCAAAGTTTTTATTATGCACTCAAGTAATTGTCAATAGCACTGATTTCATGGGAAACAAGGAATCTAAAGACAGCCCTCCTTCTGAGATATAGTTGACCACCATTATTGCTAATATCTATCTACAGTTGGATTAAACCTTGAAGTGCTGTAGAGCAGCTATTTGACTGTGGACATACTCACAAAATCTACCAGGGCAATTGTTTGCAAATGATTTAAGGTTCAGATTAATATTAACTCACTATGCAAAGTATCTAATATATGTATTAAGAAATGCATCTCCTGGAAATCATTTCAGCTACTTCTTTATGCCAAAAGAGCACAATTTTGCATTTCAACCATATGAAATAAGTATTGTTTCTTCTTTTAGCAGGATTCTAAAGGTAATATTACATTTTTGTTTCAACAAGAATGTGTCATGCTGCTTAATCTTCTGAAAGGATATCTAATACCACAGCCCTCATTGTGTTTTCACTACATAATGCATAGCTAAGATGTTCAATTCCCCCAGCACTGCACAACCAGATATAATGGCACCTGGGTGAAAACAACCCAATGGAGATTTAAAAATAGCACTCCTACTAGTAGCAGCTGGTAATTTTTTATCCATTATTCATGCAGCATTTCTGGAATATAATTTTCCCATACTATTCAACTTTGTGCACCTAGAATACTTGGCTAGTCATATATCATAAATCAGTTGGATATTCATTTATTAGAAAACGACATGTTTAGGCAAGTTAATAAATCTGGACATTTAATAATTCAAGTGATAAAAAAAACCCCTCAAATTATATTTTAACTGTGTTGGAAGGAGAAAAAATATTGTTTCAAAGGCACCCTGATACCGAATCAGCTATCATTAATTATTAATATATTCAATTTATCTGCAGAATCTCAAAACTGCATTAGTGGAATATGTTTTAAAGAAACCCTTCACTAGCACCTTGCTAATACTTAATTAGCACCCTCCCTCTACAAGAAATAAAAAATAATCCCAGATCTGAAAGTAGATGCAATTTCAACAAAAAAGCAATAATCTAAATTCCATTTCTAGAATAGAAAAGCATTGGATAAAAATGTCTTTCTGCAACAACCATTTTGGTTATGAACCAAACAGAGAAACAAATAGCCACCGCCTCATCTTAAACCCTTCCTTTGCATTTAATCCCAAAACATAATGTGTAAATACTGAAATTCAAGACTATCAGGGAAAGGGGAGGGAGAAACAGAACACAATCTTACTCTTCCTCACAACTAGCATCAGAAACTGTGTGAAAATTTGTATGAAAAGCATTTGAAATTCAGAGATATGCAAATCGTATCAAATCCCAGTTACCCTGAAATGCAAGATTTCAAATATTTCACTGAAATCATGTATTTTAATCTTCTGATCACAGTAAACCTAACAAGGATTTTCAAGACATTAATCAAAAAGCTACATTAGGCTTAACCATAGTTCAATTTTTTCTGGAGACACCCTTCTTGTTTCACAAATGCACCCTTTATTTTGGAAAACACCCCATTCAGAGAATCACAGTTCAAAAATGTAAGGAAGCCATATTAGCTCTTTTTGTGTCAGAATACACCCTCGAATTACCATCACCCACCCTCTAGCCACACTGATGGGAAATTCAAATTTAGCATTTAAGCTAAATTAATTCTGGCTGTGGCACTAAAAAAAAATGCCCTCCAAATGGAATACACATACCACAAGGACCCATTAATATTTACTAACCACAGATGACAAGGGAATTCTCCCCCTCAAACAATTGATTTTGTGTTTAGAATGCAATAAAAAACGGAAGACTTAGATTAACTAGCTACTCTCTTTCCCCAAAGGCACACCCCTCATTTAAGTTCTCCCCCCACCCAAAAGTGATATATTTATCCTCTCTAAACAGATTCTCCATTAACTAGATTTAAGGAAATATATACTTGCATTCCAATACTAACATGCTGCCGTTTAGTGTCACCCCAGTACAGCATAAGGAACTGTTAGCACCTGGTTTTAAAATGGGATTCAGATTTTTAACTGCAATGAAACAGTCTTTTATTAAACCCAACAGCCCATCTCACAATTAACATGGCTGTAACTTCACAATTATCTCAAGACTACCTTGCATTAAGAGGACCGTCCCTGAACAAACTGAAAAGCACCATTCCCCCCCCACCTATTCCCTATTTACAGCGATATTAAAAGCAGGCAGTGGAAAAGCTGGACGGTTGATCTCTTCAAATATTAGCCCTGCCTAAATCATTATTAAAACACCTGCCACACCTCCTCCCTTCCCATTCCTCCATATTTTAAACCTTACGACCGAAATATCAGATTGAAAAGAAATAAACAATTTAGCCTGCATCCTGCAGGGGAACTGCAATGATCAAGCTTTTTTTTTTTAAACACGGGGAGCAGTTTTTTTTTTTTAAAAAAAATCCAGCTATTCTTCCCATTCAGGTATCTGGATTTTCTAGCACCTTCTGATTATTATTTTTTTTTGGTGCTTCTTATAAGAAAATAGCAAAGGCCCCAGCTGATTCCCTCTCCTGTTAACAGCAGCCTCTCAGCTCCTTGAATGTCACCACTACACTGAAAATATGCTTTTTTTTTTTTTTTTTGCTGGAGGGGTGTAGAAAAAAGGATTGCTCTCTCTCTCTCCTTTTGATCCCCCCCAAGGGACATTTTGGACTTCAAAATCCAAAATCCTCTCCACCCCTTTTCTCCTGCAAAAAAAAGGGTTGTGTGGAAATAATGGCGAGGTTACAAAGGGGGAGCCCCCCAAGCACATCCTCAAACGCCAGCAGGACGGACAGACAGACCCCCCCTCTTTTCCAGGGTCAGCTTCCTTGAGAAATAAAAAAGCAAAATTTTTTTTTTAAAAAAACCTTTCTCTCTCCCCCCCACCCCTCCCCCCCCTTTTTAAAAAAAAAACCCTCAAACCCCGCTCCCTTTATCAAATTATATACTAAAACCAGCCAGGATTTTGGAGGTGGTGGGGGGGGGGGGGAGAGAAGAGAAAATCCTAAAAAAAGACATCCTTGGGTTTGTCCGTTTCCTTCCATTCCAGAGGCCCGACCTTGTTGTGCCCCCCCCCCCCAATGTAAAAAGACCCTCAGGGACCCCAACAAACGTTGGCTTACTGGACAATTATGGGGTGTATGTGTGGGTTTTTTTTGGGGGGTGTCCTCCAAACAGCTGTCCTGGGGAGACCCTGGAGCTCCTCGCCCTCTCTCTCCCCCCCCCAGTCACACCTTCTTCAAAGCCTCCCCCCCCCCACCCAAGAATTACCTGGCGTGTGGTAAAATGGAGCAGGGAGTGAGGAGGGGGGGGGGGCTGTCTTAAAACTGGGTCGTAACTGAACATTTTGAAGCTCTTAATAATAATAATAATAAAAAAGGCCTGCAGGTCGGCCTTTCTGAACGACGCCCCGCGCCCACCCGCGGATTTTCGCCAGAGGGGGTGGGGGGGGGGAGAAACCCACTTCAGGGGTGGGTTGGGAGAAGGCCTGGTGGGAGACCTTTCTCTCTCACTCTCTCTCTCTTTTTTTTTTTTTGCAAGCATCCTTTCTTCTCCCTTCGGAGGCTGCTCCGTTGGGGAGAGCAAGTACGCGCCCAGCTGCCCTCGACCGGGGTGGGGGTGGGGGGCAAAATACCCACCAGCAGCAACAAGGGGCAACGCTCCGGGAAGGGCAAGGCCGGTTCAGGAGAAAGGAGAGCCGGGCCCGAGAGGCGGATGGCTGCGGATTCGGTTTGGTTCGTGTTATCGAGAAGGATGAAGCAGGGGACAAGATGGCGGAGGCCTGAACATTCTAACCGGCTCAACCCGACCTATTCTCCCATCTCGCACCAATACCGCTTTCTTAAGAGCTGGAAAAAAACAGGCTTGCTGAGAACGAACCAGGCCGATACCCACCTCGTCGGATCGGGCTCGGTCCGCTCTTTCCGGATACGAGCTTCCCGGGGGCGGAAGGGAGTCCAAGGCGGAGGATGGAGGCAGATTACGCTAACCCCCTCCCCCGGCTTTGTAATTTGTCCAAGGCCCGATGTGGCAGCCTCGGCGTCTAAGCACCGACTAAACGGCCATCCGGGTCTCAGGCCCCGGCGGCGGCGCGAAGCCACGCCCCTTACGCTGTTGTAAGGGGAGGGGCTAAAGGGGAGAAAACCCGGAGGAAAGGAATCGTGAAGCAGATTGTGGAGTTTGTCTTGAGTTGCGGACGTGGGTTAATGGCGGGGCAAGAAGATCCGTGTCAGAACGTAACAGCCTGCGGCGCACTTTTCATTCTTGATTGCAAAAAAAAAAAAAAAAAAAAAAAATTAAAAAAATTGCAAACTAAATTTAACGGCAGACATTATGAGAGACGTGTTAGTGTCTATGGTGGCAAAAAAAAAAAAAATCAGGAGTAATCTAGAAGCACCTTTTTTTTTTTGACTACACGTAGTCCTCGATATTACGACCACAATTGAGCACCCTCCCCCAACATTGCTGTTGCAAGCGAGACAGTTCTTCAGTGAATGTTGCCCCCTTTGATGAGCTTTTTTTGCTACGTGTTGTAAAGTGAATCCCTGCAGTTGTTCAGTAATGTGGTTGTTACGTGAAGAGCCTTGGTAGTACAGTGGTCTAAGGCACCCTGTTATTAAGCTGGTTATTAAGACCAGATGCCTGCAATTACTGCAGGTTCGAATCTCGCCAAGGCTCAAGGTTGACTCAGCCTTCCATCCTTTCTAAGGTAGGTAAATTGAGGACCCAGTTTGTGGGGGAAATAAGCTGACTTTGTATAAATATACAAAAGAATGAAGGCTATTGCTTAGCGCATTGTAAGCCGCCCTGAGTCTCCAGAGAAGGGCGGCATATAAATCAAATTAAAAAAAACAAAACACTTTTTAAAATATTTTTAATAGGTTTGTTATTGTTTTTTAACTATGGAGCCAAACGCATATATATCTTTTTAACTGTATTTTAATGTTTGTATTTATGCTTTTACTTTGGCTGTGCACCGCCCTGAGTCCTTTGGGAGAAGGGCGGTATATAAATCTGATAATAAATAAATAAATAAATAAATAAATAAATCTGGCTTTCCGATTGATTTTGCTTGTCAGATGGTTGCAAAAGGTGATCGCATGACCACTGGACACTGCAACCACCAGTTGCCAAATGTCTAAATCAGAAGTGGGTTCTACTTACCTTTACTACTGGTTTGCAACGGGATTGTGGGAAAGCTTCTGTGCATGCGCAGATCGCCGATGATGACATCCGGGGTGGTGGGCGGGGCCTCCCGCTGGTTTTACTACCGGTTCTTGCGAACCGGTCCAAACCGGGGGTAACCCACCACTGATCTGAATGTTGGTCATAAGACCATTGAAGATGCTGCGATGGTCGTAAGTGTGAAAAACAATCATAAATCACTTTTTTCAATGCCATTGTAATTTTGAATGATCATTAAATGAATTGTAAATTGAGGACTACCTGTATAGTGTAAGGTAAAGGTTCCCCTCACACATAGGTGCTAGTCCTTCCCGACTCTAGGGGGCGGTGCTCATCTCCGTTTCAAAGCCGAAGAGCCAGCACTGTCCGAAGACGTCTCTGTGATCATGTGGCCGGCATGACTAAATGCCAAAGGCGCACGGAACGCTGTTACCTTCCCACCAAAAGTGGTCCCAATTTTTCTACTTGCATTTTTTACCTGCTTTCGAATTGCTAGGTTGGCAGAAACTGGGACAAGTAACAGGAGCTCACCCCGTTACGCAACACTAGGGATTCAAACCGCTGAACTGCCGACCTTTCGATCGACAAGCTCAGCATCTTAGCCACTGAGCTACCGCGTCCCTCCACATCCCTCCACTATACCCTACTTGTATAGTGTACCACTTTATTAAAAGGCATAAATTTATCGCCTCTCGACAGCTTGTCTTTTGATAGGGGTTGGAAAAGTTGCTACCAGATGCCTGATTTTTTTTTTTTAACCTAACAGGATAGTGGCCCCCAACCTTTTGGGCACCAGGGCCTGGTTCTGTGGAAAAAGGTTTTTCTGTGGACCGGAGGGCGAATGGTTTCGTATGCTGCCTGCTTCCAATGAATGGGGCTTTGCTTGCTTGCATGGCTCGGGTTTTGGCATGACGCAGCCCACTGCCGGTCCAGGAATCACGAGTTGGAGACCCTGCAATAGGAGATGGCTTAAATTCCAGCTGATATGGAGCTGACCATCTACTGCAATTAAGCATATACTTTGAGGGGGGAAATTATTCACAAAGGACTTTCTTTCTATTAGTCTATAGAATGCTAAAAGGAGGAGGAGGAGGAGGAGGAGGGTGTTTTCATGTGACTTGGGCCATCCGAGGCAGGGTTAGATATTTGCTATGGTTAGATAGATAGCCTTCATATGTTTCTTCCAAAGCAGTGAAAGGAATCAGTTCGGCATCTCCGCAAGCAAACAAGCAAGCTCTGAGAGCACCAAGGACTCCATGGTTAATATTCAACCCGAAGTGGTATTTCAATAATTTGGTTTCTAATATGCTTCTATTCACCTGGGCAATGTTGACAACAATGTCAACAATAACTCTGTTTGCTCAGGCCCAGCTCCTGCCATGGTTAGTGAAAGGGGCTCAAGTGGATATTTTGCTCCTGAGTGGCTTCAGAAAAAAGGCCCCGGATTCTGAATAAAGATGTTACGGTGTTGTCTTGGTGAAGAGAACATGGTCGGAAATAACACTGGTGTGTGAATTTGTTATCTGTGCAAGCCAAGTTTAAAACCCTTGATTTGCTTTATCTGTGAACCCCGAATAATGCTCCTGGGTATCAATTTGACATGACCTAGGCCCGTGATGGCGAACCTATGGCACGGGTGGCACAGGTGGCACGCGGAGCCATATTGGTGGGCACGCGAGTGTTGCCCTAGCTCAGCTCCAGCGCGCAGGTGCCCCCTGGCCAACTGATTTTCAGGCCTTTCGGTCCCACCAGAAGTTGGGAAACTGGCTGTTTCCGGCCTCCGGAAGGCCTCCAGGGGGATGGGGAAGGCTGTTTTTGCCCTCCCCAGGCTCCTAGAAAGCCTCTGGAGCCTGGGGAGCGGGAAAAATGGGCCTACCGGGCCCACCATGCCATGACGTGCCAAAAGCAGGGGAAAGTGTGTGTGTGGGGCAGGGGTGGGTTCTAAATGTTTTTACTACCGGTTCTGTGGGCGTGGCTTATTTTGAGGGTGTGGCTTGGAGGTCATGTGACTAGGTGGGCGTGGCTAGCTGGTCAGAGTCATTTCTGGAAGGTCCTCACACTTGCGACCAGTCCTCGCACTTACGACCCGACTCATTTGTTTGCTTTTAACACTGATCAGCTGTAGGACGGCCCTTTGAAGCCCCGCGGCAAGAGTTTAAACAGTTTTTTTCCCTCTAGTCATCAGCTGGGACTCAGGAGGCAGCAATAGATTGGGGGTGGGGCCAAATAAAAGGTAAGAATAACGTGGGGGGGTGGGAGGGCGGCGGGGAGAACCGGTTCGGTGACATCATATCGTCACCACTACCGGCTCGGCCGAACCGGACCGAATCGGGAGGAACCCACCACTGGTGTGGGGTCTCGTGCACATGCGCGGGAGGGCCGGGCGCATTGAATTATGGATGTGGGCACATGCACCCGCGACCCCCCCCCGCTTTTGGCGCGTGATGGCAAAAAGATTAGCCATCATTGACCGAGGCTGTATTTATGCACAGTGCACACTAGCCAGTCTATAGAAAAGAAGGGCTGGGATGACATGATAGCGGTATTCCAGTATTTGAGGGGCTGCCACAAGGAGGGGAGGTTATTTAGTTTCCAAAGCACCAGAAGGCAGGACAAGAAACAATGGATGGAGATTAATCAAGGAGAGAAGCAACCTGGAATTAAGGAGAAACTTCCTAACAGTGAGAACAATTTGCTGTTTCCCTGCAGAAGTTGGCTTCCTCACTGGAAGCCTTTAAGAAGAGACTGGACTTGTCTGAAATGGTATAGGGCAGCGATGGCTAACCTTTTCTGGACTGAGTGCCTGAATTGTGCATGCCTGCGTGAATGCACACATGCGAGCCCAAACCCCCATAATGCAATACGTATGTGGCCCCCGCACATGCCCCCCCGCAAATGCATGCATATCCTCCCCACACGCCCCCACCCACGGGGGCCCACCTGCGAGGGAGGGGCATGTGAATGGGCGTGGGCATGCAGGAGGCCATGCATGCATGCCCAGGTGGGTGGGGCACATGTGCAGAGGCCACATGCACATTGAATTTTGGGGGTTCGCATGGCCAAACGCCCTAAATGCAATGTGAGCACACACCTCTGCATGCGCATGCAGCCCTGCCGCATGCACCCTGCCCACATGCATGCCGAACCCCCCCTCAGGTGTCCCACCTCCTCATGCATGCATGCACGGGGCCCCTGCACATGCCCCAACCCCCGCGCATGTGCATAGCCCCCACATGCGTCCTTTCCCCCCCGTGCATGTGCGCACGGTCCCATGCACACACCCTGCCCCTATGCATGCATGGCAGAGACCTACAACCAGCTGGCTGGTGAGAGGCATGTACGCCCATGCGTGGTGGAGCTGAACTGGGATGACAGCTCGCCTGCCCACAGAGAGGACGCTGCGTGCCATCTGTGGCACGCGTGCCATAGGTTCGCCGTCATGGGTATAGGGCTGTGATGGCGAACCTATAGCACGGGTGCCACAGGTGGCACGCAGAGCCATATTGGTGGGCACGCGAGTGTTGCCCTAGCTCAGCTCCAGCGTGCATGTGCGCACTGGCCAACTGATTTCCAGGCCTTCCAGTCCCACTGGAAGTTGGGAAACTAGCTGTTTCTGGCCTCCTGAAGGCCTCCGGGGAGTTGGGGAAGGCTGTTTTTGCCCTCCCCAGGCTCCTAGAAAGGCTCTGGAGCCTGGGGAGGGGGAAAACGGGCCTATCGTGCCATCACGTGCCAAAAGCAGGGGGAAGTGTGTGGGTGGGTCACATGCGCATGCGCGGAAGGGCGGGGCGCATTGAATTATGGATGTGGGCACACGTACCCTCTCCCCCCGCTCCCTCCCCGCTTTTGGCACGCGACGGCAAAAAGGTTAGCCATCACGGGTATAGGATCTCCTGCTTGAGCAAGGAGGTTGGATTAGAAGACCTCCAAAGTCCCTTCCAGCTCTATTTTGATTGATTGAGAGCCAACCACATGGTTACTAGGTGTGTTGTGCAAGTTCAAAAAGTTAATTGGGTTGGTCAGTGCTTCATTTAATAGAAGTAGATTAACTGGGCTTGTGCATAGTATGTTTTGCATTATTAGTGAATGTAAGATAGGATTGCACAGGTTGGCATCCTCCAATGCTTTCAGTACAGATGTAGGAGATGACCAGGCTGAGCCCGAGGGAGCGGTCAAACGCGTCATCAGTCTTGAATCTCTTTGTGCCCACAAGGGATCTATTTCCAGCTCTCCTTGAATTCCGCTGACTTTTACCTACCGCTAATTTGCTTTGGCTGTTAGTAGTTCAGATTCTTGTAGGGAGCTTATCCTTGCAATAAAACTTGACATGCATTTGAATTGCCTGGATTGCCTGATTTTTCCGGCTCTTGACAACAGGGGTCCTTGATTTACAACCACAACTGAACCTGGAATTTTGACCATAGGTTGTGGCCATTGTTAAGTAGGTCACTGTGTGACCTGACTTGATTTTATGACCATTTTTATTGAGTCACCATGCAGGGGTGGGTTCTACTTACCTTTACTACTGGATTGCATCGCTCTCGTGTGCTTTTATGCGCATGCGCAGATCACCTATGATGACGTCTGGGTAAGTGGGCGGAGCCTCCTGCCGGTTTTACTACTGGTTCTTGCAAACCGGTCCGAACTGGGGGCAACCCACCACTGTCACCATGGTGTTAAGCGAACCAGGTGGTCATTAAGTGAATGCAGCACATCCAATGTTGGTTTTTCTGCTGGAAAATGGCAAAAACTATTGCCAACTGCAATCATGGGATTGCGGGATGCCACAACCAGTCATAAATGCCAACCAGTTGTGTAGTGCACAAAATGGGATGCTGTAACTGTGTGTGTATGTGGGGGGAAGCACAGACATAACTGGTGGTAAGTAGCCTTTTGAAGTTTGGTGTAACTTTTCCCAAAGGTGCTTTTCCAAAAGGCAATTGGACTTTCTTGGTTTTTTTTCCTTGAAAACATTTTGCTTCTTATCCAAGAAGCTTCTTCAGTTCTTGGAGGAGAAGCAAAACGTTTTTAAAGGAAAAAAAAAACCCAGTCCAGTTGCCTTTTGAAAAAGCATCTTTGGGAGAACTATGACCTAGGTGATTGAGAATCTAACAGAATAACAGAGTTGGAAGGGACCTTGGAGGTCTTCTAGTCCAACCCCCTGCTCAAGCAGGAAACCCTATACCAGGGCTGTCAAACTCGTGGCCCGCAGGCCGGATGCGTCACGCGCTGGCCACGCCCACACCTGGTTTAGTGAAGGGGAAAAAAGTCCCGATACGTTACTTGACACCACGGGTTTTACACCCCTACCCTATACCATTTTGCAAAAATGATTATCCAATCTTCTTAAAAACTTCCAGTGTTGGAGCATTCACAACTTCTGGAGGCAACTTGTTCCACTGATTAATTGTTCTAACTGTCAGGAAATTTCTCCTTAGTTTTAGGTGGCTTCTCTCTTTGCTCCAGATGTTTCCACAGACATCTGTTGCAACTTTGAACTGGTCGTAAGTCGAGGACTAACTGGACACGGAACTTGCTGCGGGAACCGAAGTCTAATAAATGTCACAGGTACTAGGCTGGGAAAGACTTTGATGAATTAGCCAGTAAGTAAAAGTTTATTCCCCTGGCATCAGAATGGGGAATTTAGTCCAATAAAAAGAAGAAGAAAAAAACACTGGGCTCTTAGGAGAGAGAAGGAACAAAGCTTTGCTTTGGCAGAAGAGAGAAAAAAAGACAACCTTAGAGACATTATTTATTTTTAAAATGTGCAATTATTGCATTTACCTCCTTCCTCCAGCCCCTGTGCTGGAACAGGTAGTCCTTAACTTAATGACCACGACTGAGCTCAACATTTCTGTGGCTAAGCGAGACATTTTGTGAAGTGAATTTTGCCCTGTTTTTACCACCTTTCTTTCCACTGTTGTTAAGCGAATCGCTGCAGTTAAGATAGTTAACATGGTTGTTAAGTGAACCTGCCTTCCCCCTTGACTTTGCTTGTCAGAAGGTCGCAAAAGGAGATCGCATGACACTGCAACCATCATAACTATGAGTCAGTGTGAATTTTGGGGGACCATGGGGGGGATGCTGCAACGGTCGTAAGTGTGAAAGACGATCACAAAGACACTTTTTTCAATGCCATTGTATCTTCGAACGGTCACTAAACGGTCGTCACTGTTGTAAGTCAAGGACTACCTGTATACTCTGTGTATATGTGTGTGTGCATGAAAAAGAGAGAGAGAGAGGGAGGGAGGGAGGGAGAGAAAGAGAGGAGAGAAAGAGAGTGAGACTGTATAATTCTTCTTTCTTCTATTCTTGGGGATGGTTAAGGAAGATCTGCCACTGTTTTCTTTGGAGCAGGCCCAGTTGGAAGCTCTTCCTTCTCTTTCATTTTTTCGTACATCAGAATTCTGCAGAAAAAAAAAATAGGAATTCACAAAAGGTGCCCTTCGTTTTCCCCGAGTCTCTTCCTCTTCGAAACATGTTTGTTACAACTTCATTACAAAAGGAATAATAGGTGTGTGTGTGTGTTTAAATAACTGTGTGTGTTTAAATAGCATCCGAGAATCGTTGCTAACCTATTTACCTCAGAGGTCTATCCACAGATTCCTATCTTCTGCAGAGGCCTCTTTTTAAAACCTGCTCTACTTTTGGCCAGTTCAAATGCTAGCTTGGTAGAAATCATGCCAACTTGAGAAATGACTGGGCCGCTGAACTACAACGACCATCAGTCCTAGCCATCATGATCCACGGTGAGGGATAATAACAGAATAGCAGAGTTGGGACATTGGAGATCTTCTACTCCAACCCCCTCTCAGCTCTATCTCTCGAGTCAAACGAACCCAACAAGAAAACGCAGCAGGCATTTAGATGAGAGGCAATGCTGGCCGTGACATCAAAAGGACGCTGAGCTCAAACGTTTCAAAACTGGCGCTACGAGCGTTCACCTCGTAGCGCCTTTTATAACTCTAGGTTTATTATCCCTCCCTTCCGTAGTTTAGTGTAATTGCGCAGATGCCCTCAGCTGGCTTGCTTCTATTCTGGCCCCTCCTCTCCGGGTTGTCAGCTTCCCAGCAGTGTTCTCCGGCGGCTGTAGTGCGTCTTGGCTTCGTTTGCGCGCCCCATTCTGTCCGATTTCTGTCCACAGCACCCCAGTCCCTGTCCTAACCCTGGCGCTCGCCAGCCCCAGGGTCGACCACCTGCCTACCGTGCCACCACCACCTATTATGTGCATATCTATATTTCCTAATATGTTTCTCCCGACTTCGCCATCCCAGCCACGTATTGTCGAGCAGGATTTCGGGCTCGACACCCCCTGCTCAAGCAGGAGACCCTATACCCGTGATGGCGAACCTATGGCATGTGAGCCATCGCCCAGCTCAGATCCACGGCGCATGTGTGTGCGCCTCTCGCTGGCCAGCTGGTCTTTGGGTCTCTGCCACGCATGCGCGGGGGGCGGAGTGCACATGGGGGGGCACATACTCATGCATGGGGGCGCATGCATGGGGGTGCATGTGGGGTATGTGTGCATGTGGGGGAGACAGGGCGCATACAGGGGGCGCACACGCATTGTATTTTGGGGGTTTGAGTGTGGGTGTGTGTCACTGCGTTATGTGTTTGTCAGCCGAGCGTCCATTCTGAGCGTTACGGTAGCCTGCCAGAGAACTTTATCATATATCTATAGCAACAGAGATAAGACTAGTCTTGTGAAACTTTAAGCTACTGCGCATGTCTACATTCTTTCTTTTCTAACTTCCTGATTTATTACTTCCTCTGTTCGTCTGTGTGATAAGCTGCCAGTAAAGATGTAGTTAGCTAGTTTTTTCTATTTTTATAATAAAATCTTTATTAGAATATATATATATATTTCGGTTTTTCTTTCTTTAAAGTATACAGCATGGAAAACAAGATCCATCCGTCTCTAATTAAGTGCAATTACCCCAGGGGGAAAACGAGGCTGATTTACGCTTCGACAGTGTGTGCTTTCGCTCTTTGGGCACTCGGTCCAGAAAATGTTAGCCATCAGTGCTCTATACCATTTCAAACAAATGGCTGTCCAATCTCTTCTTAAAAACCTTCAGTGATGAAACACCTACAATTTCTGAAGGAAAGCCATTCCACTGGTTAATTGTTCTCACTGTCTTGAAATTTCTTAAATTCTAGGTTGCTTCTTTCCTTGATGGTTTCCATCCAATGCTTCTTCTCCTGCCTCTGGTGCTTTGGAAAATAGGTTGACCCCCTCTTCTTTATGGTAGCCCCTCAAATACTAGAACACTGCTATCATGTCATGCTTAGACCTTCTTTTCACTGGATTAGACAAACCTGATTCCTGCAACCATTCTTCATATTAGCCTCCAGCCCCCTAATCATCTTTGTTGCTCTTCTCTGCACTCTTTCCCAGTTCCCAATATCTTTTTTATATTGTGGCAATCAAAACTGGATGCAGTATTCTAAGCAGTGGTGGGTTCCTCCCGGTTCAGTCCAGTTCGGCCAAGCCGGTAGCGGTGACGATATGATGTCACCGAACCGGTTCTCCCCCCTGCCCTCCCACCCCCCACCCCCCACATTATTCTTATCTTTTATTTGGTCCCACCCCCAATCTGTTGCTGCCTCCTGAGTCCCAGCTGATGACTAGAGGGAAAAAAACTGTTTAAACTCTTGCCACGGGGCTTCAAAGGGCCATCCTACAGCTGATCGGTGTTAAAAGCAAACAAATGAGTCGGGTCGTAAGTGCGAGGACTGGTCGTAAGTGCGAGGACCTTCCAGAAATGACTCTGACCAGCTAGCCATACCCACCTAGTCACATGACCTCCAAGCCACACCCACAAAATAAGCCACGCCCACAGAACCGGTAGTAAAAAAATTTAGAACCCACCCCTGTGCAGCACACTGCTGGCTCATATTTAAGTTACTGCTATTGAGCCAGGTTTTACTTATTCTATACCTGTACATTTGGTATTTCTTGCCTTAATGTGAAACATTACTTTTCTCATCTTTGAATTTCATTTTGTTACGTAGGGCCCAGTATGTCAAGATCCTTCTGGATCATGAACCTATCTTTTGGGGTGTTGGCTATTCCTACCAGCTTGGTATTGTCTGCAAGTTTGATGAGTTTCTCATCTAAATAGTTTATGTAATGGGCCTACAACAGAACCTTGGGGTACCCCACTGCTTACTTCCCTCTACGTAGACGTGGTTTCATTAAGGACTACACATTGAGTGTGGTTTGTCAGCCAGTTACAAATCCATCTGGTGGTGATGCTGTCTATCCCACTTTCTAACTTAATAAGAAGCATCGGTAGATTGTGGTCTACTTTGTCAAATGCCTTACTGAAATCCAAATATACAATGTTCATAGGACTTCTCTGGTCCCCTAGTTTATTGCATATTGTAAACCGCCCAGAGTTACCTTGTGGTAAAATGAGAGGTTAATACATTTAATAAATAAATA
The DNA here is from genome assembly GCF_029531705.1 of Pantherophis guttatus. The sequence continues at coordinate 923,280 of NW_026844046.1, read as the reverse complement.
CTTACATTTTAAGGATAGCTGATCGCTTTCCCAGCATCATAGCGACAAAGTCACGGTAATTGATGGTTTCACTCATCCCTCCTGTGACTTCAGTGATCATTTTTTTTCAGTTCTAGGTGGGTCTTGGCTGCACCCAACTTTTCCAACATCCGCTTCAGAGCCATGATATCTTCAAGGAACAGGAGGAACAAGAATGAACCACAATAAAAAGGAAGATTAAATGGCATACAAGACACACCAGATTCTAAGAAAATATAGGATAGGATAAGATGGATAGGATAGGATAGGATAGGATAGGATAGGATAGGATAGGATAGATAGGAGACGATACAATACGATACAATTTATTTGGCCAAGTGTGATTAGACACACAAGGAATTTGTCTCAGATGCAGAAGCTCCCAGTGTACATACAAAACAACAGAGTAATAATCAACAATTATTGATAATAATCAACAATTATTATTGATAATAATCAACAATTATTATTGATAATAATCAATGATAATAATAATCAATGACACCAATGAGGGGATAGAGAAGATGAAAAGAATAATAATACTACAGCCAGACAAAATAGATATAAAACGGTACTGTGGGGATTAGGTGTTCATCAGAGTGATGGCATGAGAGAAAAAAACCGCCCCTGTGACTAGTTGTTTTGGCACATAATGCCCTATAGTGGAGGGGGGGGGCCACGGTGGCTCACGTGGTGAGATGCTGGGCCTGCGCACCGCTTAGGTTGGTGGCTCGATTCCCGTGAGTGAATAAACTGTGTAGGCAATGGTGAAATTCAAATTTTTTTTACTACCAGTTTTGTGGGAGTGGTGTGGCTTGGTGGGCGTGCCAGGGGAAGGAAACTGCAAAATCTCCATTCCCACCCCACTCTGGGGCCAGCCAGAGGTGGTATTTGCTGGTTCTCCGAACTACTCAAAATTTCCGCTACTGGTTCTCCAGAACCTGTCAGAATCTGCTGGATTTTACCCCTGCATGTAGGGACAAGAAAGGAGCCTCCCCCAATTGCTTACTGGCATTCAGGTGTGCCACGGGTAAAAGATAACACCACTCGAAAAAAATTAATTTCACAGCTAGCCCCCTCGGTGAACCCTGGCTAACACGTGCTATACACTAAAAAAAAACCCAAAACAACAACCCTATAGCAGCATCCCAAGGAGAGGAATTGAAACAGGTTATGTCCAGGACCATGGTTTATGTCCATGACTATGGTGAGTCACTTAACGACCGCAGCAAAAAAAGTCATAAAATTGGGTCAGACACGTGATGATCCACTTAACAATCAGCAAGACTTAACAACTGTAATTCTGGGCTTAGTTACCATCATAAGACGAGGACTATTGATAAATTTTACAAATTGGTTGAACTAATATGCAAGCTCCACCTAGATCAGGGGTGTCAAACTAAAGGCTCAGATCTGGCCTGCAGGGCTGCCCTGGAAACAGTGACGGACTGGCCCGCAGTGCCTCTGCCAGTGGAAATGGAGTTCGGAGGGTTGCAAGATACCGTTCCAGCCAAAATCAGAGCTTGTAAGGGCCATGCGCGCCTCCTGAGCTCTGTTATCACTGGCAAAAAGTTGCAGGAGGCTGTCCCAGCCGAAAACGGAGCTCGGGAGCCCATTTTCGCTGGCAGAGTGCTCAGGCCCCCACAGGCGCCCCTGACATGAGTGACCCCGAGCTGGCCATGCTCACCTGCCCACCCACCCCCCTCCGAGGTCAAACACAACCCTGATGTGGCCCTCAATGAAATTGAGATCCCTGACCTAGAGGAATTGAGTCCAAATGGCAGCTTGGTTTCCCAGCACAGCTTGTGTTTTCAAACATTTTCATCCAAATGAGGTCTAAAAAGAATGGCAAATTAAGTCCCAACTCTCACGAATCAATAAAGTGTGACTAGGCCGTAAGGCAAGAACTGGATTTGTTAATTTCCAATATGGGGAACACATGCAAGGGAAGCTGTTTATTCAGCACACTGGAGAATGAAGTTAGTCAAACTAATATATATATGTTTTCTGAGGTTTTCGCGGGTGTTTGTATGTAGGTCTTTGGTTATTCGGGTTTTCTCCCGCGTAAAATTGGAAGTGTCTTGGCGACGTTTCGACGAAGTCTCATTCGTCATCTTCAGGCTGGTGTTTTCGGCTTTGTGCTTCTAGGAGCAATGTGTGATCGCAGCTGTTTCTTCCTTTTAACTGCCAGTGAGGGTGTGAACTGATTGGGTGGGAGCATGGCTGTGTTCTGATTGGATGGAGGTGTGTTTTGATTGGTTGGGGGCTTGGCTGTGCTCTGATTGGATGAGGGGTTGGCTGTGCTCTGATTGGCTGGGGGTGGACAACCACACAGGATGTCACCACCACACATCCACGCAAAAAGCAAACTCAAACCCACACCGATGATGAGGCACGACCACAAACCAGACCACAGTCGCATCATTAGCCACTTTAAACCCCTCCAATCCATACATGAAGCAAACTGACACCCACAATGAAGATGTGGCATGACCACGAACGTGAAACCAAACAACAGCAACGCAGCTCACCCACTCAAATCCCCCTGCAACTCAGACTAACCCGAGCACAACCAAGCCCCCACCCAAACAGAACACACCCCCATCCAATCAGAGCATAAAAATAACTTATGATTTGTTTTCACACTTACGATCATTGCGGCATTCCCCATGGTCATGTGATCAAAATTTGGATACCTGGCAACTGGCCTGCACCTATGGTGGTTGTAGTGTCCTGGGGTCACAATCAACTTTTATAATAATAAAATGACATAATAACATTGGTTGGTATGGTGGGCTTTGGGCTGCCCCTTTCCTTTGTGTATACAGCCTTCCAGAGTTGTTGCATACGAGATGGGCAGCAAATAAAATTTGTAAACAAACAAAGAAACACACACAGCTACATGAGCAATGCCCCTCACACCTTTCATTTTAGCCCTCAACTCTGTGAAATTAGCTCGAAAACCATCCAATTTCCATGGGTGACAGTGGATTTAAAATCTGGGTCTCCCCAGTCCTAAACCCGCATTTTAATCTCTGTGCTACAAATTTATGAACACTTAATATTTTCACATTTTTCCTGACAATTAGAACAATGAATCAGTGAAACAACTTGCCTCTAGAAGTTGCGAATGCTCCAACACTGGAAGATTTTAAGAAGAAATTGGACAACCATTTGTCTGAAGTGATGTAGGGTTTCCTGCCTAAACTGGGGGTTGGACTAGAAGACCTCCAAGGTCCCTTCCAACTCTGTTATTCTACTCTACTCTACTCTACTCTACTCTACTCTACTCTACTCTACTCTATTCTACTCTACTCTACTCTATTCAAATGGTATTTTTTTTGTAGGCCCTTTTTCCCCCAGGCCTATCCAATTTTTGCCTTGTTAATCTTAACTTCTGGTTTGTTTGGTTTTTTTGACTGATTTTAATTCTTTGGTTTTTATTTTGTTAACCTTTGTAACAAAATAGTTTTCTTGCTGACTTTTGTAATTTAAGCAACTTGGCTTTTGAAAGCAAGATGTTTTGGGGTGGGGTGTTTTTTTTGCTTTTTCTCTTTAACTGCATGATGCTTGCAGGTCTCTTCATGTATATAAATGCAAAATAAATTTCTATAATGTTGCCAAAAAAAAAAATGACATGGATACAAACATGGAAGACATGAGGAATGAAGCTCGACATGGAGGAAACATGGTATTTTATTAGTAACAAGAACGATGGATAAAGCAGGATATTTGAGGACTTCATTCTTTTAATTTTTTAAAAATAAGCTTTATTAGAATTTTGAAAACAAAATAAAAAACTAACAAAAAGTAATACTTAGAATGAAAATAGGGGAAAAAAGAAAAAGAATAAAGACAAGAATGCAAAAATCAAAGAATTATAAAGAAACGGCTTCTGGTTTTTTAATAGCAGTTATAAGTATAAATATAAATTAACCTGTTCTTTTAAAATTGTGATAGAAATGGATTTGATCCAACCCCTATTTCCTGAATTAAGGTTTCGATTAGAATACAGCATTCTAATTCTACACCTCCAGATTTAGCAACATAGCAGACCAAAATGCCTATTCATACGTATATTTTTTAATGAGTTTAGAAATGTTTAAGAGCACATATGTTTGACTATACTTTAAATATTTAAAAACTGAAGATGTAAAGGCTGTTTTTACAAAACAGCAGATTGATGAAGAAATAATATCAAATGGAAATTGCAAAGATTGACCAGTTCGTTTTTATGCTAATTTTCTAAATCTACATTTTTATGGATGAGGTGAAAATTTCATTTTTAAACTGGTGATTAATTTTAAATATCTTGGCTGAGAATTGGAGGATTTGTAGGGGAGGGTAAGAGAGAAAACAATCTTAGCATATTTCTGTGTGGCTATTTATGGTCTGGATTGTTCACGGAACAGAAAGATTATGGTGCATATAGAATAATATTAGTATTAGTATGTATCTTATCTATTGGTAACACTTACCTATATCACCTTGTGCATTGAGATCAAATTCCATGTACTTCTCTGCAAAAGAAAGCAGGTCAGCAGCACATTATAAGTCTATCCACTCCATCATAAATTCCAATTTTGAGGAATTGGGATACCAGGCATAAGAAACCAGGAGCCAGGATAGAATTCAAAAGCGATGTGAGCTTATTCCATATTGCCTATACACAAGAATCTGATCTACTAATGGTCAGTGCAAAACAGCACCAGATAAGAGTCAACTGACTTCATGAGGTCTGTGGGTATGGATTTAGGTCATTTTCAGGGGCATAAGGATTCCAGACTGATGATCCAGACTGGCATAGCCTATTCATCTCCTACATGGGGAGTGCCCCAAAGATGCTTTTCTAAAAGGCAACTGGACTTTCTTGGTTTTTTTTTCTTTGAAAAGGTTTCACTTCTCATCCAGGAAGTTTCTTCAGTTCTAACTGAATGGTGGGGAATGGAAAGATTTATATTCTTTTAAAAAAAAAAAATTAAAAGTTTTAAAAATACAAATAATACAAACCTAGTACATATACATCTAAATACAAAAAAAAAGAAAGAAAAAAGAAAAAGGAAAAAAAATATTACAGTGCCCCCCTGCCCCCCGGAGATCATTTCCCCCCTTATATTTCTTCGTCTATAACAACTAAAAGATATATAAAATATTCCAATTGTTCCCTTATCCCTTCCAAAACAACATATATTCTTGAGTAGATTTATTCTCTTTGCCTTCCACCGACACTGATTTTATAAAATCCCGCCATAATTCATTATAATTGTTTGCTTTGATCATCCCATTTTTAAAATTTAATTTCTGTTGTTAATTTATCATTTGTTGCCATACTCCATTATACAGAAGGATTTATATTCTTTGCAGTCATCTGATTGTTAGTTCTCTCAGAATCATTGAGGTCATTTGGAGGTTTATCTGTATCCTCAGGGTCCCCTGAGTCAGAATGTGAGTGGAGCAGGGGTGAAATCCAAAATTTTTTCCTACCAGTTCTGTGGGCGTGGCTTGGTGGCGGTGGCAGGGGAAGGATATTGCGAAATCTCCATTCCCACCCCACTCCAGGGGAAGGATACTGCAAAATCCCCATTCCCTCTCTTCCTGGGGGAAGAATACTGCAAAATCTCCATTCCCACCCCACTCGGGGGCCAGCCAGAGGTGGTATTTGCCGGTTCTCCAAACTACTCAAAATTTCTGCTACCAGTTCTCCAGAACCTGTTAGAACCTGCTGGATTTCACCCCTGGTGTGGAGCCTTCTTGGGACTGCTGAAAGGACTGCATTGTAGACAGGAGTTAGGTGGTGGCGTACCCCTCCCTCCCTCTGTTAAAAGAGGATTTTTCGATTTTAACATAGATGGCCTCTTGGACCCCTCTTTCTGACCTTCTCATCATTGAAGAAATTTGGAGTAGATCTGTTCTATTCTGCCAAACTGCAATATCCCATCCCACCCTTTCCATTACTTCAGGTCCGTCACCAATGTCACTCACTTTTAAATAGTTCTAGTTTTTCAGCGTGGTCTTCATCTGTGCTGTATTTGGGGCTCTCCATGAATTCCTGTAGAAGACCGGGGAGAAAAAAAAGAGTTTATAAGAGTGGGGTACAACACACAGAAAGCAAAGAGGCAGTTTGAGGGTGAGAATAGCATTCAATATGTCCTAATGGGAAAATGGCGGCCTATCTTAAGACCCATCCGGTATTTGAGCGGCTGCCACAAAGAGAAGGGGGAGTCAACTCATTTTCCCGAGCACCAGAGGGCAGGACAAAAAATAATGGATGGGAACTAATCAAGGAGGGAAGCAATCTGGAATTAAGGAGAAACTTCCTAACAGGGAGGACAATTAACTACTGGAACAAGTTGTCTTCAGAAATTGTGGGCATTTCATCACTGGAGGTTTTTAAGAAGAGACTGGACAATCACTTGTCTGAAATGGTATAGGCTGGTCTCCTGCTTGAGCAGAGGGTTGGAATAGGAGACCTCCAAGGTCTCTTCCAGCTTTATTCTGATGGATTGAACCTGTTAAGACCATGAAGACCCAATTCCATTCATACTTAATTGGGAGTAATTTTGATTTAATAGTACTCTGATACAGTGTTTCTCAACCTTGGCAGCTTTAAGCTGTGTGGACTTCAACTCCCAGAATTCCCCAGCCAGCATGACTCCCAGAATTCTGGGAATTGATATCCACAAAGCTTAAAGCTGCCAAGGCTGAGAAATGTTGCTTTAGTAGATGCAAAAGATATGGTGGGTTGGGTATGTTTCTTAGGCAAGACCACCCTCTTTGCATTCTGAATGAAGTGGAAAAAATACTGAGTAAAAGTTGTAATATGGTGATTTAAATGTGTTTTTCTGCTCCAAAATGGCATGGATTCCTTTTACTTACCTCGGATTAAGGCTGAATTATTGATTTCCCCATCAAAGTTTCCATTAGACCCATTAGCTTTTCATACGAAGAGGAAGGGATCAGCTTCCAGATTTTCAAAGATATCTCGAGTGTATATATTTTGGATATTAGTAGCTCGGGTTGATAGTTATATTGTTGGTTTGAGTTCCGAGCTTGGCGATTTGGTTGCAAACAACGCAAAGCGCACTGAAGACGACTCCTTGAATGGGGACAAAACGTTTGCAACCAAATCGCTAACCTCGGAACTCAAGCCAACAACATATTTTGACTTTTATTATTAAGCAGAACAGGAGTAATTTTGACTACCAACCTGTAGGGGTTTAGCCAGTAGTGGGATTCAGCCAGTTCGCAACACTTCGGGAGAACCGGTTGTTAACTTTCTGAGCAGTTCGGCAAACTGGTTGTTGGAAGAAATCATTAGGGCAGAGAACCGGTTGTTAAATTATTTGAATCCTACCACTGGCTAAACCCAGTGGTGGGATTCAAGTAATTTAACAACCGGTTCTCTGCCCTAATGACTGGCTTGGTGGGCGTGGCCAGGGGCTGTGACAGGCAGCACTCAGCCTCCCTGCAGCCTCCTGGGAGCAAAAACGGGCCATGGGTGGGGCACCACACACCCCCACGCCCTATTTTGGGCCTAGTAGGCCTCCTTGCAGCCTCCTGGGAGCAAAAATGGACCAAGGGGGTGTGTGTGTGCCCCCCCCCCCCGCGCCCTGTTTTGAGCCTAGTAGGCCTTCCTGCACTTACCTGGGAGCCAAAACAGGGTGCGTGGGGACTCCAGGAAGGGGTGAGGCAGGAAAGGGCAGGGCCAGCCAGCAATTTAACAATTGGTTCACCCGAACCGGTTGAATCTCACCACTGGGTTTAGCTAAGAAAGCTATTATTTGATTCCTTTGAAAATATGGCGAGTGCTTGGTTCTAATTTCATTCAGTTATTTTTCTTGATTTAATTACAGCAAGATATATTGGAACGACTTTGGGGTTAAGTCTTATATTTGATCCCAATTCCCATAAGGACCTCGATCCTTTGTGATTACAGTAATTTAAGATTGGCAGATAAAAGACTTTTTGGGGAGAACCTAGGCAGGAAAAAGATATTAATATTTAACTCAACTGGTCATTAAAAATTCTTTTAAAGTTTTGAGAGGCTTCAGAAAGAATTTAAAAATGGCCAGTCACAATATATCCAATTAAAACATTGTTGATATTCCAATGCAGCCGGCTGCATTGCCAGCTGCTGAAATCACTGGCTGTGTTACAAAAGATCTTGGTGCAGGGGTGAAATCCTTGGTGCAGGGGAGAAATCTGACAGGTTCTGGAGAACCGGTAGCGGAAAATTTGAGCAGTTTGGAGAACCGGCAAATACCACCTCTGGCTGGTCCCAGAGTGGGGTGGGCATGGAGATTTTGCAATATCCTTCCCCTGGAGTGGGGTGGGAATGAGGATTTTGCAGTATCCTTCCCCTGCCATGCCCGCCACGCCACGCCACACCCACCAAACCACGCCCACAGAACTGGTAGAGAAAAATTTTGGATTTCACCCCTGTCTTGGTGGTATCTAAATGTATAGGGAGGGTCATCTGGGGCAGAAGGTGGTGGGGGGTCTAGGACAACTCATCATGGCCAATTTGCCACAGCCAACTCACCCAGGTACAACAGTTACTCCCATATCGAAGAAATGGTGGAATAAAATCACTAAAGAAAGGATGCAAAAGGAAGGATACAATGAAATGCGAATGGCAAACATTAAAGTTGTTTAGTTATTTTAAATAATTAAATTGAATTGTTGAATTGTCTTGCAGTATGTTGTCCCATGGTGAATTGGCTGCAGTGAGTTGTCCCATTTCGGGGGCAGGGAGTTCGAACAAGTAAAAATGGAGAGTGTGATCATATAATGAAAGTATTGAGGCTTGAATAACCTGGTCACAGCTGCCATCTTAAATTTTTGACCTCTTTGAATATAAAATTGCATTATTATATACATTAAGATGTATCTTGTTCTATTTTAATGTTAATCTCTCGCCTGCCTGCCTGCCTACCTACCTACCTATCTATCTATCTATCCACCCATCTCTCTCTCTCTCTTTCTCTCTCTCTCCACCTATCCACCTACCCATCCATCCATCCATCCATCCATCCATGCATCCATACACCCACCCATCCACCTACCTACCTACCTACCTACCTACCCATCTATCTATCTATACATCCATGCATGCATCCATGCATGCATGCATCCATCCATCCATCCATCCATCCATCCATCCATCCATCCATCCATCCACCCACCCATCTATCCATCTATCTATCCATCCATGCATCCATGCATCCCTCCCTCCCTCCCTCCCTCCCTCCCTCCCTCCATCCACCCACCCACCTATCCATCTATCTATACATCCATGAATCCATCCATCCATGCATCCATACACCCACCCATCCACTTACCTACCTATCCATCTATCTATCTATACATCCATGCATCCATCCATGCATCCATGCATCCATCCATCCATCCACTCACCCACCCACCCACCTACCTACCCACCTACCTATCCATCTATCTATACATCCATGCATCCATCCATGTATCCATACACCCACCCACCTGCCCACCTACCTACCTACCTACTTATCCATCTATCTATATATCTATACATGCATCCATCCATCCATACACTCGTCTATCCATCCACCCACCCTCCTACCTGTCTATCTATATATCCATCCACCCACCCACCCACCCATCCACCCATCCATCCATCCATCTACTCACCCACCCACCTACCTACCCACCTACCTATTTATCTATCTATACATCCATGCATCCACCCACCTACCTATCTGTCTATCTATCCATCCACCCGTCCATCCATCCATTCACCCACCCACCCACTCATTCATCTATCCATCCATGCATCCATCCATGCACCCACCCACCTACCTACCTATCTACCTACCTACCTACCTATCCATCTATCTAATTTATCTATCTGATCATCTTCCTTGTACTTTAGCAAGTGAAACAATCAAAATATTATTAGGAAATCAGATTGAAGTGGGCTGTCATGACAAAATTATTTTTACTCTTTTTAACAAGTATCATTGCTATTTTCTGCTGATGTTCTTGGTGATGGTGAACATAGATGAGCTATTTTCAAGGCAGATGCATTTCTGAATATATCCCAACTTTTCCAGTGAAGGCCGTACATTAAAGTTCTGTCATTGCTGAAGGCGATGGGGAATCTGGGAAGGAAAACTCTCTGAAATGATGACTGACCCAACAGCTCACAGGTTGTCTAGTGTTATAATCTATTTTAGCCACTAGGGGGGCAGATAAACTATAAGGTTAGGGAGCATGTTGGGCCCGGGGCAAACTAGAATTTCAACAGGGTTGGGTGGGTGAGACTTGGTTTTATTGCTAGCATACATCTTTGATAATAAAAAGTTACTTATTTATTTTGTGGAAAAATGTTGCAGTTGAAGAGCCAGTCTTTCTAATGCTGGAGGAAAGACATTTCATAGACACGTAGGCCTGAGTACATCTTTTTTTTTTTTGGCAGTTTTTTGCTCTGATATTTGTCACCCAAAAAGTTAAACAGTGTGTCCTTCTTTCCCTCCTCAGTCCTCCTTTCCAATTGTCCATATCTCCTTTGACTTGTTGGAAAAGCTATTGCCAGATTCCTCCTGATTTTCAGCCCCCATGGGTGACTTTCAGGGGTGGGCTTCAAAAATTTTAGCAAGGGGTTCTCTGCCTGGTTGCTGGGTGGGCGTGGCCATGGTGGGCGTAGCCTGGTCAGCCTCCTGCACCATGGCGGTGAGGGGGGGGCGTTTTTGCCCTCCCCGGGCTCCGGAGGCTTTCCTCGAGCCTCCTGGAGGGCAAAAACGGCCTCCCCAGGCTCCAGAGGCCCTGCGCTTACAGGCCCATTTCCAGCCAACCTGAACTTCCGGTAGGCCTGTTTTTCACCCTCCCCAAGCCTCCGCACTTACCTGCATCCAAAACGGGCCACATGGGGACTCCTAGGAGGGGCAGGGCAGGGTGGGCGGGGCCAGCCAGGAGTGGGATTTGGGGGTTCTCTGAACTTGTCATAAGTAAATGCCTTATTCTATAACAAGAGATATGTATATATGTACAGGATATTAAGAGTTAATTTATTCCTCCTCCTTTAATGTATTCATATGTAATCACCCCCATCCTTGACTCCTCCCCTTTGATATAAATAGAGAATGCTTTTACCTCATGCTTGCTTCTCACTGTAAAATCTGACAGAACAAGTAGAATGCCTGTTATGAATAAACTCTTCTTTAACTGAAGAAAAATACTTCTGAATTTATTATTGAGTCTGATCCTCAAAATATTGTAACAAACTGGTAGCAGTCGATGGTTGAACTGACTCAATAAAATCCAACATGCCTAAGAAAGAAAACCTCAAGAACAAAAAAGAAAGACCCAACACCAGGGCAAATGATAAAGAAACAAAAACAGATCACGAAATGATCGACGAACCAATAAATATAACAATCAAAGAATCTGAAGATAACACCACAGACATCGAAGAAACAGCAGATGAAACCGACAACCAAGAAGAGAACGAAATAAAAGACAAAGACCTCAGATCGGAGATACTGAGGCTAATAAAAAGTCAAAAAGATGACCACAAACTCATCGCGGAACTCCGAGGCTTCTTGGAAGAAAACGGAGCAACGAGAGAAAAAGACATTGAAAAAGCCAAACCCGAAAATACAAAAATGGTGAGCGAACCTACAACGAAAGAAAAAATGACCAGAAGCAAGACCAGAGGTCCCGCTCAAAATTTTGAAAGGCAGCCATCTTTTCTTCAACCGGCCACAGAAATGAACACGGCTGAACCAATCAGAATGCAACATTCAAAAACTCTGGCGCGAAAAAACACAAAAAATAACAAAAAATATATTTATTCTTCTGAAGAGTCAGAAACAGATACAGAAGAATCATCCACCGAACAAGAAATCGAAACACCCATGAGAAAACTATTTAAAACATTTGGCACAAGTCTAACAATTTCAAAAGAATCGATAAAAGCCGATAATGCAAAAATACAAAAGAGACGAAGAAATAAACAGACACCTCAAAGCCTGCACGACTCGATCCGGACAACGATGATGACGACGCCTGAACCCAGAGGGCCCTGCGAACTTTCCCCCACACCGCAAACGATCCAAAGAACAAAATACCCCAAGCAAGAAAGCTCCAAAGAGAAGAGACGAACCACAGCTGCCAGCAGAACACCCAAGATCGAGCCGGAGACCGAATCATCAGAAGGAGAGCACTACGAGGGAGCTACAGCAAAGAGAACCTCTCCCAGCGGCTTCAGCAGAGAAATGACCAACGCGCATGCGCAGATGAACGCAGAGAACTACAATGAACTTTATGAAGAAGGAGAACCTCTCAAGCTCATCAGCAGAATACCCACACCATTCTGCAATTTTCAACATCTACAGGACCATGGACTACCCACAGTTGTAAGTAGTGGGAATAATAATATTGGGAATCTACCCAGTGATTTCCCAAAACTTAGAATTGATGGCATCAACTTACAGGAATGGTGTCAACAAATTCAGGTTGTCTTTATGAAAGAAAATTTATTATTTTTTATAACCAATCCTCCCAAAAGACCTTGGACTCTAAAAATGGACTGCCTGCATCACAGAGCATTCTATTTAATAATTTCTAGCATATCACCTGCCATGTACTACAGTATTAAGCATAATCTTACTGTTTCAGAAATAATTCAATGCATGTTTAAATTGTTTCACAGTGAAAGTGTAGCAACAACCACTAGGATGTCTAAAGATTTCTTTTCAGCCAAATTAAGATCTGGAACCACCATAAGTGAACATTTAATATCCTTAAACAAAATCAGAGCAGAATTACATCTAAGAGGAGAAATAATATCAGAACAGACAATGAAAAGCGTTATCCTTAACTCATTAGATTCATCATGGGATAACTACATATCACACTTAGACTCAATCAATCTAGGATACTTATCCATAGAAAGTCTGTCAAACAAGTTAATAGCTGAAGATAATTTGAGGAAAAGTAGATACAATGCATACACAGAACACAGACAGGCAAAAAGAGTAGCCTTCCAAGAGAATCACCAAAAAACAATTGAATGTTACAATTGTGGATCCAGAAAACACTCTAAGGGAGATTGCCCCATGTTTCATAGGGAAAGACAAAACCGTGACTATAGGGGTAGATATCAAGACAGGCAATCATCTATTGATAGATACAGATATAGGGACTCCCCAAACTACAGAGAACGCAGAAAGGATAGAGATAATTCAAGGGATAGGAAATCAGGATCATTAAATGGATTAGATAAACATAACGATGTCATCACACAAAAATCAAAAAATAATGCTTGGCTCATAGATTCAGGGGCGACTAATCATACAACAAATAACAAGAAAATACTGTCTTCATTCACAAATGATAAATTTATGATAAGAGTAGCCAATCAAGAAAATGTTCAAGTCATAGGGAAAGGAAATGTAAATATACCTGGTTTGGGTAAAATAGAGGGGGTATTGTTGATACCAGAAATATCACATAACATACTTAGTGCAGTGAAATTAAGCCAAGATTTCAACATAAATATAATCTTCTCTGGAGGAAAAGCAATACTAGAAAAGAATGGGACTAAATTGAATAGTGTAATTATCGAAGGGGGTCTACCCTTTCTTGTAACAGAAGATAAATGGTTGCATAACATTAATGCAAACACTGATGACGACATTAACATAGACAGTGAACATAGTAACAACAATGACAATGAAGAACCCAAAACACACTATAATCACAAAGACACACCCACTAGTGATACACACAATAACAAAAGGCCCAATATAGGCAAACCAATTCATGATGAATGTGCACACATGTTGCATAGAAAATTGGGACATGCAAGTTTCCCTGTAATACAAAAAATGATTGAACATGCTGATGGCGTTAAAATAAAGGATTGTAAAAACTATTTAGAATGCTCAGTATGTAAATCATCAAAACTCAGAACTAACCCAAAACCAAAAAGGGCAACAAGAACCTCTAACCAAATTTTTGATCTGGTACATATGGATCTGGTTGGTCCATTAACACCATCCATCACATACAAAAAAAGATATTTCCTAACTATTGTAGACGACTATAGCCGTTATGGATTTGTTTATACTTTAAAACACAAAGATGAAACTTTCCAAAAATTCAAAGAATTTTACAAACGTGTAGAAACACAACACAATATCAAAATAAAACGAATCATGACAGATAGGGGATCCGAATTCATGTCTAAAGAATTCTCACAATGGATAAAAGACAAAGGAATGCTACACTTCACGACTAGCCCATTTTCTGCGTTTCAAAATGGTACAGCAGAACGAAAGAACTCGACACTGCAAACCATGATTAGATGTACATTAGAAGATGCTGGTTTAGGAAAACAATTCTGGTCAGAAGCATTACTATATTCAAACTATACCCAAAATAGGACCTGGTCTAGCATACTAAATAAAACACCATACGAAGTGATGTACAATAGAAAACCTAAAATTTCACACATGCACATATTTGGGGTTACAGCAGACGTACACATACCAAAACAATTAAGACGTAAGGGAGATAACGTATCCAGAAGGCTTAGATTCATGGGATACGAAACAGGCACAAAAGGATATAGATTCATTGACAGTAATAACAAATTCATAGTCTCAAGAACAGCAGTGTTTCATGAACAGGCCAACTGGTCTAAGATACATCTTAACGAGATAATCCAAAATACTAAACCAAACATTAAACAACAAGACAGAATAGAAAGAGAGAAACATGAACATAACACACATGATGACAAAAACAAAACATGGACAGGTAACCACACCAGGATAAAAACAGATTCATTAACCAAAAAGGAAGCAAGATATCTACACGATAATGAGAGCACTCCAATAAGAACAATCAGGTGTAACAGAAGACAATTACCTAATAAGTATAAGGATTATATAATGTGTGTGAATGACGAGATACCAACACCTAACACATATGAGGAAATGTTAAAACTTCCCATGGAAGAAAAAGAAAAATGGGAATTAGCCATAACAAAAGAAATGAACAGCTTGCGTGAATTAGGTGTATTTACACCAGTCCCTGCACCTAAGAACAAGACAATTATAGGCACCAGATGGATATTCAAAATCAAAGATTTAGAAGAGGGTAATAAATTATATAAAGCTAGATTAGTCGCACAAGGTTACGCTCAAAAATATCCTGAGGATTACACTGACACATACTCTCCCACTGTAAGAACTGAAAGTGTTAAGACAGCTTTAGTCATAGCGGCTATACTCAATCTTGATGTCTTTCAATATGATGTGCAGACTGCATACTTACATGCAAAACTCGACAAAGAGATATATGTAAGGGCACCTCATAGCCAATGTACAAACAGAGATGAGATCTGGTTACTTAACAAAAGCTTGTACGGATTAAAACAATCCGGCAAGCGTTGGTATGAATGTCTTGTCAGCGTGCTTAAAAATATGGATTTCAAAGCCACAACTGCAGACAATTGCTTTTTTGTTAGAAAGGAAGGTGAATCATTAGAATTTGTGTTAATCTATGTGGATGATATTTTGTATATAGGCAAACATAAAGAAAAGAAAGACTTATTTGTATCCAGACTAAGTGAACATTTCTCTTTAAAGTCGCTAGGAAGGGTAAACAAATACCTTGGAGTTCAAATCAATAAGACAAGAAAGGGATTCAAATTATCTCAGAGAGATAAAATTATAGAACTTCTGGAAAAATGCAATTTAAGAGATGCCAAACCTTGCGATACTCCTATGCAGACTGATTTTTTAAGGAATATGGATGAATCTTCGCCTGAATTCGAGAACAATACATTGTATAGATCAATTATTGGTTCTCTCTTGTATATATCTAATTGGACCAGGCCTGATATAGCTCTGCCACTTAATTTATTATCTAGACATGTAAGTAAGCCACTTATGTATCATTGGGAAGCAGTCAAACGAATACTAAGATATCTAAAGCACAGCATAGATTTCTGCCTACTCTTAGAACCCAATAATATTAAAGAACCTATTATCACCAGTTACGCTGATGCAGACTGGGCAGGTGACATCAAATGTAGAAAGAGCACCTCAGGTTATGTATTATTTTTAAATGGTTGCCCAATATTCTGGTACACTGGGAAACAAGATTTAGTAGCGACTTCCACTACAGAGGCAGAATACGTCTGTTTATCTAAAGCCTCAAATAATTTAGTATGGTTTAATGATTTATTATCTGATATTTGGAAAAATCCAATACTACCATTTGTCATACATGAAGATAATAAGGCAGCTATAGAAATATCAAGATCTGACGCCATTGGTCAAAGATCCAGACATATAGATATCAAATTTAAACACGTCAGACATTTATCTCAGGATGGATTCATTAAAGCAATCCACTGCGAAACCTCAGAACAAATAGCTGATATATTAACTAAACCTTTACCTTCTAAACAACACAAATACTTGACATCAAAATTACAAGTACTATATAGCTCTGAATCCGAATGCAATCATTGTTATATATCGAATCGGCATTTAGAGGGGGATTTGTCATAAGTAAATGCCTTATTCTATAACAAGAGATATGTATATATGTACAGGATATTAAGAGTTAATTTATTCCTCCTCCTTTAATGTATTCATATGTAATCACCCCCACCCTTGACTCCTCCCCTTTGATATAAATAGAGAATGCTTTTACCTCATGCTTGCTTCTCACTGTAAAAATCTGACAGAACAAGTAGAATGCCTGTTATGAATAAACTCTTCTTTAACTGAAGAAAAATACTTCTGAATTTATTATTGATTCTGATCCTCAAAATATTGTAACAGAACTGCACAGAATCTTAGCTAGAGGTTCTCCCGAACCCCTGCGAACCCCCAGCAGCCCACCCCTGGTTACTTCACTACCGTTCTTCTCCTACAATGTTCTTAACATTACAGTAGCATTCTTACTGTAAAATGAAACCTGGTAATGACATGATGGTGGATAAAGATCTTTATATGCTGGTCACTGTAGACTGTGGAAGTTGAGATTTTAAGCAACAGCGTTTCTTGGTTTGCAATCTGTTATTTGAATCTCTCTGCTCATGTATTTACTAATGGGATTATTTCACCAGTCATTGAAATGCAATATGGGACCTAAGGATGACCTTCGTTTCCCCTATGTTTTAATCCAATGCTGCAACTTTGGACATTAGATAACTGGATGAAATCCACAGTATCTGGTTTGCTGAAATTTAGAAAAACAGGTTATCTCCAGATTGAATTATGTGTGTTTGTGTGTATATAATAAATAAACATAAAACTGATATAAGAATCTGTTCCTGAGTTTGCTGAAGCAATATAGTGATAAGGTAATTATTCAGAGTTACAATAAATTGGAGTAGGTCAGATATAGTGCCAATTGGCAAAAAGGTTTTGATAGTGGCAGGTAAAAATCTAGTTTTTGTTCATTGATTGGAATGTCTTAATTATGACCCTGTTTAGTGGATAAGAACAGTTCAATACATATCACCAGGATAAAACAGAGTGTTAAAAGATGGGTGAATATAATCTTAAATGTGTGCGGAAGAACTAATGTAATAAAAATGAATTTTGCATCAAGACTGATATGTATTTATTTGGGAAGCAGAATCTATTTGGGTTGGGTCAAAGTCTTGCAGGGAGCTTCAGTGGCTGAGTGAGGGGATTAGAACCCAGGTCTTCTCACTCCTAGTTCAACACCTTCACCACTAGACCTTAGGCCAATCCTCTGTCTCAGGCCAAAAATCACTTTCATGACTGAAGATAGACTTGAACCTGACCTGAGTCACAATTCCTGTGTTTGCAGCCTATTTCGCCATAGTTAATCACGGATATTACTCAACTAACTTTGTTTCCTGGGTTCACACACATGAATTGTTCAGGCAAGGTGAGCATCTCTCACGAGGTTCAAAAACAGTGTTTCTCAACCTTAGCAAATCTCTATGGAGATTCTCAGTCATCCAGGTCATGGTTGTCCCAAAGGTGCTTTTTTCAAGAGGCCACTGGACTTTCTGGTTTTTCTTTGAAGGCGTTTCACTTCTCAACCAAGAAGATTCTTCAGTTCTGACTGGATCAGAGGTGGGTTTCAGCAGGTTCTGACCAGTTCTGGAGAACTGGTAGCAGAAATTTTAAGTAGTTCAGAGAACCGGTAAATACTACCTCTGACTGGTCCCGCCCCCATCTATTCTCTGCCTCCTGAGTCCCAGCTGATCGGGAGGAAATGGGAATTTTGCAGTATCCTTCCCCTGGAGTGGGTTGGGAATGGAGAGTTTACAGTATCCTTCTCCTGCCACGCCCACCAAGCCTTGTTTTTCTTTGAAGATGTTTCCCTTCTCATCCAAGAAGCTTCTTCAGCTTTGACTGGATGGTGGGGAATGGAAGGATTTATACTCCTTGCAGATTTATATTCCTTGCAATAATGACCAGCTGTTAACATCTAGTCAGAGCTGAAGAAGCTTCTTGGATGAGAAGTGAAACATATTCCAAGAAAAACCAGAAAGTCGAGTTGCCTCTTGAAAAAGAAAACACACCTTTGGGTCAACCTTGGCCACTTTAAGATGTGTGGACTTCAACTCCCAGAATTCCCCGGCCACTGGGAGTTGAAGTCCACACATCTTAAAGTGGGCAGGGTTGAGAAACACTGCTGAAAAATGATTGGTGGGTAGCGTGTGGTGTAAACACAAACTTGACTCTTACCTTGTTGAGGGAATCTAACAATTCCTCCTGCTGGACCTTCAATGCCCCATAGGCCTTTCCTCCTAAGGGAAGGAGAAAACATTAACAGTTGTTTGCATGTCTGTGCCTTCCTTCCTACACGTTCCTCTGGGTCTTATCCTGTATTTACAGTTCCCCTTTTAGTGGCAGTTTCTTGATGAAAAACGGGGTGAGATGTTCCTCTCCTTGGGTTTTGGTTTACTGTAGATGTTGGGCAATCAAAGAGGAACTAAACCAAATATTCTGACTCAGTGGTTTTTTTTTTATGTCGATCCTCACCCTCAACAGCGAAGAGGAAAAGGGAAAGCAGAAGAGAGTCATAGGTCGTCCTCGACTTACGACCACAATGGAGCCCCCAGTGTTTTTTGTCATTAAGTTTTTGTCATTTGTTCGATGAGTTTTGTCACATTTTACAAAATTTCTTGCCCCAGTTGTTAAGTGAATCAGTTCTTCGCTCAGTTAGTAACATGGTTGTTAAGTGAATCTGGCTTTCCCCGTTGACTTTGCTTGTCAGAAGATTGCAAAAGGGGGGGGGGTGTCACATGATCACAAGGCAGCGCAACTGTCATAAATACGAACCAGTTGCCAAGCACTTGAATTTTGATCACATGACTACGCGGATGTCGCAAAGGTGGTAATTGTGAAATAGAACTAGATAACAACCTTACAACTAAATCCTAAGTCACTTGATTCAGTGACTAAATGGCTCAGAGCCAGGTTATCTTCGAGACTGCCTTCTGCCGCATAGCTCCCAGTGACCGGTAAGATCCCACAGAGTTGGTCTCCTCCGGGTCCCGTCAGCTAAACAATGCCGGCTGGCGGGCCCGCGGGGGAGGGCCTTCTCTGTGGCTGCCCCAGCTCTCTGGAACCAGTTACCTCCTGAGGTCCAGACCATCCCCACCCTATTGGCCTTCCGAAAAGTGGTGAAGACCTGGCTTTTCCGGCAGGCCTGGGGCCGTTGATCTCGCTCTTGTGATCTGGCGAGATCCGGCCATGAATGGCGTAAATGAGTTTTTAATGTTTTTAATGTTTTTAATTTTTAAATGTTTTTTTATAATGATTTTTTAAAATGTATTGTGAGCCGCCCTGAGTCTTCAGAGAGAGGCGGCATATAAATTAAATAATTAAATTAAATTAAATTAAATTAAATTATTAAATAAATTAAATGAACTGTTGTAAGCCGAGAACTACCTGGATTGGGATAGGGAGGCTATGGCTGCAGTAGAAAAAGTTGACATAGCAACGTTGGCCAGGGAAGGAAAAACAGGAATTCAGGTCTTGCAAAAAATAATGCATCCGCTTAAAAGACTTTTTCTTTTCTTTTTTTTTTTGGTACTAAGAATGGCAAACTTCCACATTCACGAGTAATTTTTGTTGTTTCAAAATATCTGCCCACAAACAAGAAAAGAAGGTACTGGTGACCAGCATGGCCGTCGGTCCTTAAAGGTAGCCCGCAGATGGGAAGCACCAACAAGAAGTGAGTACTTGCGCTGCCTTCGTTGTGAGCAGAGACGGGTTTCAGCAGGTTCTGACCAGTTCTGGAGAACCGGTAGCAGAAATTTTGAGTAGTTTGGAGAACTGGTAAATACCATCTTTGACTGGCCCTGCCCCCATCTATTCTCTGCCTCCCGAGTCCCAGCTGATTGGGAGGAAATGGGGATTTTGCAGTATCCTTCCCCTGGAGTGGGGTGGGAATGGAGATTTCACAGTATCCTTCCCCTGCCACGCCCACCAAGCTACACCCACCAAGCCATGCTATGCTCACCAAGCCACACCCACAGAACTGGTAGTAAAAAGTTTTGAAACCCACCACTGGTTGTGAGGTTAGATCACATCTCTCTCTCTCCATTTACCTTTGTAATCCAAGAAACTAAGGAAAGTCTCTTCTGAAACGGAATGGGGCAACTTGCTTCAGCCAATTTGCTGTGGCCAACTCGCTGTAGCCAGTGGTGGTATTCAGCTGGTTCGGATCAGTTCAGATGAACCGGTTGCGGTGATCGCGAGTGGGCCTGCCCATCCGCCCCGGCGCTATGCCATCCTATTTAGCAACTTTTTCGAGGCCGGGCACATGCACAGACGGCGCATGCGCGAGCAAAGCACATGCATGGAAGACCAGGCACAGGCATGGAAGGTGCGTGCGTGCGTGAAGTGAGCGTGTGCGTGTGCGTGCGAGGCGAACTGGTGGTAAAAATATGTGAAACCTACCTCTGGCCGTAGCGGCCAACTTGACACAGGGCGATTTGCCGTGGGAACAATTCAACAATTCAATTTCATGATTTAAAATAATGTAAGAATTATTTAAAGTTTTGGTTATTCACATTTAATTCTGTCCCTCCTTCGGCGTCCTTTCTTTAATTATTCTATTCCATCATTTCTTCGATATTAACGTAACTCTTGTTCCGTGGGGAGTTGTCCTGCGGCGAGTTGGCTGAAGCAAGTTGGCCCTGGCGAGTTGACTGTGGTGGGGTTGTCCTAGACCCCTTCTGAAATGTTTGCCACACCCATGTTGCTTCTCTGGGCTCAGCAGCCTCTTATCTGATTGTTGCCTAATCTCCTCCTCCTCCTCCTCCTTCTCCTCCTCCTCCTCCCTCTCTCAGATATTCTGAGAGATCATTAGAGTGATTGCCCAGTGAGCCCTTGAGAGCCTCCAGACTGCTTAGGGGTGGAATGGGACAACTCATCCCAGCCAACTTGCAGCCACCTCTCCACGGCCAACTTGCTGCAGCCAACTCATCATGGCCAACTCATCATGGCCAACTCATCATGGCCAACTCACCACAACTAACTGGCTGCGGGACAACTCACCGCAGAACAATTTAACAGTTCAATTTAATGATTTATAAATAAACTTAAAAATGTTTTAATTTTTGTCATTCACATTTCATTTTGTCCCTCTTTTTGCATCTGTTCTGTAATTACTCTATTTCATCGTTTCTTTGATATTAGTGTAACTCTGATCCAGCAGCGAGTTGTCCCGCAGCAAATTGGCCGTGGCAAGTTGGCAAATTGGTCATGGTGAGTTGGCCACGGTGAGTTTACTGTGGCGAGTTGGCTGTGACAATTTGTCCAAGACCCGTTTAGAGGTAGCTTGAAATCAGTTGGTGATCCTTAAAGACAGAGGTAAGCAACCTGGTACAGGTACTCCTTGGCTTACAACTATTTGTTTAGTGACCATTCAAATTTAGCAAGGCCCTGAAAAAAGTGACTTCTGACCGTTTTTCACACGACCTTTTTTTGCAGCATCCCCATAGTCACGTGATCAAAATTGGGATGCTTGGCAGCTGGTTCATAGTTATGACGGTGGCAGTGTCGTGTGGTTCCCCTTTTGCGACCTTCTGTCAAGCAGAGCCAGGTTCACGTAACAACCGTGTTATTAACTTAACACCTGCAGTGATTCACTTAACAACTGTGACAAGAAAGGTTGTAAAATGGTACAAAGCTCACTAAACACCTATCTTGCTTAGCAACAGAAATTTGGGTTCAACCCAGGGGTGAAATGCTCCTGGTTCAGACCGGATCGCCCGATCCGGTAGTGATGGCAGTAGGTGGTTCAGAGAACAGGTAGCAAAAATCACTGCCCCCCCACCATGCCCAGCTGAGCTGCACGATCATCAGAAGCTTTTTTTTTTACTTTTAAAAGCATTTTCTACAACCTCTTCCAACAAAAAAATGCTTTTAAAAGTAAAAAAAAAAAAGCCTCTGATGATCGTGCAGCTCAGCTGGGATCGTCAGAGGCTTTTCAAAGCATTTTTTTCTGCAACCTCTTGGCTGAAGAGGTGGTAAAAAAAATGCTTTGAAAAGTCTCTGACGATCCCAGTTGAGTTGCCTGATCGGCAGAGAGGCTTTTCAAAGCATTTTTTAAAAAGCCTCTTTGACACCCCAGCTGAGTTGCCTGATCAGCAGAGGCTTTCCAAAGCATTAGAAAAAATGCTTTGAAAAGTTAAAAAAAAAAGAAGTTGGCCACGCCCAGTCACATTACCCCCCAAGCCACGCCCACAGAACCGGTAGTAACAAATTTTACATTTCACCCCTGGTTCAACCTATACCTATCAGTCTCCTTCTTTGAGTTGACATGCTAGAAAACAAAATAAAAGAAATTCCTTCCTTCCTTCCTTCCTTCCACTCCACTCCACTCCACTCCACTCCTCTGAGGCCTTGTGCATAGACTTCTTCATGCTATTCTGAGAAAATTATGGAAGTGCTGACTTTTATGTTTCATAACTTGAACGGGAACATAAATGCTGACCATTGGATTATTTGTTTTATTTTCAGTTTAGCTCAACATTTCAAATATTTAAATTCAAGTTTGAGCTCTGGATGCTGGTGATACCAGCAGGGCCACTGCTATGTTTTTTCCTTCCTTTTCACTGTGTCAAACCTATTTCAGAACATTGCCTGCTTTAGGGTAGAATATTCATTTTCAGCAATTACCCCACTAACACTTGGTGATCAGAGGTGGGTTTCAGCAGGTTCTGACTGTCAGGATGCTGATTAATCCCATTCTGCTTTTGGGTAATCGCACCTTGATTTAGAGACGTGGATCGTGGCATTTTCCTTGTGTATACTTTTGTAAGAAAATAAACCCCGAAGATATTTTTTCTAAGAATAAACTCATTTATTTGTTATAAAGAAAATAAAACATCTGACTATCTAAAATAATTACATTTTGGCAACGTTCCTGCCGGCTACCTCTCAGCAGCCGGACTTCTTTGGCAAGAGAACAAAGAAAGAGTGTGAAGTAGAAAGAAAGAATGCGGACATGCGTAGTTAGCTTACTGATAACAAAATTGGCAAGCTACGGAAAGTCTTAAAGTCCAAAAATATGAGCTCATCTGGTAAATACATAAACGCAGTGACACTGACCAGTTTTAGAGAACCGGTAGTGGAAATTTTGAGTAGTTCGGAGAACCGGTAGTAAAAATTCTGACTGGCCCCGCCCCCATCTATTCTCTGCCTCCCAAGTCCCAGCTGATTGGGAGGAAATGGGGATTTTGCAGTATCCTTCCCCTGGAGTAGGGTGGAAATGGAGATTTTACAGTAACCTTCTCCTGCCATGCCCACCAAGCCATGCCATGCCCACCAAGCCACGCCCACAGAACCGGTAGTAAAAAAATTTGAAACCCACCACTGTTGGTGATATGTTCAAAGGAAACCTTGAGCCTCCAGGAGGAAACTTGGAGAAAACATTACCTCTTTAGGGGGATCTCTTGGCCATCCACCCCATACAAACAATAAAAGAGAGAAGGCAAAAGCTAGAAAGTCAGAAACAAGAGTTTTGCGCTAAGGCAGAGACAGAAATTACAGAACCCCCAACCTGCAGCTAGCTAACTGAAAGTTATGGGGTGTCTCTCTTTGGAGACTGAAAGACCTTATCATTTTGTACTTTCTGCGAGACATGACTGGACACATAATTAAAGAGCAACCCTATCAAGGAGAGAACGAAGTCTAAAAATAAGTTAATATATGCAAAATTAAGTTTCATTCTTGTTTTTTACCACACAGTCTCCTTTTGGTAGAACGTACAGTAGAGGCCAAAATTGTGGAAATCTTTTTGGGAAAAGTGTATTTTTGAGGTTTGATGGCTAATAACACCACTTTTTTTTTTTTTTTGGAGTTTCAAGATAATCATATTCCACTGCTGGAATGGCCTGGGAATAGCCCAGACCTTAACTTAACCCAATTGAAAATCTATGGAGCCGACTAAAGAAACTTGTTAGTCAGAAGCGACCTAGCAATAAAACCCAGTTAACGGAAGCAATCATTCGATCTTGGTTTCACATTAGAACAGCTGCAGAACTAAAAAACTTGGTTCACTCCATGGGAAGACGTTGTAAGGCTGTCATTCATGCTAAAGGTTACCCAACTAAGTATTAACTGACATGGTGATAATTTTTGTATATCTTGTTTTTTTCTGTGTTTCACTTTTCTTCTTTTTACTGTAACTGCTATTCTAACAGCAAATCCTTCATAAAAGTTATTGCATGACGTTCTTGATTAAATGATCTTTCCATTGATATATAATTTTAGGGTACTACTCCCCCCCCCCAAAAAAGTGGTGTTATTAGCTAGTTTTAGAAAATACACTTTTCCCAAAAGGTTTCCACAATTTTGGCCACTACTGTATTTGCTGACCTGCCACGCAACAGGCAGTGCTGGATTACTTCAGCCCCCCCTGATTGTAAGGCTTCCTTAACAATCCGTACAATGAAGACTATTCAAATAAGTCAAATTGACAACCGCAACGGTGTCGTTGAAGCTCTGTTGTCTGACATGTTGACTTTTTTGACCACATCCTGCAGATCCCCCCCCCGTTTCCTGCTTTTCAAGATGGGACTGTCGCCGCGCCTTGGTCGGGAGACTTTTGACCAGTAGCTTGTTCTAACTAACAGGATGTCATTGTCGGCTTATTTGCTGAGTTCCCAGCAAAGATTTATAAAGATTCAGAATAAAGATGGAAAAGGGAGGTCTTGTAGTCCCAACCCCCTGCTCAAGCAGGAGATCCCATACCATTTCAGACAAATGGCTGTCCAATCTCTTCAAAAAAAACTTCCAGTGATGAAGTACCCACAACTTGTGAAGGGAAAGCTGTTCCACCGGTGGATTGTCCCAGGGGTGGGATTCAAATAATTTAACAACCGGTTCTCTGCCCTAATGACCAGCTGGGTAGGCGTGGCTCAGTGGTCATGTGACCGTGTGGGCGTGGCCAACTCAACGTCACTCATGTCAATGGGCGCTTTGCCTTAGCTGTTACAATGTAATAAGGGTTAACCAGAGAGGCAGTTTCTTTAAGCAGGGCAATAAAGATTAGGCTAGAAACAACACCAGAATGTTTCCTTCCTGCCTTCCTTACAGGATTAGCCCTCTAAAATGGAAAAAAAACCAAATGAGATTTCTTCCAACAACCGGTTCTCTGAACTGCTTAGAAAGTTAACGACCGGTTCTCCCGAATAGGTGCAAACTGGCTGAATCCCACCACTGGATTGTCCTCACTGTTAGGAAGTTTCTCCTTAGTTCTAGGTTGCTTCTCTCCTTGCTTAGTTTCCATCCATTGCTTCTTGTCCTTGCCTTCAGGTGCTTTGGAAAAATAAGTTGACTCCCTCTTCTTTTGTGGCAGCCCCTCAAATACTGGAATAGTGCTATCGTGTCTTCCCTTAATTACAAAACTCCTGCAACCGTTCTTCATAAGTTTTAGTCTCTTGCCTTGTAAGCCTTACGCTTGCAAAAAAAAAAATCTGTTCATCAGATCAAGGCGTTGATAAGAACTCCTCCAGCCCTTGCTCAGCTAAAGCTCTGCAGGCCATCTGGGAACCTTCCTTACCTAGAAGCAGTGGTGGGATTCAGCCAGTTCGCACCACTTCGGGAGAACCGATTGTTGACTTTCTGAGCAGTTTGGTGAACTGGTTGTTAGAAGAAATCATTAGGGCAGAGAACTGGTTGTTAAATTATTTGAATCCCACCACTGCCTAGAAGCCTTTGGGGGTCTCCTGTTAACCTCCTTTCACAACCCAAAGTTGTCTCCTCCCGTGGTCCTACTTGGGAAAACCTATCCAAATTCTCTTTTCACCCTGTCTTCGGTGCCTAACACTCCCTGCCTCTCCCCTTAGGTCCCTCTGGTTCTCTGGCTGTTACTAATTTCCCAACGCTACTCTCTTTCTCAACTCCAAGTTGCAAGAGTTGCTTCCCTAAAGACATGACCCCAAACCAGCTGGTACCTTGTGGATTCATCGGCTCGCTCGCACCTTTGCCTTGTCTTCCCAAGGGATTCCTCCAGATTCCGACACACAGAAACGCACAGCTCTGCTCAGCGCTGCCACGCCACGCCACTCCCCGCGTTCCCCTCACTCGAGCGTCCTTTTTGTGTAGACAGCACTGTGCACAGGCATGTATATATGAAGTGGCCACTTCCTTTTTTTATGCTCAGAAAAACCACAGTTCATTGGCGCGCACCCGTTGCACGGGTAGAAGAAGGCTTAATGTTTCGGGAAGCCTTGTGCTGCAGAGAACCGTTTTGTGTGTGTGAGTTTGTGGGGAGGTGGTGGGGGGAGGCTGGAAATGACAGGCCCACCCTTTGTGCAGAGGGAGCAGGTGGAAACTGGAGGCAAGGCTGGGGTGAAGGAGGGTTGAGGGAGGGATGGGGAAGGGGGGGGGCAACGTTCCCAGCAGCTGCCAAGCTTAACAGATCTCTTCAGATTTGAAGCATCTCAAGTTATTATGCTGTGTAAATATGCATTGGCTCATTCTTAGCCACTGCTTCGGGAGGGGAGGGGGGAAAGGAGAACTGCATTGGATGTTTTAAGGTCAGAGTTCATCGCTCCCCCCCCCCCCCCCCCCCCCCCAGCCCCAATGGCCCATGGAGCTCTGCCGAAACATGATGACAAATTGACGCGTTGTCAGCTGTTTTTATGTTTCACATCATTTTAAAATGGATTGGAATAGTTTTACCGGTAAGTACGGGAATGGGAGCCGAAGGTCTCACTGAGGCAAGATACAGGTAGTCCTCGGCTTACAACCACAACTGAACCCCAAATTTCTGCTGTTAAATGAGACAGTTGCTAAGTGAGTTTTGCCCCATTTTACGACCTTTCCCGCCACAGTTGTTAAGTGAACCATTGCAGCTGTTAAATTAGTAACATGGTTGTTCAGTCAATCTGGCTTCCCCATTGAATTTTGCTTGTCAGGAGGTCACAAAAGGGGATCACATGACCCCGGGACACTGCGACCGTCATAAATACGAACCCGTTGCCAAGCATCTGAATTTTGGTCACGTGACCAGAGAGATGCTACAATAGTCGTAAGTGTGAAAAATGTTCATAAGTCACTTTTTTCCAGCTCCGTTGTAACTTCAAACGGTCAGTAAATGAATGGTCGTAAGTCGAGGATTACCTGTATTACGGGATAGCTATAAGTTGATACTGACTTGATGGCACGTAACCAGGGGTGGGTTCTACTTACCTTTACTACTGGTTCGTAATAAGATTGCGTGCGCAAGCAAAGCGAGCACACATGCCTTGCTTCTGCGCATTCGCAGATCGTCGATGACGACATCCGGGGTGGTGGGAGGAGCCTCCTGCTAGTTTTACTACTGGTTCTTGTGAACCGGTCCGAACCGGGGGCAACCCACCACTGCACGTAACCAACCAACCAACCAACCAACCATATTATTATTAGCATCCAGGCATATATTTCATGATTTCCTCCCTTTGTAACAAGACCAGCCATGGAGGCGAACAGTCTCCTGTTTATTTGGCTGGAATGAGGAAAACAGTACTGCATTATCAACTTGTGTATCCCTTTGGGACACACAGACACACACACGCACACAACATTATACCCAGGGTGGTATTCACTTATCTTCGCTACTGGTTTGCAAATGTGAGCGTACGCGCCGCCTCCGCACATGCTTAGGGTCTTCCGTGCATGCGCAGAGCATGAAAAACGGATGTGATTACATCTGAGGGGGGGTGGGCGGAGCCTCCCGCAGCTGCCGCTACAGGTTTTCCCAAGCCGGAGAGAACCGTCTGAATACCACCACTGATTATACCGATATAAATATAGGAATAGGGCCAAGGGTGAAATGCTCCCGGTTCAGACTGGTTCGGCGGAACTGGTAGTGATGGCAGCCGGTAGTTCGGAGAACCTGTAGCGATGACGGCGCGAGGCTCCGCCCACCCACCCGGTCATCATTACTTCCTGGTTTTAACCAGGAAGTAACCTGTTTGCGCATGTGTAGAGGGTCCAAGAGTGAACGGGATGCGTGCGTGCACTTCCGAAGTGGTTGGGAAGGTAAGTAGATTTCACCCCTGGGTAGGGCTCACTTGAATCTCAGCAGACACTGCTGATGCATGCAGAAAGTGTTTACCCAAGCATCTGAACCTGGTTTTTGACAAGTCCATCAAAATATGGCTAATTCATCAAGCCTTGTGCGTGGAAGAATGTGACCGGTTCCCTTGACGAATGGAAGTCGTTTTGGCTTTGTAGCCAATGAATGGATTTGAGTCCCAGTATTAGAAGCGTATCTATACGTAATGTTATTTTTATGAACCACGGTTGCTACAGTTTTATTGCAATATAGGTAATATATTTCAACGCTGTAGGTGCGTTGGGATGTACAGACTGGGCAACGGTTGGAGCCGCTCAGAAACCCAATAAAAGAAATAAAAAGTATTGAATAAAGAAAAAAAAAATCATTTTGAAAGCCATTCCAAAAATACTCACGAAGCTTTAGACCAGGGATGGCTAACCATTTTGCCATCGAGTGCCAAAAGTGGGGGGACTGCGGGGGGGGGGGCATGCATGCATGTGCCCAGACCCATAATTCTATGTGCCCCACCCCACACGCATATGCGTGCCCCCCCCTGCGCTCCCCCCGCTTTTGGAATGCAATGGCATAGTGGGCCACCAGACTTCCAGTGGAACTGCAAGTTGGGAAACGGGCCATTTCTGGCCTCTGGAGGGCCTCGAGAGGGGTGGGGAATGCCATTTTCGCCCTCCCAAGGATCCTAGAAAGGCTCTGGAGCCTGGGGAGAGCAAAAAATGGGCCTTCCGGTCCCACCTGAAGTCGGGAAATGGGCTGTTTCCGGCCTCTAGAGGCCCTCCAGGGGGGTGGGGAACGCCGTTTTTGCCCTCAGGCTCCTAGAAAGGATCTGGAGCCTGGGGAGAGCGAAAAACGAGCCTTCCTCACCCCCCCCAGAGGCCCTCCAGAGGCTGGAAACTGTTTTCCTGACTTCCGGTGAGCCCAGAAAATCTGAAAGTCAGCTGGCCGGGACACGCATGCGCGCCAGAGCTCAGCTCGTGTACCCACCAATATGGCTCCGCGTGCCACCTGTGGCACACGTGCCATAGGTTCGCCATCACAGCTTTAGACTGTCCATTGCTGGTTTGTTTACTAAATAGTCCTAAAATTAGTTGTGTTTGGATAAATCCTGACACAACTCAAGACTTGGGAGTGAGGTTTTGACTGAGGAGCGTTTGGTGGATTTTTGCCCACTGTCTAGGGCAGTGATGGTTAACCTTTTTGGTGCTGAGTGCCCAAAGCATGCACGTGCGTGCACGAATCCATATGCGCATGCCCAAACCCCCAAAATGCAATGCAAGCACACCCTGTGCATGCGTCCAGCCCCCGTGCATGCACCCGCGTCCCCCCATACCTAGTTTTGGCTTCCAGGTTGCTACAGGAGGCCTTCTAGGCACAAAATAGGGTGTGTGTGTGTGTGTGTGGTGGCGCGTGTGAACCCCTCCAAATGCAATGCGAGTGCCCCCTCCTTCACACGCACCCTGCTCCCCGTGCATGCACGGCAAAGACCTGAAGACCAGCTGGCCTGCAGGAGGCATGCACGCATGTGTGGTAAAGCTGGGCCGGGGCGATGCCTGGCGTGCCTGCAGAAAGGGCTCTGCGTGCCACCTGTGGACTGCGTGCCACGCATCTAGGAAGGGTGTACTTTTGCTTCATTTCCAGTTTGCAAAAATAAAAGCTCCACCTTTGCTGTTGCCAATCTTTACTTTTCATGTAGAATATAGAATAACAGAGTTGGAAGGGACCTTGGAGGTCTTTTAGTCCAAACCCCTGCTCAAGCATGAAACCCTATACCTGTGATGGCAAACCTATGGCACACGTGCCACAGGTGGCACACGGAGCCATATCAGTAGGCATGCAAGCTCAGCTCCGCTAGCTGATTTTCGGGCCTTCCAGTCCCACCAGAAGTTGGCAAACGGGCGGTTTCCGGCCTCTGGAGGGCCTCTGGGTGGATGAGGATGGCTGTTTTTGCCCTCCCCAGGCTCCTAGAAAGACTCTGGAGCCTGAGGAGGGCAAAAAACAGGCCTACCAGGGCCAAT
The DNA here is from genome assembly GCF_029531705.1 of Pantherophis guttatus. Next base: position 892,681 of record NW_026844046.1, on the reverse strand, counting down.
GTGCCATCGCGTGCCAAAAGCAGGGGGAGCGCGGGGGGGTGTCATGTATGCATGCACGGGGGGCAGGGTGCATAGAATTATGGGTGTGCGTGCCCCCCCACGCTCCCCCCACTTTTGGCACACGATGGCAAAAAGGTTAACCATCACTGCCCTATACCATTTCAGTTCAATGGTTATCCAATCCCTTCTTGAAAACTCCCAGTGTTGGAGCATTCACAACTTCTGCAGGCAGGTTGTTCCACTGATGAATTGTTCTCACTGTCAGGAAATTTCTCCTTAGTTCTAGGTTGCATCTCTCCTTGCCACCTTGAATGATGACGATATCCTCTCCAGCAGCATCCAGGAAAGAAGAGTTGAATCTGTTCTCTGATTCTGAATGTGCCACCAGGCAGTGCACACATGCAAACTGTAAATTCTCAGCACCATCGCAAGGATTTCCACCCCTTCCCTAACCTCTGCTGGGGAGAGGTAATCCATCTGCAGCTGTTACCCAGCTTGTGGATACTAACACATGCTCTTTGGTTAAAGGGCTGGGCAGCACAGCTGTGCTTTGCTTGTTTTTTGGGGCCTTTGAGTCAATCTTGACTCTTGGTGACTTGCCTGGATAAGTCCCTGCGGTTTTCTTGGCATGATTTTGGTAGCAGTTTATTCTTGATTGGCCCAAGGTCGCCCAGCTGGACGAAGGTTGGACTAGAACTCAGTCCAGTTTCTAGCTACAACACCAAATTGTAACAGCTCTACCTGGTTTCGGCTTGGCGCCTCACAGGCATCCTGCCATCAAAAGAAGAAGCGGGGAGGATCAAAGGAGGAAGAAAAGGGAAAGGATGAAAGGGCAATAAAGCTTTGTGTGTATGTGATAGGGAATTGGGAGGGGCTGGGGAATGACAGGAGTGAAGGACCAGCATCCCACATCCTGTTTATACCAGCATCCCATAGTGTTCTGCCCCAGCTACGGACCCCAAAGAACGCAGCACGCAGAAAGTCTGTACAAACCTTAGTTTACTAAATTAAATCAGTCTTTTTCAAACAAAGGCTGTTTATTAACTTTCTTAACAGATGACAAGAATCCAAAGAATAAATAATCGTAATCTTAATATGGTTGGCAGAAAGCCCAGAAACAATTTGCAGAGAACTAAGATCAAGACCCAAAGGAGAATGAATGAAGTTTTTCCCTACAAATTGCTTCAGTGGGCGTTCTTCCTTAAATAGGCTAAGGGAGTGGCCAATTAGCTCAAAACCTTACTCTCGAGGAGACCTCCTCCTGAGGAGCCACTCCTGGCTTTTGGCAGCTCTGCGCGCCTGTGCATCGAGAAGAGGCTTCTCCTCGTCTTCCTCTTCACTTAAGGGAGCTTCTGGAGGTTCTGAAGGCCCTGGCTGAATCCCCGCCTCTGGCACCACATCTTCTCCAGCCTCCTCATTGTCTGACTCGGGTGCCAGCTGCACAGGCTGCTGGCACAGCACCACACCAGCCTCCTCGCTGTTGGAATCAGCTACTAGCTGCACAGGCCGCTGACGGGCCACAACACATAGCCAAGCACCGTGAGAAATATGCAGATTACCCACAAACATCTTAAGAGTTCTCAAAACATTCTGGCAATCTCCAGTTGGCTGGAAATGGGACTGGCCATGGAGAGAGGGTGGGCAAAATCTATACCTTATTTTTGTTTCTAGTGAGCGCGGGAGGTTTCAGAGCTGGCTTGACTTTACTGCAACCAACATCCTTAGTAAAAGAATCCTTTGCTTGAACCAAATGGAGTTGAAGGCTTCTCTTTCTTAAGGGATAGGATTGGGGCAGGTCTGACAAATTGTCTCTCTTGTAAACTCCTACCAGGAGTTTAATAGTGGTCCCATTCAGGAAGAACCAGGGGTGAAATGCTACCGGTTCGGATCGCTTCGGCCGAACTGGTAGTGGCAGTGGCGGGTGGTTCAGAGAACCGGTAGTGGCAGCAGCATGAGGCTCCGCCCACCCACTCGGACGTTGTTACTTCCTGGTTTTAACCAGGAAGTAACCTGTTTTTTACCCTCTGTGCATGCACAGAAAGCTTTGCGCATGTGCAGAGGGTCCAAAATTGCACGTGACATGCGTGTGGGCGGAGCACGCACTTCCGAACCGGTAGGGAAGGTAAGTAGATTTCACCCCTGGGAAGAACCCTGCAAAGTGAAACTTCTATGTTTCTACCAGTATAGACTTGAGATGGCTTCATTGTGGAGAGCGCACTGATACTAATCATTATAAATATGCCGAGTGAGTAAGGAACTGTCACCAAGCTGTGTTACATCAACTGTGGTGGGAGCTTTGCTAGCCATGTGGCAGGGTGGGGTCTTCTGGGATTTGCGTGATTCAAAGCAGATGCTTGAGACAGCTGCCTCTTCTCTAAAGGAGAAATATAAAAACAATTTTTTTTTATTCACCTGGGCACTTTGGATGGATGGCCAAGGGTTGTTTTCCCACAAATAGGGATGAAGAAGAAGGAGGAGGAGGAGGAGGGGAAGGAGGAGGAGGAGGAAGATGATGAAGAAGAGGAGGAGGAAGGAAGAGGAAGGAGGAGGAAGAAGAAAAGGAGGAAGAAGGAAGAAGAAGAAAGGAAGAGGAGGAGGAAGGAGGAGGAGGAGGAGGAGAAGGATGAAGAGGAAGAGGAGGAAGAAGGAAGAAGAAGAGGAAGAAGGAGGAGGAAGAAGAAGAAGGAAGAGAAGGAGGAGGAAGGAGGAAAAGGAGGATGAAGAAGAGGAAGAAGAGGAAGGAGGAGGAAGAAGAAGAAAAAGAAGAGGAAGAAAGGAGGAAAAGAAGGAGGAGAAGGAGGAAAAGGAGGAGGAAGAAGAGGAAGGAAGAGGAAGAAGAAGAAAGAAGAAAAAGAAGAGGAAGAAAGGAGGAAAAGAAGGAGGAGGAAGAACTAACCTTGATTTAATTTGAAATTTAATTAAATCAAAATTACAGTAAAGCAATTAAATATTACCCACGTATTTAATAATATTTCTGCACACTTTTAGAACCTAAAAAAAAAGTTGGTGTCAGATTTTGGAGGAACAGGTTGGACTGTCCCTTCTGAAACAGCCTAGGTTCCTCCACAATTGCTTGAGTTCCACCCATTAAACATTCGCACGCAAGGCATCTTGATGCTTGGTATCAAAACTCTGATCTTTCTAGCCAATCGATCGGTGCAGATCAATGATGGGTTTCAAATTTTTTAAATATCGGTTCTGTGGGCGTGGCTTGGTGGGCATGGCTTGGTGGGCATGGCAGGGGAAGGATACTGTAAAATCTCCATTCCCACCCCACTCCAGGGGAAGGATACTGTAAAATCTCCATTTCCTCCCGATCAGATGGGACTTGGGAGGCAGAGAATAGATGGGGGTGGAGCCAGTCAGAATTTTTTACTACCGGTTCTCTGAACTACTCAAAATTTCCGCTACCGGTTCTCCAGAACTGGTCAGAACCTGCTGAAACCCACCTCTGGTGCAGATCGATTTATACTACTATCAGATCTGTCAGTACCAACATGCCTATGCTGACATTTGTTTTATCAGGGCTCTGTGGGGGATAGAAGTAGCTTACGTGGTCAGAGTATGTATTCCCATTTAGGTCCTTGGTACTATCTTCTTAGAATTAATAGTATCAAGAACCTAAAAACAAAACCAACCAACCATATTTCAGGATCTACTCATGATTTGGCAGGTCTGCCAGGGGACACAGAAAGAAAGGGACAGAGACATTTCTGCTTGAGAAGACATGCCATTTCCTGACATCCTCAAATCTTGCTCCATTCTGGCAGAGTGCAGAAGGGAGGGATGAGCAAAGAACCTTGGGGGTAGATGACAAGAGTATATATATTCCCTTCAAGGTCACTTAAGGTGTGAAGGTCATTCCAGCTGTCCAGTTAAAGTAAGCAGGCACCTCCAGGTCAGGAGCACCGATTTAAGAAGATGCCGGAGGCAGATGATCATCTGAGCGACAACGACAAAAGTATAATCTCATACGGCACGGGAGGAGGAATGATCAACCGCTCCAGTTATCTACCAAGAAAACCAGATGGATAGACAAGGTGAAGCGATTATTGATGTAGTGCTGGATGATAGTGCTGAAGAAAATCGGAGGATCTCAGAATACCGATGGTGCTCACGACGGATTCAGCCTTCTGGACATCTAGTTGCTGATGCTACTCCATGCAGTAGCCGGAATTCCGAAGTTGCAAAGACAGAATTGCAGTGAAATTGTGGAAGGAAGCATGAAAAAAAAAAAAAAAGTTGATGAAACTTAATATTATATGGAGAAAGCAGTACTAACTCTGATTAGTTTCAGAGTTCTAATTCTATAATTTCAAAGGAGTTTAAGAATAAACCTGTCCGTCCATCCATCCATCTCTCTACAGTATCTACTCTTTCTATCATCGCTCTCTCCTATCTATCTATCTATCTATCTATCTATCTATCTATCTATCTATCTATCCATCCATCCATCCATCCATCTCTCTATCATCTATCTATCTATCTATCTATCTATCTATCTATCTATCTATCTATCTATCTCCTACCTACCCATCTTCTATCTATCTATCTATCTATCTATCTATCTATCTATCTATCTATCCATCCAGCCATCTCTCTATCATCTATCTATCTATCTATCTATCTATCTATCTATCTATCTATCATCTATCTATCTATCTATCTATCTATCTATCTATCTATCTATCTATCTATCTATCATCTATCTATCTCCTACCTACCCATCTTCTATCTATCTATCTATCATCCACCTACCTACCTACTATCTATCTACCTACCTATCATCTATCTATCTATCTATCTATCTATCTATCTATCTATCTATCTATCTATCTATCTATCTATTATCTCCTACCAACCCATCTTCTATCTATCTACCTATCTATCTCTATCATCTCTCTCTCTCTCCATCCATCCATCCATCCATCCTTCCATCCATATATCATCTCTCTCTCTCTCATCTCTCCCTCCCTCCTTCCCTCCCCATTATTGATGAGAAGGTGTTTTGGGAAACAAAAAGACCCCAAAAGGGAAGAAGAAGACTAAAACATCTCCCCACCAACCATCAACACCAGATGTGCATAGATTAACCCCAAGATTTACATCAAATCAACAATCAAAAAGTAAACAATGCCCCAATTAAGAAACTGCTAAACAAACTAACAATAAACAGCCCAACCAAAGAACCTCCAAGACGAATCCCATCAACACTGACAGGACAATATACTAGAATATAAATGTAGAGCAATCCCCACTCCTTACTAGCACTGATGATGTTACCTAGTTTCAGTGGTGGGTTCCTCCCGGTTCGGTCCGGTTCGGCCGAGCCGGTAGCGGTGATGATATGACATCACCGAACCGATTCTCCCCCCCCGCCCTCCCACCCCTCCACATTATTCTTACCTTTTATTTGGTCCCACCCCCAATCTATTGCTGCCTCCTGAGTCCCAGCTGATGACTAGAGGGAAAAAAACTGTTTAAACTCTTGCCGCGGGGCTTCAAAGGGCCGTCCTACAGCTGATCAGTGTTAAAAGCAAACAAATGAGTCGGGTCGTAAGTGTGAGGACTGGTCATAAGTGCGAGGACCTTCCAGAAACGACTCTGACCAGCTAGCCACGCCCACCTAGTCACATGACCTCCAAGACACACCCACAAAATAAGCCACGCCCACAGAACCAGTAGTAAAAAAAATTAGAACCCACCCCTGCCTAGTTTGGGTAGTATTTCTTACATCTGTAAGAAAACAACCAAGCTCAGAGAGCACCAAGGACCCCTCATCCCCCCTCCCTCCCTCCCTCCTGACTTTGGGCGGTTTATAGCATTAAAATATAAAATCATCCATAGACTGGGCAAAATAAGATATAGTTCCCAAATTCCTGAGAGCTAAACCGCCATGCCTGAAATATCCTTTAATCAAAGTTTGGTGTCCTTTTCTCTGAGGTTGATAGGAAAACGCAGCATGAAGGAGATAAAAAGCGTTTCAAAATGCCGAAGAAACTTGACACTGTATATAGGCCAGGTGCAGAGCTTTTACTCAAATCTTAATTTCTCACCCTAATCTGAAACCATGCAGTTAATGTAACAGAGATCACATTTCAGTACAGATGGTTGAAATACCAAGTTATAAATATCCCCAGTATTGACCATATGCTAGTTAATATATTAAGCACTCAGTAATGTACTGCAGATGCAAATGTATCAAAAGAGAATAAGAAAATGAATATCAAGCAGACTGTGATCATCTGAACTAATAAACCCAGTGTGAATACCGCTGTGAGCAATTATGCCAGTGTGGTAAGCCCTCCCCTCCTAGAGAATGAAATATTTTGGGGAATATTAAGAGGCAGAATATTATATTTCCCCAAAGGAGAAATGGAGAAATATGTTCTTAGAGGCAGAAAACAGCCCCCAGTCTTTCTTAATAGCCTCCAGCAGATGCCTGAAGTCTTTAGAGATGCATATTTTGTGCCCATTAAGAAAGACTGGGCACAAACAGAACATCTATTCACAAACAGAACACCTTCAGCTCCAGGTGATGGGATTAAGAAGGACAGGACATGACCTTTTAGGACATAATAGGATTAACCCACTAGCAAGGAACAAGCAACCCACCCACTAATAGGAATAGCAAAAGATACAAAAGCTCCTTCATTGCACAATCCCAAGAACAGTTCAAACTTCAAAGTCACTGAAACCTATAAAGATCCATCCACTCCTTCAACTAAATTGTCAGCTGTCCCAGAACTACATGCTGTGTGTTGGTTCTGCTCATCAGTAAACAGAGTCCTTCTTTCCAATCAGCCTTCATTTTATTTCCAATGCCTTTCTCCCCGGCTTGGAACCAGACCAGATTTTTTTTCCAACACCAGACTCCAATTGAAGCTGGAGAGCAGCAGTCATGGAGGAACAGATCACAATTCGTTAAACAAAGATCTGGATCATGTGACAAGGTGGCAAGTCAGCTGATCGTCTGAGGGAGCTCCAGTGACTAAAGCAGGTGAAGCGCGGAAAGGGTAAGAGAAGGCAGCAGCTGTTCTGGACACCTCACGTCGCGTTTTCAGCCTCCAAACGTGTTGCGTTGAAGGGCTCTCAAACGGAGCATTTGGAGGCTGAAAACGCGATGCGTGGAGCCCAAAAACACAAGCCATTGTCGGTGGCAATCTCTGCAGCCAGGAAGTGGATGCACGGAGGCCGAAGGGTGGGGGCTGGTGGGTGGGTGGGGTTACATTTGGAGTATAAGATGCACCCAAATTTTCAGTCTCTTTTAGGAGGGAAAAAAGTGTGTTTTATACTCCGAAAAATACGGTACCTGCACTTTGGAGGGTGCCAGGTGAAGGCTACTTTAAAGAACACCACTTAAGAGCCTTGGTAGTACAGTGGTCTAAGGCACCCTGTTATTAAGCTAGTTATTAAGACCAGCTGCCTGCAATTACTGCAGGTTCAAATCTCGCCAAGGCTCAAGGTTGACTCAGCCTTCCATCCTTTCTAAGGTAGGTAAATTGAGGACCCAGTTGTGGGGGCAATAAGCTGACTTTGTATAAATATACAAAAGAATCAAGGCTATTGCTTAGCGCATTGTAAGCCGCCCTGAGTCTCCGGAGAAGGGCGGCATATAAATCAAATTAAAAAAAAAAAAATTCAGGGGTCCCCAACCCAGGGGTGAAATCCAGCAGGTTCTGACAGGTTCTGGAGAATCAGTAGCGGAAATTTTGAGTAGTTTGGAGAACCCTCAAATACCACCTCTGGCTGGCCCCAGAGTGGGGTGGGATTGGGGATTTTGCAGTATCCTTCCCCTGCCACACGCACCAAGCCACGCCCACCAAACCACACCCACAGTACCGGCAATAAAAAAATTTGGATTTCACCACTGCCCCCAACCCCTGGTCCATGGACTGGCATCAGTCTGCAGCATGCCAGAAACCAGTCTGTGCAAACAAGAGAAGCCCAATCCACGGGATGCAGGCAGCATGCAAAACCATGCCTTCTCTGGTCCATGGAAAAAAAAAACTCTCACCACGGAACTGGTCCCTGGTGCCCAAAAGGTTGCAGGCCGCTGACTTATTTGATTCCAAACAAGGCAGCTTCAAAAATTCAAGTAGGTCAGAACTCACAAGGCTGGTGTGGGAGGCTGTGTGTTGTGATCTACGGTGAAATTGTTCACGTTGCCATTCTCATCACTGATCAGGACTTCTGCTAAAGGAGAACAGCAGCTGGACCTAGAGAGGAGATAAACACAGAAGATGGCTAAGCAGGAGATGGTAAATTAACACTCCTTAAGAGCTTTCTGAAAGGCTGGTAGAGTCGGAGGGCAATGACATTCCAAAGATCAGGTGTGCAACCCAAAAAGATACATTTTCTGGGTCCTCCTAGATATGTTTATTGATGGGAACCGGAATGTGTTCCTCCTGTCAGACCTGATGAAGCATATAGAAACAAGTGGAGAAACATGGTCCTTCAGCTATATTGGCCCCATCATACCATGAAGGTGGTAGATGATAACCAGCACCTTGAATTCCACCAAGAAGCATAAGGAAGCCAGTGAAACATGAGTAAAAAAAATGTGTAACACAAACATAACGTGATGTGTCCATAACTGCTCATGTCACCAGAATCTGGATCAATTGCAGCTTCCAGATAGTCTTCAAGGGAAGTCCCATGTAATCAGTGGTGGGCTGCTGCCGGTTCAGACCAGTTCTAGAGAACCGGTAGTTCTGACCATCAGCTGGCCCCACTGATCTGCCCCTGCCCTATCCTGTCCTATATTTCCTTCTTTCTAGCTCAGCTGATCTGCGCAGCACAGCTGATTTCTGCACCTCTGCTGTTCTACTGACCGGGGCTGCTTTAGAAGGTAAGCAACTGTAAGATCCGGCCTCTCCTCCTCGTTCAAGAAAGTAAAGACTCTTGAAACTCTTGGCATTTCAAAAGGAACCTTTTATTGAACTGGAGTGATAGCAAGATGAAAGAAAAGCAGACTCTGAATTCCCTCAGGCAATACAGTTAGGATAAAGGAATTAGAAACTCCTCCCTTCAGTCCAAAGTGGATTCAGCCAATCCAATATTGTTAGATATAAAGATTTACTAACAGATGAGGGAGAACTGAATTATTTTTGGGAAGGTCTTATTATTTTGGGACACGTGGAGCAAGACGGGGCTCATCTTGCCATCTTACCTGATTTTCAGCTTTTCAGCTTTTCAGCTCTGTCTCCCTAACCCTAACAAGAGGAAATGGTGGGGACCGGTTGCACATGCATTTAAATATTTTTGGGAGGACTTATTTTCAGGGGGGGATTATTTTAGCGCATGCACTCAAAAACCCGATCGGACTTATTATCAGGGCATGTCTTATTTTCAGGGAAATGGTATATATATATATATATATATATATATATATATATATATATATATATATATACACATATATATATATATATATATACATATATATATGTGTGTGTGTATGTGTGTGTGTATGTGTATGTGTATGTGTGTGTATATACATACACATATACACACACATATATATACCTATATACCTATACACACATACATATGTGTGTATGTGGTGCTGCAGTGGTTTATAATGCACTACTGCAGGCTACTTCTGCTGAGAGATGGCTGCCAGCCGTTTGGCAGTTTGATCCTCACCGGCTCAAGATTGACTCGGCCTTCCATACTTCCGAGGTGGGTAAAATGAGGACCCAGATTGTTGGGGGCAATATGCTGATTCTGTAAAGCACTTAGAGAGGGCTGTTAAAGCACTCTGAAGCGGTATATAAGTCTAAGTGCTATTGTTATTTCTTGCCTCCCCATTCTAGTGGCTCAGGTGGATGTGATCGGCAAGAGATGGTCCCTCAGATAACATGGTCCCAAGCCATGAAGGGCTTTAAAAGTGACAACCAGCACTTTGAATTGCACCTAGAAGCAAATCGGCAACCAATGCAGCTCCTGCAGTAGAGATGGCAGATATGCACACCGAGGTCTGTACAAAATCATGGAGGCCACTGCATTTTGGACCAACTGGAGCTTCCAGATGCTTTTCAAGGGCAGCCCCATGTAGAGCAATCGCTCCAGGATTTCCAAAGGTCCAGCTCATTAGGAATTCTGCAAGCTTATCTCCAACACATCCTTAATGACCCAACAATCTGGGTCTTCATTTTATCCACCTTGGAAGGATGGAAAGCTGAGTCAACCTTGAGCCTGGTGAGATTCGAACTGCCAAATCGCAGGCAGCTGGCAGGCAGCAGAAGTAGCTTGCGATACTGCATTCTAACCACTGTGTCACCACACTGCGGGTCTCGTCCCCTAAGGAGTTAGATCTTTTGGGACCCAGAAGAAGGGCCTTCTCTATGGTGGCTCCCTCTCTCTCTGGAACATCATCCCTCCAGAAATTAGACTGGCCCCCACTTTGACAATCTTACAGAAGGCCCTGAAGATGTGGTTTTGCCAGCAGGCCTGGGGAAGCCAAAGTGTGAGGGAGCCCCTAAAATGGCTTATTTAATCATGTGCTGAGGCAGGTGGTGGGTGGGTGGTGGGTTACTGTTTTTTATCTTTTTTAATCTTTTTTTATTTTTATCTCTGCCCCCACCCCCCCAATTTTGTGTTTTGTACTGTTTGTAAGCCGCCTAGTCAGTCCTAGAAGAGATCAGCCCTGACTGCTCTTTAGAAGGCCAGATCCTGAAGATGAAACTCAACTACTTTGGCCACCTAATGAGAAGGAAGGACTCCCTGGAGAAGAGCCTAATGCTGGGAAAGATTGAGGGCAAAAGAAGAAAGGGACGACAGAGAATAAAGTGGCTGGATGGAGTCACTGAAGCAGTCAACGTGAGCTTAAATGGACTCTGGGGGATGGTAGAGGACAGGAAGGCCTGGAGGAATGTTGTCCATGGGGTTGCGATGGGTCAGACACAACTTCGCAACTAACAACAACAACAACAAAGCCGCCTAGAGTCGCTGTGAGCGAGTAGGCAGCTATATAAATGTTCTAAATAAATAAATAAAAATTGCTCAGGTACATCTGAGAGCAGCAGGTTGACAACTCTACGTTCTGTAATACAGAAAACAGTTCAGAAAACAGAGGTACGTACTTGAAATCACAGATAAGCTTCTTATTGCTACCCTCCTTTTCTGAGTGACAAGATAAAGCGCTGGGATCTGGGCTGATCTGGACATTAACAGCAGCCTCAGCACCCTCAGCAGAAAATGTCATGTTCCAGGTGTGTTGAGAGCAGTCGGGTCTTTGCTGGCTGTCAGCTCCACAAGGCATATAGAATTGGAGAAGGTGATAGACTGGTGGGTTTTCTTCAGTTTCCTGGAGGAAGAGCACATATCTATTAATCCTCCTTGTGACTAGAGATTTAGATACAGATTAACAGAGTTGGAAGGGACCTTGTAGGTCATCTAGTCCAACCCACTACCTAAGCAGACCCTACACCATTTTTGACAAATGGCAGTCCAATCTATTCTGGAAAGCTTCCAGTGATGAAGCACCCGCAACTTATGGAGGCAAGCGGTTCCACTGGTTGATTGTTCTCACTGTCAAAAAAATTATCCTTATTTCCAGGTTGAATCTCTCCTTGTTCAGTTTCCATCCATTATTCCTTGTCTGGCCTTTAGGTGCTTTGGAAAATAGCTTGATCCCTTCCTCTCTGTGGCAGCCCCTCAAGTATTGGAGACTGCTATCATGTCTCCCCTGGTCCTTCTCTTCTCTTCACTAGACTAGCCAAGCCCAGTTCCTGTAACCGTTCATCATTATGTTTTAGTCTCCATGCCTTTAATCAATTTAATAGTTGCTCTGCTTTGCACTTCTAGCAAAGTCTCAACATCTTTGAGCCTTCAGGCCCCTAATCATCCTGGGTGCTCTTCTCTGCACTCTCAACATCTTTTTTATAGTGTGGTGACCAGGGGTGAAATGCTGCTGCCTCTATCCGGCTCACGGAAGCCGGTAGCGCCGGCGGTGGGTAGTTCGGAGAGCTGGTAGCGCCAGCGGCTGGAGGCTCCACCCCAGTGGTGGGTTGCCCCCAGTTTGGACCGGTTCGCAAGCACCGGTAGTAAAACCAGCGGGAGGCTCTGCCCACTGACCCGGACGTCATCATAGGTGATCTGCGCATGCGCAGAAAAGTGCGTGCATGCATGAGCGCAATGCAAATCGGTAGTAAAGGTAAGTAGAATCCACCCCTGCTCCACCCCCCCCAAACAGGGACATCATCACGTCCCGGTTTTGACCATCTGCACATGCGCAGATGATGGCCTGTGCGTGAAGTGAGCCAGTAGGAGAGGTAAGTACATTTTACCCCTGGTGGTGACCAAAACTGCAGTACTCTAGGCATGGTCTAACTAAGGCTTTGTAGAGTGGTTAAAATGGTATTTGTGCTTGATTGAACAGTAATCCCATATGTAGCTGATCTCAATAAGCAAAACAGAGATAGATGTGAAGGCAACCAGGTATCTGAGGACTGTGGGTAGGCTGGAAGTTGAAACCCCATCTTGGGAAAGGGTAAGAAGAAAGGCTAGTTAACTTCTGCATGGTTGCCAAGAAAAATTCAATGGAAATGTCCATATTGTCCCTACCAGCCGAGCAAAATTCATGTGACTTTAATCATCTATAAACTTTACCAGCCTCTTTGCTGCCTTCCACTTGATACAGAATCCTAGGCTGTGAGACCTTCGAAAGCCTCAAAGATGTACTGTGACTCAGTGGTGAAATCCAGATTTTTTTACTTCCGCTTCTGTGGGCATGGCTTGGTGGGTGTGATGTGGCTTGGTTGGCATGGTAGGGGAAGGATACTGCAAAATCTCCATTTCTACCCCACTCCAGGGGAAGGATATTGCAAAATCTCCATTCTCTCCCCACTCCAGGGGGAAGGATACTGCAAAATCCCCATTCCCTCCCCACTCCAGGGGAAGGATATTGCAAAATCTCCATTCCCACCCCACTCCTGGGGGAAGGATACTGCAAAATCCCCATTCCCTCCCCACTCTAGGGGAAGGATATTGCAAAATCTCAATTCCCATTCCACTCTGGGACCAACCAGAGGTGGTATTTGCCGGTTCTCCAAACGGCTCAAAATTTCCGCTACCAGTGCTCCAGAACCTGTCAGAACCTGATTTAAATTTAGCTAATTTAAAACAAAGTGGCTCCATTTTAATCTGTGCTTGTATTTTTCTTGTTTTTTGGAGGAGCAACAGTTGTTTCTCCTAAGGCAGGGGTGTCAAACTGACGGCCCGTAGGTCGGATGCATCACATGGCGCAAGCCACGGCCAGCCCAGCTCCGCAAAGTGGAAAAACATCACAATACATCAAGTAACGGCAACGTGACACCGTGAGTTTGACACCCGCATGTCCTAAAATATTGGTCTGGATCGTGACAAGGCAGAGAACCAAAACTGGAGCGGGCAAAACCTAGGGGGAAAACAACCAAGAATGCAGCTCATCTGTCTGGAACCCACACTGTGTATTGGACATTAATACAATTGAGAGAGTCCAGAGGTATTTCACGAGAAGAGTACTCCACTCCTCTGCTCGCAACAGAATACCTTATGCCACCAGGCTTATAATTTTGGGCTTAGACAACTTAGAACTTCACCATCTTCGGTCCGACCTAAGCGTAGTATATAGTATATATGCTACAATGTCCTACCTGTCAATAAGTACTGCAGCTTCAACCATAACAATACACGAGCACATAATAGGTACAAACTTAAGGTAAGCAGATCCAAACTAGATTGCAGAAAATATGACTTCAGTAACAGAGTGGTCAATGCCTGGAATGCACTACCTGACTCTGTGGTTTCTTCCCCAAACCCCCAAAACTTTAACCTTAGACTTGTCTACTGTTGTCCTCACCCCATTCCTAAGAGGTCTGCAAGGGGCGTGCATAAGAGCACCAGCGTGCCTACCGTCCCTGTCCTAATGTCCCATTTATTCGTATAGATTTCATGTATTCATAATTATGTTTATACTTATATCTGTTATCTTATACATGCTTGACAAAATAAATAAATAATAAATAGATTATGATGCTCTCCTTGGCTGAGGAATTCTGGGAATTGAAGTCTGCGTATCTTGAAGTTGCTAAGGAGAAAAACTGCAATATAGGACACACACAAAGACATTTTCAGAAGTTTGAGAGTAAACCCTGAGAGTAAAGGAGACTCACCAAGGCTGTTTTGGGAATGACAGAGATGAGCAGAGTCATGTAGTTTTGCGATGAACTGGTTTTCGCTGTAAATGTTGCAAGACTGAAAGAAAGATTAATGGTGATTGTTAATAATGCAGGCATATATTTGGAAGGTGTCAGAGTATATTCATGAACTGGAATAGGGCATAGCAACAGGTCAGCCAATGAGGGCTGTTTGGTAACTGAAACATAGTATTTGTTGAATAAGAGACAGTTTGGAGCCTGGGCGTGGCTTAACTGTTCTGTATATAAGCTTGATGGCATTAGCTTCTCCTCTCCTCCATTTTGCCTCCTCCATTTTGTGCTTCCATTTTATGCTGTGTTTGTACTTGCTATTTCTCTTCTCTACAACGTGGCAAAACCTACAAGGGTATTGTATGCCTTATGGGTTGTTATGTGTATAAAGACGTTTTGAATCCTGCTTAATAGTCTGCTTGTGTGTGCTGCAACAAACTCTGACAGAAGGGTGATATGAAAAGCCCCCCAACCTTTAGACCAGGGGTCCCCGACCCCCAGGCCGTGACCCAGTACTGGGCTGTGACCTTATTTGGAACTGGGTCACACAAGCTGCGGGCAAGTGCATGGATGCAGCTCCATTTGTGTGAGCAGTGGGTACTTGTGCACACACATGAAACTCCAGCACAAATGGAACTTCACGCGTGCGTCCGAGTGCCCACTGCTCATGCAAATTGAGCTGTGTGTGTACCTGCCGCTCGCACGGGTCCATTTCCTCTACCCCCACCCGACCAGTCCACAAAGCCGGAATGGTTGGGGAACACTGCTTTAGACAACCCAGCACTTACATTGCTATTCTGGGCTGGCTCCGACCCAATTTCAAATTTATAATAATTGAAAGGAGTCAAGAAAGTTACAAAACATGGCTTTCAGACTGTCTCTCTCCAAGATTAAGTACTGGAACTGCAATCCTACCTGCTTCAAGATTCCCTCTAAGGAATCTTTCCTTTTAATCCAAGTCAATAAATAAGATAGTGTTAGATAAATAATAATAGATAAATAATAGATAAATGTTGGAATAAATGGAAGGTTGCCTAAAGAGGGCATGAATGATTGAGGCAGGAAGTGGTTTTCTAACAACTGGGTTTATATATTGCACTAAACTAATGGTGAAATCCAGCCGAATCTATCCGGTTCGTGCAATCCGGTAGAGTCAGTGGTGGGAGGCTCCGCCCACCCACCCGGACGTCATCACGTCCCGTGTGCTGACCCTCTGCGCATGCGCAGAAGATGTGCACACACTCACATTTGCAATCCGGTAGCGAAGGTAAGTGCATTTTACCCCTGCACTAAACCATAATGTAATTGGGTTTTGGCTTAATGTGCTGTCCAAACCCAGCCATTATGGTTTAGAAATTGGATTCAGTAGAAGGAGGGGAAAGCTACTAACCACAATTGAGCCCAACATTTCTGTTGCTAAATGAGAACTGTTAAGTGAATTTTGCCCCATTTTAGGACCTTTCTTGCCACAGCTGTTAAATGCAGTTCTTAAGTTAGCAACACATTATCAAACCTGCCGCAACTTAGACATTTAGGAAAGAAAGACCCTTGACTCCATTTGATTGAAGTGATAGGTTCTTTTACTAAAGTTAAGTGGTTGCAGAATAGTGGCCAAAATTGTGGAAACCTTTTGGGAAAAGTATTTTTTTAAGGTTTGATGGCTAATAACACCACTTTTTTTAGAGTTTCAAGATAATCATATCCACTGCTGGAATGGCCTGCGAATAGCCCAGACCTTAACCCAATTGAAAATCTAGGGAGCCGACTAAAGAAACTTGTTAGTCAGAAGCGACCCAGCAATAAAACCCAGTTAATAGAAGCAATCCTTCAATTTTGGTTTCACATTATAACAGCTGCAGAACTAAAAAACTTGGTTCACTCCATGGGAAGATGTTGTTAGGCTGTAATTCATGCTAAAGGTTACCTAACTAAGTATTAACTAACATGGTAATAATTTTTGTATATCTCATTTTTTCTGTGGTGAAAATTTTTGTATATCTCATATTTTTTCTATGTGTTTCACTTTTCTTCTTTATACTGTAACTGCTATTCTAATAGCAAATCCTTCATAAAATTCTTGATTTTAATTATCCTTCCATTGATATATAATTTTATGGCACTACTCCAAAAAAAAGGTGGTGTTATTAGCTAGTTTTAGAAAATACACTTTTTCCAAAAGGCTTCCACAATTTTGGCCACTACTGTAAATCTAGATCTGAACATTCCCATGTAAAGGTTACACTTTCCCCCTCTTTCCCTGGACCTCCCCCCCGCCCTTGACCAGTATCCAATAGGATGCCTTGTGGATGTTTTGGGAACGACTCAGAACTTGGCGCCTCTCCCTGCAGTTTTGCATTTGGTTCCCAGGCTAGGTGTCCTTGGAAGCTGGTTTATTCCAGTTTGGCACTTCTGGTTCTCGTCAACGTGTCATCATCCCTTCCGCTGTTTGCCTTCTCATTCCCAGGCCACGTATTACTGCCCCAAATTCCTCCCCTCACTCCCTTGCAATTTATGGCAGGATGCCAGCAAAGTGAAGAAGCTGAAGATGGCAGACCTGACACACGATTTCTAAAAAGTTGGTATTGCTATCCTACCTTGAGGCAAAGTTGGAGCTCTTGGCAGGGGCCACAAATGTTGCCGTGAGAACGGTGCTCTCTCCTGTCCTCAGGAAACCTTGTACAGGTCTAAAGCTCTGTATGAAGCCCAGGTCATCTCGGACATTAAAGGTGAACGTTGCAGCTGATCCATCATTCACCACCTGTACAGAGAACTCTAGGTTCCCACCAGGCAACAACGTACCTTGGAAATATAATAGGACAGGTGAGTCAAACTCAAGGCCAGTGGGCTGGATACAGCCTGTGGGGTGCTTACCGGTAGATCTGGCCCGCGGGGCCAGCCTCAGGGGTTCTGTGGGCGTGGCTTGGTGGGCGTGGCAGGGGAAGGATATCCTGACCTTCGCACCTTCCGCCGCGAATTAAAAACATGGCTGTTCACATCGCCCAGCCTGGACTGAGGGGTTTTTTGATTATTTTAATGGGTTTTAATATATGTTTAAATTATATACTTATGCATTTATGTATTTTATGTATGCATATTTATGTATTTTATGTTTTATTGGGTTTGTTTTTATTTGTTGTGAGCTGCCCTGAGTCCTACGGAGATAGGGCGGCATACAAATTATATTAAATAAATAAATAAATAAATAAATAAATAAATAAATAAATAAATAAATAAATATTGCAAAATCTCCATTCCCACCCCACTCTGGGGCCAGCCAGAGGTGGTATTTGCCGGTTCTCTGAACTACTCAAAATTTGCGCTATCAGTTCTCCAGAACCTGTTAGAACCTGCTGGATTTCACCCCTGACCGGCCTGGAATTAGCAAAGGACCAGCCCGCAGTGCCTCTGTTAGTGAAAATGGGGCAGGGGGGGAGGCGCTTCAAAATTTGCTGTTTGCTGGGAAGGTGTGTAACTAAAAGTCAGTCTACATTTAGTCTACATCTGATTTTGGGGATATTTCTTCATAACCAAACAAAATTGTATTTTCTGTGCAGTTCACACCCCTAGCTTGCTGGATCAGGCCCACATTTTGTAATTAACCCCTGTGCCCCATTTTGGCTGGCAGAGTGATGCAGGAGGCTGAGTGATGTCACACCCCTGGCCACGCCCCCTCCCTCAGCCCTTCGAGGTCAAACACAACCCTGATGCAGCCCTCAATGAAATTGAGTTTGACACCCCGCAATAGGGCACATTGAAAATGGGGATAACTTGCAATTAAAAGTAACTTTGAGTTGTCATATATTGGTGGTTCTCAACATTTGGTGCAGATGACTCCATTGAACTTTCTGTGGTGGCATGGTGGTTAGAGTGCAGTATTGTATGCTAACTCTGTCCACTGCCAAGAGTTCGATCCTGACCGGCTCACGATTGACTCAGCCTTCCATCCTTCCGAGGTTGGTAAAATGAAGACCCGAATTGTTGGGGGCAATATGCTTGACTTTGTAAACCCCTTAGAGTGGGTTCTAAAGCACTGTGAAGCGGTATATAAGTTTACCTGCTATTGTCAGTGCTAACCTGTTATAGGTGCTGAAAGACAATGATTATCATAGGGGAGGAATAACCTTACACCCAAATGACTCCTATGGGGCTGAGGGATCATCAGTCACAAAATAACCATTTATTGGCCGGTATTTATCAAATGCCAAATTCATTTATTAGAAGGCAAGCTTTCCCAATTTCTTCATCCTTTCAGGATTCTCTCCATCCTCCTGTCCCTTACAGGTAGTCCTCGACATATGACCACAATGGAGTCCCAAATTTCTGTTTTTAAGCGAGACATTTGTTAAGTCAGTTTTGCCCCATTTTACGAACTTTTCATGCCACAGTTGTTAAGTGAATTCCTACAGTTGATACTAACATGGTTGTTAAATGAATCTGGCTTCCCTATTGACTGTGCTTGTCAGAAGGTCGCAGAAGGGGATCACGTGACCTTGGGACACAGCAATCATCATAGATATGAACTAGTTGTCATGCGTCTGAATTTTGATCACATGATCATGGGATGCTGTCAACGTCGTAACTGTGAAAAATGGGCATAAGACACTTTTTTCAGTGCCATTGTAACTTTGAACGGTCACTAAATAAACTGTTGTAAGCCGAGGATACCTGTAGTCCTCACTTTACGACCTGTGGCTTAGTGACCGTTTGAAGTTACAATGGACCGCCACCGAAGGACTTTTGACTTGATTTCAAAAGTTAAGATGGCCACTTCCCCCAGACAGTCACATGATTGCATTATGGATACTTGGTAACCGGCTCACATTTATGGCCGTTTGCAGGATCCTGCAGGCACCTGACAGTGTTTTGGGGCAGTTTCAGTGGTGGGATTCAACCGGTTCGCACCACTTCGGCAGAACTATTTGTTAAATTGCTGGCTGGCCCCACCCCTCCCCTTCCCGCCCCTTCCAGAAGTCACCCCGCGGCTTGTTTTTGCTCCCAGGAGGCTACAGGGAGGCCTACTAGGCCCAAAATGGGGCACAGGGGGCTGGCATCCCCCGTGACTTCCTTTTTGCTCCCAGGCGGGTGCAGGAGGCCGAGTGCTGCCTGTCACATCCCCTGGCCACGCCCCACCAGGGCCACACCCACCCAGCCAGTCATTAGGGCAGAGAACCAGTTGTTAAATGATTTGAATCCCACCACTGGGCAGTTTCCAGCATTTCTGGTTTCCAGCAAAAAAAAAAAAAAAAAAGCCCATTGGAGAAAATGGGTTTGTTCAAAGCTGGCAACGATTGCCAGCTTTGCTTAAAGACCGCCACAAAAAAGGTTGTAAAATGAGGCATAATCACATGGTGATTATGACAGGTTCAATGACAGTCATAAGTTGAGGGCTACCGTGGTTTCGTTTTTCTGAGAAGACAGTCACATTCACTGGGCATCCATAATTTTTATTTTCTAAGGCTGACTTGCAGGTTTCCATGGCGCTGAAATACCGTTGGAAACAAAGCAGATATTAGAGGCTGGGAGCAGGTTTTACAGCATGCCGACTTCTCTTTTCATTCTGTTTCAGTAACTGCTAAGAAAGGAAACGGAAAAAGGAAAGCCAGCTATTTGGTTCCTGAATAGCCAACAGATGTGCTGGTCCTGGGGTTTGCAGGCATTGTATTTATATCAACAGGTTTGCCCGCTTTGAATAGTAAAATGGAGAATGCTCCTGTTTGTTTGTTTTTTTTTGTAAAGACTCCTCCCATTTTTTTTTTCTGGGATGAGAATTAATGGGAACCTTCAGGGAAGCTGGATGGGGAATTTTGGGAGTTGAAGTCCACATGTCTTGAACAGGGGTGAAATCCAGCAGGTTCTGACAGGTTCTGGAGAACCGGTAGCGGAAATTTTGAGAAGTTTGGAGAACCGGCAAATACCACCTCTGGCTGGCCCCAGAGTGGGGTGGGAATGGAGATTTTGCAATATCCTTCCCCCTGGAGTGGGGTGGGAATGGAGATTTTGCACTATCCTTCCTCTGCCATGCCCACCAACCCACGCCCACAGAACCGGTAGTAAAAAAAATTGAATTTCACCACTGGTCTTGAAGTTGCCAAGTTTGAAAAATGTCATTATACACCCTTGGCTGGTTTCAACATTCTTGCCCCAAAGGTGCTTTTTCCAAAAGCGATTGGACTTTGTTTTGCTTGAAGATGTTTCGCTTCTCATCCAAGAAGCTTCTTCGGCTCTGACTGAAGTCAGAACTGATAAACCTCCAAGTAGCTTCAATGGCTCTCAGAGAGAGCGCTAACGACCAGATGACTGCAAGGAATATAAATCCGCCCATTCTCCACCATTCAGTCAGAACTGAAGAAGCTTCTTGGATGAGAAGCAAAATGTCTTCAAACAAAACAAAGAAAGTCCATTTGGCTTTTGGAAGAAGCACCTTTGGGACAACCATGACCTGGATGACTGAGAATCTCCATAGATTTACTTCTTAGGTTCTGAAGTGCACCTAAGGTTCTAAGGTTCTGAAGTGAACCTTACGTCTGTGGGTTCTGAAGTAAAGGTAGGTAGATGTAGCACCAATTGAAGAGCATCTATGTAGTTTTGTGGGTTGAACTGTGGAGTCCTTGAGGCTTTCTCTGCCTGGTTGTTTGCTTGCAGATGTTTTGTTGCCTTACTAGGTAAGATCTAATTACTTAGTTGGTAGCATCTGTTATCTAATCGGGGAACAAAATGTCTGCAAACAAACAACCAAGGACTCCATAGGTAGATGTACTTCCACTAGATCTGTCTATGGAGATTCTCCATCAGCCAGGTCATAGTTGTCCCAAAGGTGGTTTTTCCAAAAGTCAACTGGACTTTCTTGGGGGCGGGGGTTCTTAACATCTTGCTTCTCATCCAAGACGTTTCTTCAGTTCTGAAGTGAAGAAGAGCTGAAGAAGCGAAATGTTAGACATAAAACCAAGGAAGTCCAATTGCCTTTTGAAAAAAACACCTTTGGGTTCACTAGATCTGGCTTGCAAAAATTCAAATGATCAATAAGTGGCAGCAAATATATATAAAGCCAGATTTGCAAGTCATATATATATATATATATATATATATATATATATAGAGAGAGAGAGAGAGAGAGAGAGAGAGAGAGAGAGAGAGAGGGGGGGGGGGGTGGGGGGGAGTAAAGGTAAAGGTTCCCCTCGCACATAAGTGCTAGTCGTTCCCGACTCTTTGAAATCTCCGTTTCAAAGCCGAAAAGCCAGTGCTGTCCGAAGATGTCTCCGTGGTCATGTGGCCGGCATGACTAAATGCCAAAGGTGCACGGAACGCTGTTACCTTCCCACCAAAGGGGGTCCCTATTTTTCTACTTGCATTTTTAATGTGCTTTCAAACTGCTAGGTTGGCAGAAGCTGGGACAAGTAACAGGAGCTCACCCCGTTACGCAGCACTAGGGATTCGAACTGCTGAACTGCCGACCTTTCGATCGACAAGCTCAGTGTCTTAGCCACTGAGCCACCGGGTCCCTATCATATAGCATATATATTCTGTGCCATCTGGTGGACATTTGCTTTTGGCTCACAGCTCTAGTAGTCGACTTAGCTCAGGGGTGTCAAACTCAAGGCCCACAGGCCAGATTTGGTCCACTGGGCTGCCCTGGAAACAGTGAAGGACCGGCCCGGAGTGCCTTTGCCAGTGAAAATGGAGCTTGGGAGGGCTGCGTGCGTTTTCGCTGGCAGAGGGTTGCAGGAGGCCGTCGCAGCCAAAAACGGAGCTCGGGAGTCTGTTTTCGCAGGCAGAGCGCTCGGGCGACCACAGGCTCGCCCAACATGAGTGACGACAAGCTGGCCATGCCCCCTGGCCACGCCCCACCCCCTGGAGATCAAACACAACCCTGATGCGGCCTTCAATGAAATCGAGTTTGACTCCCCTGACTTAGGTGGATCAAAATGGCGAAGGAAATTTTCGTACTGTTGCCAGGGACTTACTTTCTTGGTCTGCCAAGGGTAGAATCCTTATTGACGCCACATGGATAGGATTGATGTTCAGACGTGAGAAGGGCAGGTTGCCGGGAGACAGGCCTTCTACTTTTAGCATCGGAGACTGGAAAGTTAAAAAAAAGGGGGAATTAATGGATTTTACATTGTCTGTCTCTTGCATCTTGAACAGAGAAGAGATTATTCCAATCGTTTCTGCTGTTCCGGGTAAGATAACTGAACTCAGATGCCGAGAAGCTTCTTTTTAAAATAAAGATAAACGAAGTCCTTAAAGGCTTAAGAAATTATAGCTATAGTTATTTTTGCTGTTCGTAATACCGTAGCTGGCTATAGAAGGAAACCTTGACTTTGCTTTTTTCCGCTCTCCTTTCCCCCCCCTCATTTTATCTTAATCCTTTGTATGAATAGTTTTAATTGGAGCAATCTGAATTTTGTTTTTAATGCTGCTGTTTTACATTATGACTGCATTTCTTTGGTTGATTATTTATTTAATATATTTAACATCCTTGCCCAGGGGAATTTTTGTGTAGGGGGACTATACCCTGTGTTCTGCCTCAGCTACGGACCCCAAAGAACGCAGCACACACAAACTCTATATAAAGCTTATTTACTCAAAATAACTTAGTCTTTATCATTCAAAGGCTGTTAATGAACTCTTAACAGCCTACCAGAATTCTAAGATAAGGTAATCACAGTCTTACTAGAGTTGGCAGAAATCCCAGCAGCAGTTTTGCAGACACGAAAGAGAGTGAACTAAAGTTGTTCTCTACAGCTTGTTGCAAGCGGCGTTCTTTCTTAAATAGGCTAAGGGAGTGGCCAATTAGCCTCAAGCCTTATTCTCGAGGAGACCTCCTCCTGAGGAGCCACTCCTGCCTTTTGGCAGCTCTGCGCGCTCGTGCATTGAGAAGAGGCTCCTCCTCTTCACTTAAAGGAGCTCCTCCTCTTCACTTAAAGGAGCTTCTGGAGGTTCTGAAGGCCCTGGCTGAATCCCCGCCTCTGGCACCACATCTTCTCCAGCCTCCTCACTGTCCGACTCGAGCGCCAGCTGCATTGGCTGCTGGTGCAGCACCACACCAGTCTCCTCGTCGTCGGAATCGGCTACAATCTGCACAGGCCGCTGACGGGCCACAACAACCTGGGTCCCCCAGTTCCTAGTTGAGCTCCTTCACCACTGCCCCATACTAGCTTATATTCCCATAATAGAGAAGGCATTTATTATTAAATTTATATGCCACCCATCTCGCCAAAATGGCTTACAACCCAGTAAAAACAAGATAACATTAAAACATTAAAATAGTAATCGTTAAGACTGATACGGGTACTAAAAGATAATATGATGATCAGGAATGGCCTCTTATTTATTTTAAAAGTAATTTGGTCCTTCTTGATCCTTTTGGTCCGATTTGATATTTATAAACTTTGTAACTTTGTACAGGGACAGGTAGTCCTCAACGTACGACCGCTACTGAGCGCACAATTTCTGTTGCGAAGCAAGACAGTTGTTAAATGAGTCCCCGCTTTTCAACCATTCTTGCCACAGTTGTTAAGTGTATCACTGCAGCTGTTAAGTTAGTAGCACGATTGTGAAGTGAATCTGGCTCTCCCATTGACTTTGCTTGTCAGAAGGTCGCAAAACGGGAATCACATGACCAGGGACACCGCCACCGTCGTAAGTACAAGTCAGTTACGAAGCATCTGAATTTTGATCATGTGACCATGGGGATGCTGCAACGGTTGTTAAGTATGAAAAACGGTCATAAGTCACTGTTTTCAGTTTTGTTGTAACTTTGAATGGGCACAAACCGAATCAAGAACTAACTGTATAGCTTTTTCACGACAAACAACTTTTCGCAACTTCTGGAGGCAAGTTGTTCCACTGATTAATTGTTCTACTGTCAGGAAATTTCTCCTTAGTTCTAAGTCGCTTCTCTCCTTGATTAGTTTCCACCCATTGCTTCTTGTCCTGCCCTCAGGTGCTTTGGAGAATAGCTTGACTCCCTCTTCTTTGTGGCAGCCCCTGAGATATTGGAAGACTGCTATCATGTCTCCCCTGGTCCTTCTCTTCATTAAACTAGCCATGCCCAGTTCCTGCAACTGTTCTTCATATGTTTTAGCCTCCAGTCCCCTAATCATCTTTGTTGCTCTTCTCTGCACTCTTTCTAGAGTTTTGCTGGTTTAGCTTTATTGTTAATTATTTACAATTGTTTATTATTTATGTTAGATAGGTGGATTGAAGAAACTGAAGACAGGCTTCAGACAACAGCTCTTTATTCAACCACTATTTACAATCCAGCAGCCAGCCACTCTAACAGCCAGCCCTTTTATAGGGAGCTGTCAGGGAAACCAGCCAATCATATTCAAGCATTCTTCCTGCCCAAACAGCGGACCAGAGGGAGAACTATCCTGTCAATATCTAACAATTTAGCTTTATTGTACTTTCAATAGAAAGCTGGTAAAGGCCAGTAGAAATTAGGATATAAATAAATATTGGTGCCCCCTTCCTTTGAACGTTGAGAGTCTAGAAAGAGTGCAGAGAAGTCCAACCCCCTATATAGGGTTTCCTGCCTAAGCAGGGGGTTGGATTAGAAGACCTCTAAGGTCCCTTCCAACTCTGTTATTCTATTCTATTCTACTGAAAGAAGAGCAATAAAGATGATTAGGGCACTGGAGGCTAAAACATACGATGAATAGTTGCAGGAATTGGGTATGTATAGCAGTGGTGGGTTCCTCCTGGTTCGGTCCGGTTCTCCCAAGCCGGTAGCAGTGACGATATGACGTCACCGAACCGGTTCTGCCCCCCCGCCCCCCGCATTATTCTTACCTTTTATTTGGCCCCACCCCCAATCTATTGCTGCCTCCTGAGTTCCAGCTGATGGCTAGAGGGAAAAAAACTGTTTAAACTCTTGCTTGGGGGGGGGAGCTTCAAAGGGCTGCCCTACAGCTGATCAGTGTTAAAAGAAAACAAATGAGTAGATCAGTGCCTGCAAAAATACATGAGTAGATCAGTGCCTGCAAAAATAAATGGGTAGACCAGTGCCTGCAAAAATTCATGAGTAGATCAGTGCCTGCTAAAATACATGAGTAGATCAGTGCCTGCAAAAAATAAATGGGTAGACCAGTGCCTGCAAAAATACATGAGTAGACCAGTGCCTGAAAAAATACATGAATAGATCAGTGCCTGCAAAAATAAATGGGTAGACCAGTGCCTGCAAAAATACATGAGTAGATCAGTGCCTGCAAAAAATAAATGGGTAGATCGGTACAGCTCTGCAAGCAGTTAAAAGCCTGGTAGACCAGTACCTCTGCTAAATCCTAAACAATTGTCACATGACCATCAAGCCATGCCCACAAAATAAGCCACGCCCACAGAACCGATAGTAAAAAATTTTAGAACCCACCCCTGACGTATAGTTTAATGAACAGAAAGACTGGGTTTGGCATGGTAGCAGTCTTCTGATATCTCAGGGGCAACCTATTCTCCAAAGCACCTGAAGGAAGGACAAAGAAGCAAGGGAGGGAAACTAATCAAAGAGAGAAGCAACCTAGAATCAAAGAGAAATTTCCTGAAGTTAGAACAATGAATCGGTGGAACAACTTGCCTCCAGAAGTTGTGAATGCTCCAACACTAGAAGTTTTTAAGAAGAGATTGGGCAGCCATTTGTCTGAAATGGTATAGGGCAGGTGTGTCAAACTGAAGGCCCGGGGCCCGGATGTGGCCCGGTGTGTGTGTGTGTGCTTAGATCTGGCCCACGGGGCCACCCTGGAAACAATAAAGGACTGACCCGCGGTGCCTCTGCCAGAGAAAACAGAGCTTGGGAGGGCCGCCCGCAGGTCCTCCCGAGCTCCGTTTTTGCTGGCAGAGGGTTGCAGGAGGCCGTCGCAGCTGAAAACAGAGCTCAGGAGCCCATTTTCTCTGGCAGAGTGTTCGGGCCGCCACAGGCACCCCGACACTACTGACGTCAAACCGGCCATGGCCACCCTGGCCATGCTCACTCTCCCCCTCCTCCCCCCCGAGGTCAAACACAACCCGGATGCGGCCCTCAATGAAATCGAGTTTGACACCCCTGGTATAGGGCTTCCTGCCTGAGCAATGGGTTGGACTAGAAGACCTCCAAGGTCCCTTCCAACTCTGTTACATTCTGTTATTCTGGAATGGCCTTGAGGTCCAGGCCAAAAGGCCTTCCTGCTCTATGGCTGTGAAGAGTGTTTGAGTGACTGAGCAATTAGATCTTCAAAACTAGGATTCCTTTGACTTGATAAAACTAGACAGTGAACGCTGAGCTCCCTTTACGGTTCAGTGGCTATGTTTGGCATTTGTGGAGCAAGCTGTGGCTGTCCAGAATGGTTCCCACTGAGAAGATTTGCAGATTTGATTTGAACTGAATTGAATGCCTTATTTGGCCGAGTGTGCTTAGACACACAAAGAACGTGTCTCCGATACATTCAGAAGCATTCAGTGTATATGCAAAGCAACAGAGAATAATAATAATAATCATAATCATAAAAGGGGGAAATAAAGAATAAGAACGATAAGCAACAATACTACAGCCCAGTGATGAAATCCAAATTTCTTTACTGCTGGTTCTGTGGGCATGGCTTGATGGGCATGGTGTGGCTTGGTGGGCGTGGCAGGGGAAGGATATTGCAAAATCTCCATGCCCACCGCACTCCAGGGGAAGGATACTGCAAAATCTCCATTCCCACCCCACTCCAGGGGAAGGACACTGCAAAATCCCCATTCCTACCCCACTCTGGGGCCGGCCAGAGGTGGTGTTTGCTGGTTCTCAAAACTACTCAAAATTTTCGCTACCGGTTCTCCAGAATCTGTCAGAACCTGCTGGATTTCACCACTGCTACAGCCACTCTACAGGTAGTCCTCAATTTACAACAGTTCATTTAGTGACCATCTGAAGTTACAACGGCACTGAAAAAAAGTAACTTAATGACCGTTTTTCATACTTACAACCATTGTAGCATGCCCTTGGTCACATAATCCAAATTCCGATGCTTGACAAGTGACTCACACTCACACGTGATGGCTGCAGTGTCCTGGGGTCCCATGATCACTTTTTGCAATGTTCTGACAAGCAAAGTCTGCTTCACTTAACAACCATGTTACTAATTTAACAATGGTGGCAAGAAAAGTCGTAAAACAAGGCAAGACTCACTGAACAAATCTCTCATTTGCAATAGAAATTTTGGGCTCAATTGTGGTCATAAATTGAGGACTACCTGTATATGGATTAATATAACCCAGATCTTAGACAGAACATTCTCCTCATGGTTTACCATGGAAGCTCTAACCGGTCATGCAACATGGAGTCAAATCAGAAGATGAAGAAATAACTGTGGTTCATACCAATGAATCCAGATGAATCGGAGCAAAGGCCAAGATATTGCCAAGGGCATCAGATGTTTGGTTTAAAACGATGGAGTGAATAGGACCTCCTAGTCCATCAGAAATGACCAGACGCTGCATCTGGGTACCTCTGGCTGCTCCCAGCATCTTTATGGAGATGGTATAGTTTGATCCTGAGAAAAATGTAGAAAGTTAACAGAGGGTCTATGGAGATTCTCAGTCATCATAGTTGTCCCAAAGGTGGTTTTTTTCAAGAGACAACTGGATTTTCTTGTTTTTCTTTGAAGATGTTTCTCTTCTCATCCAAGAAGCTTCTTCAGCTTTGACTGGATGGTGGGGAATGGAAGGATTTATACTCCTTGCAGATTTATATTCCTTCCAATAACGACCAGCTGTCTGCAAGGAGTATAAATCCTTCCATTCCCCACCATCCAGTCAGAGCTGAAGAAGCTTCTTGGATGAGAAGAGAAACATCTTCAAAGAAAAACAAGAAAATCCAGTTGTCTCTTGAAAAAACTACCTTTGGGACCAAAGTTAGCAGAGAATCCTGCCTCTTCCTCAATACTCTCTTCTTCTGAAATGTCCCAAAGGTGCTTTTTTTTTTCAAGAGGTATCTGGACATTCTCTTTTCTTTGAAGACGTTTCGTTTCTCATCCAAGAAGCTTCTTCAGCTCTGGCTGGACGGTGGGGAATGGAAGGATTTATATTCCTTGCAGGCAGCGGGTCATCTTCATCCTTTTAGAGGGTCATTGAAGCACTTGGAGGTTTATCTGTGTCCTCAGGGTCATCTGAGTAGTGCAAATGGTTCCTGTAGTCTGCAATTTTTTTCCTCTGGAAATCCATTCCTACTCCCACACCATGAGCCGTGGTGGCGCAGTGGTTAGAGTGCAGTACTGCAGGCTACTTCTGCTGATCACCAGCTGCCAGCAGTTTGGCAGATCGAATCTCACCAGGCTCAAGGTTGACTCGGCCTTCCATCCTTCCGAGGTGGGTAAAATGAGGACCCAGATTGTTGGGGGCAATAGGCTGACTCTGTAAACCGCTTAGAGAGGGCTGTAAAAGCATTGTAAAGCGGTATATAAGTCTAAGTGTTATTGCTATTCGAAGGGTGTTCATCCCAAATTGTACAGCTAAAGGTCTATATTATAGAGATCCTCAGTCATCCAGGTCATCCAGACGTTTCGCTTCTCATCCTTCCATCCCCCACCATCCAGTCAGAGCTGAAGAAGCTTCTTGGATGAGAAGTGAAACATCTTCAAAAGAAAAGTCCAGTTGCCTCCTGAAAAAAAAAGCATCTTTAGGACAACCATGACCTGGATGACTGAGAATCTCTATAGACTTTTTCTTCTGAAGTGGATTTCGCTTAGCACCTAAAATGTTTGCCTGACTTTTTTTTTTTTAGCATGGATGTTGGTAATGGAGGATTTAAGCTCAGAGTTACAACAGGACGCTCTAGAATAGTGGTCACCAACTGGTGGTCCATGGACCACTGATGGTCCGCGAGAAAATTTTGGTGGTCCGCAGAAAAGTTATTTGCACTTTTAATATTGCACTAAATCAGAGCTCCTCAAACTACGGCCCCTGGGACAGATATGTGCAATGAATGTTTGTGTTCCTGCAGAGAGTCTCCCCCTTCGGGGTCTTTTTCTGCGGGG
The DNA here is from genome assembly GCF_029531705.1 of Pantherophis guttatus. Next base: position 863,502 of record NW_026844046.1, on the reverse strand, counting down.
TGGAGGGGCAGAAATTCCAACTTGGGGTCTGCTTCAGCCTCCTGGTATGGGGCTTTGGGCGAAGGCTGGAGGGAAGTGCCGCTGGTGGCGAAGAGCCGGAAGGCCTTGTTCCAGTGGGACTGCCTCATGGCCTGGAACTGGCTGATCATCTCAGCCCGCTGAGCCTCCAGGTGCCGATACCTGGCCTTGCGCTCCTGTAGATCTTCCCTCTGCTTGGAAAGCCTATGCTCGTAGTCCTGAGTGAGGTGCTTCTTCTGAGCCTCCTTCTCAGTCAGATCCAATTTGAACTGAGCCAGCTGTTTTCCCAACTCTTTCTCATGGTGGCTGCTTAGCTCCAACAACTGCTTCCTGTTGGTGCCCTAAGGAGCCCGGGCGGGCAGGAGAGGAGTGGCTGGGAGGGGAGGGGCGAGTAGAGGCTGGCGAAGCGCCCCTCCATGTGAGTGATGTTGAGTTGACCACACCCACCCAGTCACATGACCACCTAGCCACGCCCACCCAGCTGGTCATTAGGCAGATCATATTAGTGGTCCGCAGGATTTAAAATTATGAATTTACTGGTCCCTGAGGTCCGAAAGGGACCAGTAAGTCTAGAAGACTTACCTTTCATAGGCTGTCCTTGAATTGGAAGCATGTAGTCGTTCTGCTTCTGCATTATCCGGTAAGTAAAGTCAAGCAAACTCTTGCCTCTAATCTCCACCTCATAAGAGCCCCTTGGAGTCATAGATACAGTCCACCGGCCTGCCTGAGGGAGAGGAGATACCTTCACGACCTTTTGATTCCTTGTGTCAATCATCATATGAGGTTTTCTGAATGGGTCACCTAGCGTGGAACATCACAAAAAGGAATGAATTGCATTACAGGTGGTCCTCGACTTACGACCACAATTGAGCCCACATTTTCTGTTGCTAAATGAGACATCTATTGAGTGAGCCGCCGTTGTTAAGCGAATCCCTGCAGTTGGTCAATTTGTCACACGGTTGTTAAGTGAAACTGGTTTCCCCATTTCAAGAGGTCGCAAAAAGGGGATCGCGTGACCCCTGGACACTGCAACCGTCATAAATACGAGTCAGTTGCCAAGCGTCTGAATTTTGATTATGTGACCATTGATTATTCATTAATCAGTGATTAAATTTTAATTAATTAATTTAATTAATCATTAAAATGATTATGTGACCATCGATTATTCAACCCTACAGGTGAAAAACGGTCATAAAGTCAGTTTTTTCAGTGATGTTGTAACTTTAAATGGTCACTAAATGAACTCTTTTAAGTCAAAGACTGCCTGCAGAGACTAAAATGGCTGACAATATGGCTTCCTCCAATTCCAGACATCCACGATCGTGCAATTGAAGCCCCCACCCTTTTTTTTAACATGTATCCCATGTCAGACAAGGGAAAGTGTTTGCTTGCTCAGAGTAGCAGCCTTTTTTTTGACCTTCTGTATACTCAATAACCAATTAACAGAATTGGAAGGGACCTTGTAGGTCATCTAGTCCAACCCACCGCCCAAACAGGAGACCCTACACCAGGGGTGTCAAACTCAATTTCATTGAGGGTCGCATCAGGGTTGTGTTTGACCTCGGGGGGGGCCAGGTTGGCCTTGGCCAGCTTGACATCACTCGTGTTGGGAGCGCCTGTGGTGGGCTGAGTGCTCTGCCAGTGAAAACGGGCTCCCGAGCTCCATTTATTTATTTATTGGTTCGATTTATATGCCGCCCTTCTCCGGAGACTCAGGGCGGCTTACAATGCGTTAAGCAATAGCTTTCATACTTTTGTATATACCTGCTTAGTAGGGCTTTTGGGCCCCCTAAGCGGTGTTCTTTTTTATACAAAGTCAGCTTGCCTCCACAATCCGGATCCTCATTTTACCTGCCTCGAAAGGATGGAAGGCTGAGTCAACCTTGAGCCTGGTGAGATTTGAACTTGCAGTAATTGCAGGCAACTGGTGCTACTTAACAGCACTTTAGTCTGCTGCGCCACCAAGGCTCTTTTTTGGATGTGACGGCTTCCTACAACCCTCCGCCAGTGAAAATGGAGCTCGGGAGGGCTGTGGGTAGCCCTCCCGAACTCCGCTTTCACTTGCGGAGGTACTATGGGCTGGTCCTTCGATGTTTCCAGGTTGGTCCTGTGGGCCAGATCTAAGCATCCTGCAGGCTGAATCCGGGCCCCTGACCTTGAGTTTGACACCTCTGTCATACACCATTTCTGACAGATGGCAGTCCGTTCTCTTCTTGAAAGCTTCCAGTGATGAAGCTCCCACAACTTCTGAAGGCAAGCTGTTCCATTGGTTGATTGCTCTCACTGTCTATTTATTTTTATTTCTAGGTTGAATCTCTCCTTGATCAGTTTCCATCCATTTTTACTCAGTTCAATTACCTGAAGGTTGCCAGATATTAAAGTTGAATCTCTCATGCCTTAAAGTCTTGACTGAGACTGATATTTCGGTGAGAGTTTCATCCACGGGGAAGGAGAACTGAGATCCATCCACACGATTATGGGCTATTTTAACAGGAGCGGCATTCATGGACAGCTCCAGTACTCCAAGGGCCTTAGAAAGTTGGCTTTTCTTCGTGTTCAGGTAGTAGCCACCAGAAAAGGATGCTAATTCTTCATAGACATTATCATAAGCTCTCCGAGCAGCTCTAGCATTCCTCTTAACAGCTTCTGCAAAAAAATGAAATACACATTTCTTTTTTTAAGTGGCTCCTCCGGAATTTACCAAAGAAACGAAAATTGTTTTAGAAAAGTGCATTCTATAATTTTTATTACTATTTTCATAAAATTCCCTATTTAGGTATATTAGATTTCTTTGAACCTGTTCTGCCTCAATATTTTGCAACTCTTTTCTTTTAGCTGGTAGTTCTAGCATAATCCTATTCTCTCTACTTTCTATATATTTACTCTCTAATTCCCTGATTTCCTCCTCCAACCGTTTTATATGTTTCTCTTTTTGTTTTTTTATATTATAAGAATATTTTATCCCCAAACCTCTCACCACTGCTTTCATTGCATCCAGTGATGAAATCCAATTTTTTTTACTACAGGTTCTGTGGGTGTGGCTTGGTAGGCGTGCTGTGGCTTGGAGGGCGTGGCAGGGAAAGGATACTGCAAAATCCCCATTCCTTCCCCACTCCTGGGAGAAGGATATTGCAAAATCTCCATTCCCACCCCACTCTGGGGCCAGCCAGAGGTGGTATTTGCCGGTTCTCCGAACTACTCAAAATTTCCTGACAGAACTTGCTGGATTTCACTCCTGATTGCATCTCATATTATACCTATATTACTACCTCCCTCTTCATTTATCGTCCATATTTCTTTTAATTCCCTTTCCATTTTTTCTAAAATCTCTTTATTTTAAAAGATCCATTTGATCCATCCTCAAATGCATTCTCCATCTATTTGCTGTAGTTTTCAGTGGTGGGTTGCTACTGGTTCGGTCCGGATCCTGCGAACCGGTAGTAATGGTGGCAGAAGGCTCTGCTCACCCGCCCGGAAGCTTCTGCGCATCTGCGATCACGCGCGCACACGCTCCCGTTGCGAACTGGTAGCGAAGGTAAGTGGAACCCACCCCTGGTAGTTTTCTTCAATAATTAGAGATGCCATTGGTAGCAAGGCCTTTCTTCAGGATGTTTCATCAGTTCACCAGGGTGTCAGCCCTGGAGGCCATCTTTTTCTTCAGGGCTGCCACATTTAGTACTGTGGGAAACTGGGAGGGGGGATTGCATGGAGTCACAGGGGTATCTAGCGATAATAACATTCCTTTCTCAGAGAGTCAAGGACATTCGGCCTGCACCTGGAGTGGTGTGACTGAGAGGCACCTCCAGTTGGGACAGTGCATTGGTTGAACCAGTGGTAGAATTCAATTTTTTTTGCTACCGGTTCTGTGGGTGTGGCTTGGTGGGCGTCGCAGGGGACGGATACTGCAAAATCTCCATTCCCACCCCACTCTAGAGGAAGGATACTGCAAAATCTCCATTCCCATCTCACTCCAGGGGAAGGATACTGCCAAAATCTCCATTCCCACCCCACTCCAGGAGAAGGATATTGCAAAATCTCCATCCCCACCCTACTCTGGGCCTAGCCAGAGGTGGTATTTGCCAGTTCTCCAAACTAATCAAAATTTCCGCTACGGGTTCTCCAGAACCTGTCAGAACCTGCTGAATAGCAGCCCTGGATTGGACCATGTGATGGACATGTGGATGCAGGGGAAGGGTCTTGGACTTTCTTTTGGGTGGGGAAAACCTGGAAGCTTTCAGATTCGGGTTTTCCCAGATGTGCCAATATGATATTTCTAATAAAATGGAATTTTGAGGAACCGCTGGTCTTGGAGTCCTCTTTCGTGTGTGTGTGTGTGTGTGTGTGTGTGTGTGTGTGTGTGTGTGTGTGTTTCTTACTTGGAACCCTGACACAGGGATTCTGCCTTACCATCTCGTACAAAAAATTTCTTTGTGGCTTCAGTGGCCATTTCTGCAGCTTCCTTGTGCAAATAGGAATGAGAGGAGAGCAGGGGGTCAGTTGCCTCTTTATGGCTGCTCCCAGGAGAGGACGGGTCTTTGGTGGCAACATTTTTCCCGCCATGTCCACATTTGCCTGCATGGGAAAAAAAAAACATGATAAAAATGCACATTAAAAAAAGGGCAGTGCTTTTCATTGTGTAGTTGTAGCGGCTGTTTTTTTTTTTTTTTTTTAATTACTTAAAACATTTATATAGCTGCCCATCTTACAACTAGCTCTGGGTGGCTCCCAGTCAAAAATTAAAAGTCATTTAGAATTACTTTGAAGAACAATAGAGCTCAACCAGTTAAGACATAAAACATGAAAAAGAACAAAAACCTGGCAACAACGCATGATAACGTGCCATTCTCTAATATTTCGCCCAACACCTGAGGGAAAAGTCAGGTCTTTAAAGCCTTAAAGAAGGTGAAAATGGTGAAGATCTACTAAACTTCAAGGGGCAAAGTGTTAGGATAAGGGACTAGGAGTGTGTCCATCCTATTTGACCTTGTAGGATGAATCAATATTCTTAGGGAAAGGATGTCCTGCAGCTAATCTAGCCCTGTGCCTTTAAAGGTTATGATTTCCACCTTGAATTGTACCTGCAGAGAAACAGGAAGCTAGTGTAGTTCACACAACAGAGGTGTTATCTGGACTGAGCTTTAGTGGTTTGTACGCCTTCCTCAGTAGCAATTCTTAATTATACATCAACATTCTGGGCCACGCTGACTATGGGATCCAGTGGTGGGATTCAAAATTTTCTACTACCGGTTCTGTGGGCGTGGCTTGGTAGATGTGGCTTGGTGGGCATGGCAGGGGAAAGTACCATAAAATCTCCATTCCCACCCCACTCCAGGGGAAGGTTACTGCAAAATCAGTAGTGGGTTGCCCCCGGTTCGGACCGGTGCTCAAGAACCGGTAGTAAAACTGGCAGGAGGCCCCGCCCACCACCCCGGATGTTGTCATCAGTGATTTGCATGATCCCGTTGAGAACTGGTAGTAAAGGTAAGTAGAACCCACCCCTGTGCAAAATCCCCATTTCCTCCTGATCAGCTGGGGATCGGGAGGCACAGAATAGATGGGGGTGGGGCCAGTCAGCAATTTTTACTACTGGTTCTCCGAACTACTCAAAATTTCTGCTACTGGTTCTCCAGAACTGGTCAGAACCTTCTGAAACCCACCTCTGGTCGTGTCCCAATGTCTGAAGATGTTTAAAGTCTAACTAAAGGGAAAGAAATAGGCTCCGAGTAAAATTGAGTTTTTGTTTCTATATCAAAGTTCTTGTTTGGTCTGGTCTCAAAGGGTTCGCACTTCTTCTTGTAGGAAGTAAAATCCATCTGGTTCAGTTCCAAGCTGGGAGAAAGTCGTTGGAAATAAAATGGAGGCTGATTGGAAAGGAAGTTTATTGAGGAAGCAGAATCACCAACGACATGTGGTTCTGGGGCAGCTGACCAATTGGTTGAATGGGTGGATGGATCTTTCTAGGTTTCTGTGATGCTGCTGGGCGTTGTGCAATGTCTGAAGTGCCCCTAGGGGCACTTGTAGTGCAATGTAGTGAGCGCTGTGTCTTTACCTATTCTAATGGTGGTGGGTTAATCCTGTTGTGTCCTAAAAGGTCATGTCCCCTTCTTAGAATTTGGGTGGAGGAGAATGTAAATTTTAATCCCATCGCTGGAGGTGAAGGTCTTTTGTTTGTGACTAGTCTGGCCCAGGATTTCTTAATGGGCACAAAATAGGCTATTAAGAAGACTGGGGGCTGCTTTCTGCCTCTAAGAACATGTTTCTCCATTTCTCCTTTGGGGAAATATAATATTCTACCTCTTAATATTACCCAAAATACTTCATTCTCTAGGAGGGGGCTTCCCACACACTGAAACAGCAGATCCAATCCTATGCACCCACTTTTTACTGGCACATTGCTGCATTATGGATCAATTAAAAGTACCAGGTGGTCTTCAAAGGCAGCCCCATGCAAATTGCAGTTATTCCCACAGTTGTCCAAGGCACGAGTGACAGTGAGCAAGGCCTCCCAGTCCAGGAAAGGGGCACAATTGACACACCAAGTGAATCTATGCAAAGACTCCCTCTAGCCAGTGCTGCCACCTACTTCTTGAACAGACCTGACTCCAGAAGATCCCCAAACTGAGCACCAACTCAGTCTGGGGAAGTCCTTCTCCACCCAGAGTCCAAAAAAAAGGAATCATCTGGGCCTGGGGAGGGGGCAAAATCCCAAGCCACTCCATCTTGCCAGGATTGAATCCGTTAGAAATTCTGTTTATATATAGCAAACAAAAAGTACAGTCACCATGTGCTTTACTGTTCAACTGTTTAATTGTAACAGGAATCAGGAAACTCTCCTTAGAACAAAAAATCATAGAGTATATACACCATAGAGCCAAGCTTCTAAACACTGCCATCTGCTGGCTCAATACTACTGTAGTTGTTGCATAGAAATACATTCCAACAGAATTCAAGCTGATTCTTCCCCATCCAGACCTTATAACCTCCAGGCACTTGGCCATTAAATCACCACATCTCTTCTCTTGACTCTGAACGTCTTGTGAACACTCCTGCTTTTTAAAAAAGTGAAAATGCCATTTTGCCACCTGAACTGGTATTTGGTTGTTGAATTTGGAGCCTCATCAGCTGTTTCCCTAGCTAGAGTCTATTTCTTGAATTAATATGAAGTGAGTAATAGGTCATGTTTTGGGAATAACTGGTTGTTGTTTTTTTAATTTAGCTGCCTTCTCCAAAATCATTACAGATACAAATATCCTCAAGTTAGGACAGCTGCAGAAAAAATGATTTATGGCTTTTCCTTGCACTTATGACCATATAGCATCACTCCTGCAGTCACATAGTTGCAATTACAACTGGTTGCAGCATCCTGTAATCCATTAAATTAAATTCTACAAATTACTTACTTTTCTTATAAATTCTGGACACTTTGATGAGAGCTTAAACTTTTCAAACAGTACAACTATTCTAATTATTTGGATTCTTTTAATTTGGAAACCTATCTCACTTTTCTCTGATAGAGCAACCTTTCTATATAAGAGATATTTCAGTGCTGTAAGCTGGTAGACCAGATCAGGAAATCAATAAAGAGAAAGGCTAAAACTATTTTCTATTGAAATTGACTATAATAACAGTATTTTACAAGTCTAATTGATCACTCTCCTTTCTTATATCCTGCGACTCAGGTATTTATCTAGGTCTCTGCTGAATATTATCTATCTATTGTGGACTTTAGATATTTTCCCCCTCATCTCTTTGATAATGGAGTTTGTGTGTCTTCCCTCAAAACCATCTTTTTTACTCTCTACATCTCTGTTAAAGTTGTCATGAATATAGAAAAAACAAAGAAATAGATCCCTGACATATTTGCTCTTACCATATTTTTTCTTTAATTTTTTAAAAAGTTTCATTTCTTTGTTTGATTGTTGTGAGCTATCAGGAGTTGTTGAGAATCAGGTAGCATGTAAATTAATTAATTTACATGCTACCTGATTATTAATTCAGCCAAATTTATTTAATTCATTTTATTCGATTTTAAATTTTGTATATTTATGTGTTTTATTTCATGGCTGTGCACCGCCCTGAGTCCTTCGGGAGTAGGGCGGTATAGAAATTCAATAAATAATAAAATAATAATAATAATAATACATTCTTATTTAATTTTTTTAAAATTCTTAGCCTGGCTGAGATCCCCAGATCAATAGAAAGCATTCAAACATCAGATCATCCTCGTGTTGGTTACAAATAGAAAGGACTATTCTATGATCTCTTGCCAAAATGTACATCAAATGTGTACATCAAATCTCAAAAACCAATGAAAAATTATTGATTTCTTTTTCTAGAAAGTGCTGCTCCAGAGAATGTTTGTGAGCAGATGATTGACGTGGAGGAAAAGGGAACAAAAAATGATAGACTAAGTGAATGGTCATAAAGCCCCTATTGTTCCTGGCCAGATATTACAGACAAAAGAACTTCAAATATTGCAGCTGAAATAGCTGTTGCTAAGAGACATTTAAATCCTGGCAACCCAGAAGCTATAGAAAAATCTTAAATCCCTGACCAATAAGTTCAAACCTCATGCTTTCCCTTAACACAAAAGCGTATCGTGAAATCTCAACTCTGAAGCTTCTTCAGCTTCCTCTAAACTAGAGTTTCATAACCTTGGCAATTTTAAGATTTGTGTCTGGGGAATTCTGGGAGTTGAATTCCACCTCTCTTCAATTTAAGAAACATTTAATCTATATTCTGTCACAAGTATAATATATCCAACTCCAGTGGTGAAATGTAAAATTTGTTACTACTGGTTCTGTGGGCGTGGCTTGGTGGGGGGGCGGTAATGTGACTGGATGGGTGTGGCCAATTTTTAAAAAAACTTTTAAAAGCATTTTTTGTACAACCTCTTAGAGGGTGTAGAAAAAATGCTTTTAATAGGCTCTGACGATCCCAGCTGAGCCGCGCGATCATCAGAAGCCTTTTTTTTTTTACTTTTAAAAGCATTTGTAGAAAAATGCTTTTAAAAGTTAAAAAAAAGCCTCTGATGATCGCGCGGCTCAGCTGGGCATGGGAGAGGGGTGCAAGGGATTTCTACTACTGGTTCTCCAAACCACCCACCGCCATTGCTACCGGATTGGGTGATCCGGTGTGAACTGGGAGCATTTCACTCCTGTCCAACTCCCCCATCCATCTGTTCCCCGATGTCACTTGATCACAGCTATGGTGGCTAGTGAGAAATGTGGAAAGGAAAGTGCTGAAACTTGAATTCAAATGCATGCTAGCTGTGACATATCTAAACAACTTACCTGAGCTTTTGTTGCTTTCTTGCAGACATTTCATTATCCAGATTAGATTGGGTAATGTGGACTAGTGGATTAGCACTGATGATATTACCTAGTTTGGGTAATGAAGCGTCTGCAAGAAAAAAAACCAAGCTCAGAGAGACGATGATTTGCATTGTCAGTCAGTCATAATTGTGGTGACCAATTGGTAATGAAAACATGGTGACATCACCTGAATGTCTACAAAATACTAAATACAATATACCCGTGATGCCTTGTACAGGCTGAATACCTTTCGATTTTGCTTATTTTCTGGAGGAAATATATATATAATAAGAACAATGCCTCTGAAATTTAGTAGTTAAAAATTAGGAAGGGGAAATTTGTACCCCAGAAAAATTGGTTTTAAGTATATGTGACTTGTCTGGCCTGTTGAAATATGACAACTAAGCTATGTCTTATTTGTGTTTTCTAGAATACCTATCTGCTCAGATGCATGGGGGAGATGCAGTGGTGGGATCCTACCAGTTTAACAACTGGTTTGGTGATTGTACGCTTTGCGCGCGCCCACACCAGATGCGCGCTACGCCCATGTGCACAATTGAACAAAAAATCACCCGTGTTAGTGCTAGGGAATTGAGGTGTGCCAAACCGCTCTGCTGCACTAATCAACTGTGAAGATATAGGTAAGTAAAGCTTAGCGGTGGACAGGTGGGCCCAGCTGATTGTTGGAGCGGACTGGTTCACTCCCAGCTGATTGTCAGAGCTGCCGGTTCACCTGAACTGGTCCGAACCGGTAGAATCCCACCCCTGGAGAGATGCTGTTGGTCTGGCCCGGAACTAGAGAGAGAGAAGAGACAAAGTCGTGAGAGAAACGAGGAGAGATAATAAGAACTACAAAGGTTGTTTTAAAAGGGAGTAAGAAGAGAGAAAAGGTGGAGAATACATTTGATATGAGTGTGTGGAGCAGTTGGTTCTCCATTGGAGAAGAAAAATATATGGTGGTTTCTCTGAAGGAAGTTAAAGGGGAATAGTCACTAGGAGAGAGACTGAAGAAGAATACTGAACCTGTTAATATCTATTGTAGAATCGAATCGAATTGAATTGAATTTTAGTTATTTTATTATTTATTAATTTTATTTCTATACTGCCCTTCTCCTGAAGGACTCAGGGCGGTGTACAGCCTAATTAAAAACACAAGGACAGACAATATTTAAAAATAATTAAAATTATTAAATAATAGGCCCAATTTATAAAACCCCAAATTTAAAATCCCATTTAAAACCAATTAAAATCTTTATATTGATAGCCCAGCCTGGCGGAACAATATGGTTTTGAGGGCACAGCGAAATACACGGAGATCAGAGATTCTACAAATTTCTGGGGGGAGTTCATTCCAAAGGGCAGGGGCTCCCCCAGAGAAGGCCCTCCCCCTGGGTGTCGCCAGCCGACATAATTTGGCCGATGGCACCCTGAGGAGGCCCTCTCTGTGGGAGCGGACTGGCCGGTGGGAGGCTACTGGTGGCAGAAGACGGTCTCGAAGGTACCCAGGTCCAATGCCATGGAGCGCTTTAAAGGTGGTAACCAACACCTTGAATCGCATTGAATAGAATAGAATAGAATAGAATAGAATAGAATAGAATAGAATAGAATAGAATAGAATAGAATAGAATTTTTTATTGGCCAAATGTGATTGGACACACATGGAATTTGTCTTGGTGTATATGCTCTCGGTGGACATAAAAGAAAAGATACATTCATCAAGAATCATAAGGTACAACACTTAATGATATCTATTGTAAATAGTTTTGCTGTACACAGCAAAGAAAGTCCATAAAAGCCTCCACTATCTTGGTTTCTCTGTGTTGGTTACCATCTTGTAATTCTAATTACACGGCCCCAGTCCTAAAGAGAACCCAATCATACCATGGCAGATGGAAATAATGGACCTTCTGATGTCATACCAAGCTTCCTGTTTTTTTTCCCCAGGATTTCACCATAAGGGAAACGGTGGAGGATCTATTTGAGCCTGGAGGTGAAAGCAGGACACATCCTACGAAGACCTTCCCACCCTCCCATGGGTTACCTTCAAAACAGGTTTGAAATGGTTCTGTTGCATTCTCCTCTTTAAGCGCTCCACCTTTCTTGAGATGTTTTCCAGGCAAAAGGTTTTTCTCCATGACAGCCTGCCTCATCTTCTTTCCTGGGATGTCGGCATCGGTGAAATCAGTTGATGCAATGCCCTCCGATTCACGGTTGGGATAAAACCCGTTCACAAGCCCCACGCAGAGAAGCAAAGGAAGCTCTCTGGCCCAGAGCATAGTTTGTGGCTCGACTTGGGTAGACAGGACAAAAACTTTAAAAAAAGAGAGAGTTTTCCCTCAGGTCTGCCTCACAACCTCTGCCTGCCTGCCTTGGCTGTGGGAGTTTTAATAGCTGAAGTTACACGGGAGGGGGGGGAGGATAACGAACAGCTGCCAATTGTTCATCTTCTTCTTTTTTTTTTTCCATATTGAATCTGCCTCTCTAATGAAGTCAGCATCCTACCTTCCAGCTGCAAAGAGGAACATCGCAAATAGAGCTTCTGACCAGTTGCCAGATTGGTGTTTGCTGAAGCGCCATGGGTTGAAGAGGTGGGGGGGTGGGGGTGGAGGGGAAAGTATGTGAGTCCTGTTTGTTTAGATCAGTGTTTCACAACCTTGGCAACTTTAAGGATGTGCGTACTTCAACTTTGACATTAAAAACCTTTCACGGTGGATTTGCTTTTGAAAACATTGTGTCTCGGAGATCTTGTCATTTCTAAGGGTTTCCAGCACAAGAGCACAATGCACCCTTCTGATAACAGAATAGTAGAATAACAGAGTTAGAAGGGACCTTGGAGGTCTTCTAGTCCAATCCCCTGTCCGAGCAGGAAACCTTATACCATTTGTCCAAACTCTTCTTAAAAACCTCCACTGTTGGAGCACCCACAATTTCTGGAGGCAAGCCCTTCCACTGCAGTGGTGGGTTGCTACCGGTTTGCCCCAGTGGTGAAATCCAAATTTTTTTTACTACCGGTTCTATGGCTTGGTGGGCGTGGTGTGGCTTGGTGGGCGTGGCTTGGTGGGCGTGGCAGAGGAAGGATACTGCAAAATCTCCATTCCCTCCCCATTCCTGGGGGAAGGATATTGCCAAATCTCCATTCCCACACCACTCTGGGGCCAGCCAGGGGTGGTATTTGCTGGTTCTACGAACTACTCAAAATTTCCGCTACCGGTTCCCCAGAACCTGCTGTGTTTCACCCCTGGTTTGCCCCGGTTTGGGGAGAATTGATAGCAAAGGTAAATGAAACCCACCACTGTTCCACTGGTTAATTGTTCTAACTGTTGGGAAATTTCTCTTTAGTTCTAGGTTGCTTCTCCCCTTGATTAGTTTCCATCCATTGCTTCTTGCCCTGTCTTCAGGTGCTTTGGAGAAGAGGTTGACCTCTTTTGATTCACCCTTTGTGGAGTGTAGAAATCTAGATGGTCATAAGAATGTCACTGGCTCTACAAGTGATGCTGTTGAGGATCTTAGCCAGGATCTGGAGTCTGTGAGAGTCTGGATGGGAGGCAGCATGTTACAACTCACCCTGGCAAGACGAAGTAACTCTGGTCTTTGAGTCCCCTGGTTCTGGTGATTTCCCCCCCCCCCATCTTTACCTCTTTATGGAATAACATCCCCCAGACCGAGCTGGTGTGCAATTGTGATGACCTGGGACAAGGCACAGAGGCAACACAGCCAGCTGATTGTTCAAACTCCCCTTTATTGCTCCAACTTTCCCCAAAACTAGGGGTGAAATCTATTTACCTTCCCTACTGGTTCGGAAATGCGAGTGCTTTTTCATGTGCAATTTTTGACCCCCTGCGCATGCGCAGAGGGCCAAAAACCGGTTACTTCCTGGTTCAAAGCAGGAAGTAATGATGTCTGGGTGGGTAGGCGGAGCCTCACGTTGCTACCGCTACTGATTCACCAAACCACACGCTGCCGCCGCTACCGGTTCGCGCAAGCCGGACAGAACCGGTAGGATTTCACCGCTGCCCAAAACGCTCCCATGTTTATGGCAAGTCCCAGAGCAAAGCGCTCACTCATACAGCAGCAATTACTGCCAGTAGTCCAGCAAAACGCTGTTAGCACAATGGCTTCAAAGCAAGAAGTCCAGTGAGGCAAAGGAACAAAAGATTTTCTGAAGAGAATAAAATAAATAAATAGAGACTCTCAACAGACACAGGTGCTTCTGAAGTTAGTTTTATTTGGATCCACCAGAGAGATGGGGCAAGGCTACTACCGTTTGGCGATTATCATCTCAGTATAAGGGACATTCAGGGACCAGAAATAAGATCCATTTTGCGTCAGGACATTCCTTCAGGGTAGGTCATCTCTATGGAGTGAAAGTGAACAAAGGAATCGGTGTGAGAAATGTAAGCTTTCTTCTTTTTTTTTTAAAATTGATTTATATGCCGCCCTTCTCCGGAGACTCAGGGTGGCTTACAATGTGTTAAGCAATAGTCTTCATACTTTTGTATGTTTATACAAAGTCAGCTTATTGCCCCCACAAACTGGGTCCTCAATTTACCTACCTTAGAAAGGATGGAAGGCTGAGTCAACCTTGAGCCTGGTGAGATTCAAACTTACAGTAATTGCAGACAGCTGGTGTTAATCACAATGCTATCAGTCTGCTGAGCCAGCAGGCCCTTGTATTTTTCATCATCTCCCTTCCCCAAATCTTATCCATAAGTCTATCAGAAAAATTAGCAGCCCTGGCTTTCTGGCTAGTAACTTTTATTGTTTTTTTAAAAAATACAGCATTTATCAACGTTGGTAACTTGAAGACGTGGCTGGCTGGGGAATTCTGGGAGTTGAAGCCCACATGTCTTAAAATTGCTACGGTTGAGAAATGTAAGGCTGAAATTCAGCAGGTGCCGTTTGAATTCTAGTGCCGAGAAGGGCCAATGGGAGAAGATGCACCTGCTGAATTTACATTGGCCACAAGCTGTTCAAGAGAAAATCTATTGCTTTGTGGGTCTTAATCCTTTTTCTTTGACCTTGGTAATTCTCTGCTTGGTGGGCTGGTGTGTCAAGAAACAAAAACTACAATGTGGTTGCAGGTGGCCTTTAAAATGGTGTTGTATTCTCCTTAGGAGAGCTCACAAAGTCTGTTCCAGTAGATCTACACTTTTCTGCATGTGATATTGCAAAGTGCATAGAAAATGGGCGGTGCTTGTGTTGTGATGTTGTCACACTGCTTGTGCTATTTTCTCATTATTTTTTTTATTTTTTTATTTTATTTTGATTTATATGCTGCCTTTCTCCGAAGACTCAGGGCGGCTTACAATGCGCTAAGCAATAGCCTTCATACTTTTGTATATTTATACAAAGTCAGCTTATTGCCCCCACAATCTGGGTCCTCATTTTACCTACCTTAGAAAGGATGGAAGGCTGAGTCAACCTTGAGCCTGGTGAGAATTGAACTTGCAGTAATTGCAGGCAGTGCTTTACTAACAGTGCTTTAGTCTGCTGCGCTACCAGAGCTCCTTATCCCCCTGGATCCATCTTAACTCTCTTTGGTCTAAGCAGGAGGGAAGGAGAAATAGAGGGAAAATGCCACCAGCTTTCAAGATTCCTTACTTGCCATCCCCGTATTACTTTTTTCAACCACAGCAACTTTAAGATGCATCAGAGAATTCTGGGAATTGAAGTCCCCACATCTTAAAGTTGCTGAGGTTGAAAAACACTGCAGTGTATCAATAAAGTGGGCTCCAGGATGTCTGATGCAATCTATTCCTTCACCCGGTCTACCTTAAGGGGCTGATAGATACGTCTTCCAGATTCATATTATTTTTTTTTTAAAAAAATTAATTGCTGTTTTGTTATATACACACAGTGTTCCAAATAGTTCTGACTGGATTCAGTACTTTTGGCTATTAGGTCCTTCCTAAAATCTGGGCCCCCTGATTCCCACAGAGCTGAAATTTGGCAAATTTTATAAAAGCATTTCAGGGCATCAAAATGACCATAAAGCATTTTATGACACAATACAAAATGTCCTTAAAGATTTCCCACGGTCAACTGCTGAGGTTTGACTGTACTATACAAGAGGGGTCCCCACCCCCTGGACTGGAGGCTGGCACCAGTCCTTGGACTGTTAAGAATTGGACTGTGCAAGCGAGCGAAACTTCATCTGTGCGTGTGTGAAATCTAGGTAGTGTGTGAAACCACATACACACCACATCATCAGTCCGTGGAAAAATTGTTTTCCACAGAATTGGTCCCTTGTGAGCCGAGCCGAGGTGGCACAGTGGTTAGAGTGCAGTACTGCAGCAGTGGTGGGTTGCCCCCGGTTCGGACCGGTTCGCAAGAACCGGTAGTAAAACCGGCGGGAGGCTCCGCCCACCGACCCAGACGTCGTCAGGAAGCTTCTGCATGCACGGTCCCGTTGCGAACCGGTAGTAAAGGTAAGTAGAACCCACCCCTGTACTGCAGGCTACTTCAGCTGATTGTTAGCTGCAGTTCGGCAGTTCAAATCTCAACGGCTCAAGGTTGACTCAACCTTCCATCCTTCCGAGGTGGGTAAAATGAGGACCCAGATTGTTGGAGGCAATATGCTGACTCTGTAAACTGCTTTGAGAGGGCTGTGAAAGCACTGTAAAGCGGTATATAAGTCTAAGTGCGAAGTGCTATTGTGCTCAAAATGTTGGGGGCCCACTGTTATACAGTTCAAAACTGGCTGTTTTCAAGACATATACATCCCTAATTTTTAAAGAACATCCGTAGCGAAAGCAGCAGTGCATTCGAAGCTCTGCTGTCAAGCACCAGGAAAATCAGAAAATCCAGCCAGTTCAAATGAGTGTAAAGGTTTATTGCTCGCTACAAGAACCTGAACTACTAACGGTCAAAGCAGATTGGCGGGAGATACAAGTCAAAGGAATTCAAGGTGGGCTGGAATTAGATCTCTTGTGGTCACAAAGGGATTCATGACTGATGACATTTTTGACCCCTCCCTCAGCCTGGTCATCTCCTACGTCTGCCATTGTCTACCATTGTTGATGGCACTGAAGAAGAATCTGGTAAGAAAACATCTCTTATTTATGACCCAGGCTCATGGGTCGTCTAGTTTTGACTATAGAGAAAGATAATGAGTGGGTTGGCAGCTTCAGTTGCTTAACTCAATAGCTTGCAGGAGGCTTAGAGTTTCTGTAGTCCATCGTGAAACTGCTCGTGTTCCCATCCTCATCACTGATTAAAACTTCTGCAAAAGGATTGCAGCAGGTTGACCTACGGAGGAGAGCAAAAATAACAAGGCGGATAAATAACGGGAGAGGGTGAAGGAGGAAGAGTTTGAATAGCTACAAACTATAGCTGGGGGGGGGACTTTAAACAAGGACGCCAGAACGAAAGAGTTCTGTAAGCAGTGAAAGATTTAGAGGGCATGGTCAGTTCACCAAGGCAACTCCGCGGTTAACATGTTTCATCAAGGTGTAGTACAGGTTGTCCTTGACTTACAACCATTCATTTAGTGAGTGTTCAAACTTACAACAAAACTATAACTGCAATCGATCAATCCTTGCATTTATGACATTGTAGCATCCCTACAATGATCAATATTCAGAGTCATGGTATGTGGCATGTAGTTACGATGGCTGCAGTGTCCCAGGGCGATGTGATTTCCAATCTTCCCAGCCAAGCTCCCAACAAGCAAAGTCAATGGATGACTGTAATCTGGATGACCGTGTGACTCATTTAACAACAGCAGTGATTCACTTAACAACTGTGGCAAAAAGGTCATATATTTGAGTGCGACTCACTTAAAAACCAACATGCTTTGCTGTAGAAATTTTGAACTCAATTGTGGTTGTAAGTTAAGAATGACCTGTACTTTTATATTTTTAGAATAGAATAGAATGATCTGGAAAGGACCTTGGAGGTCTTCTAGTCCAGCTTCCAGCTCAAGTAGAATAAGCTATACCATTTCAGATAAGTGACTGTCTAGTCCAGTCATGGCTAACCTTTTTACCGTCGTGTGCCAAAAGTGGGGGAGCGCGGAGGGGTCATGTGCACACGTGCCCACACCCATAATTCCATGCGCCCCACCCCTGCACATGAGCATGTGACACCCCTCCCCCCGTGCTCCCCCCGCCTCCGGCATGTGATGGGCTGGTGCTTTTTTTACTCTCCCCAGGCTCCAGAGCCTTTCTTGGAGCCTGGGGAGGACAAAAATGGCCTTCTCCACCCCCCTGGAGGCTGGAAATGGCCTGTTTCCTGACTTCCGGTGGGACCGGAAGTCCCATTTTTCTCCCTCCCCAGGCTCCAGAGGCTTTCTAGGAACCTGGAGAGGGCGAAAACGGCCTTCCCCACCCCCCCGGAGGCCCTCCGGAGGCCGGAAACAGCCCGTTTCTCGACTTCCAGTGGGCCTGAAAGGCCTGAAAATCAGCTGGCTGGCACATGCATGTGCACTAGAGCTGAGCTAGGGCAACATTCACATGCCCACAGATATGGCTCCGTGTGCCAACTGTGGCATGTGTGCCATAGGTTCGCCATCACGGGTCTAGTCTGTGCTTAAAGACCTCCAGTGCCCATGATTTCTGGAGTCAAGTTGTTCTACTGGTTAATTGTTCTCAGTGTCAAGAAGTTTCTCCTTAATTCCAGGTTGCTTCTCTCCTTGATTAGTTTCCATCCATTATTTTTTGTCCTGCCCTCTGGTGCTTTGGAGAAGCACCCCTCTTCTTTGTAGCAGCTCCTCAAGTACAGGATTACTGGTATCATGTCACCCCCTAGTCTTTCTTTTCTCTAGACTAGCCAAACTCAAATCCTGAAGCTGTTCATATATTTTAGTCTCCAGGCCTTTGATCATCTTAATTGCTCTTAGTTTCTTATGCTACACAGCCTGGTTGTAAAGTTTCCTTGAAATAAAAGCATGCATTATTTTACCTCGATCAATGAAGAAAGAAAAGGAAGAATATAGACTAGTGTTCTGCAGCTGGTCTGTAGCTTTTAGTCTCAGGGCTAAAATTGGGGTTTGAACAGGATCCCTCAAAAGCAACATGTCAGGGCATGACAAAAAATGAAATTTTGTTCAGATTACATCTAAATATAGTCAATACATTTTTTGGGTACTAATATATTTAATATTTTTTTTCTTTACGTTCAGAATTTCAGTTTGGTAATTGGGAATTTAGAACGTCCATTTTTCTCAAAAATGGAATTGGATATTATTATTTGGAATTATAGATACATTCTAAAAATGAGAAGATGGAGCATTTTTTTTCTAAATAGTGTAGATTTAATAGGTTTAAGGGCCAAATTAATTTCATATATTGTCATTTTTTCATTTTCCTTATTTTTTCTCCCATTATGTTCAGTTTGCTTTAATCCTTGTAATGCATGTAGGATTTCTATTATATAACCACTGATATTTTTGTTATTAATAAAAAAATAAAGTAATTGTATGCTTTGATTTTTTTTTTTTTTGCATTGCACAGAAAATTAAAATAAATTTGTCATAAATTTAAAAACCTGGAGTTTTAAAACAAGAAAAAATAAAATTAAAACATACTTAATATATGCTCTTCCTAAATACTACCTAATTTCAAACCTGAAATGAGCTAATATTAATAACTGCACATTCTGTCTCGTTTAGCACCAAATTTTTTCGCTACTTCTTACCTAATAAAGATCTGGCTAAAAATCTGTGTGTTTTGTAATTTTGGGGTTTCAAACTAATAAAAGCATCACTCTAATTTTGAATTATTTTCCCCTGGGGAAAAGATATTTCATAGCTGGGGATTAAATGAATAAAAACAACCATCTTTTTGCATCTTTGTTTTCTATTTTTGCCGGAAATTTTGTGAACTCCAGAGGGCACTCTTAGCCTATCTCAGAATAATTAGAAGCCTGCTGATTTTCACAAATACCCAGGAAGAAGCACACAACCAGCGTCCTAACTGTTATAAACGATTAATTATTTGGCTAGTTCTTTACGTATAATAAGAAGCTCAGCCAATAATAAAGACTCTTGCTAGTGTTGAGAGCTATTGTGTGCTCAAAAGTGGATCTTGCACATTCGTAAGGCAGGCAAGGGACGAAACGAGTTTTGTGGGGGTCACGTTGTAAAAGTCCAGGGCAGAGAAGGAGAAAGCTGAGATTTATTTGCGCTTACATGTACAGGTAGTCCTCGACCTACATCCACAACTGAGACCAAAATTTCGGTTGTTAAGCGAAGCGATTGTTAAATGAGTCATGCCCAATTTTACAATCTTTTCCCACCATGGCTTTCAAGCCAATCACTTCAGTGAATTCACTTAAATGAATTCAGATTAAGTGAACCTGAATTTCCTATTGATTTTGTTTGTCGGAAGCCTGCTGGGAAGGTTGTAAATGGTTATCACATTACCCCAGGACCTTACAACCATTGTAAAGATATGCTGGGTACCAAGCAATCAATTTCTGATCACGTGACCATGGGGTTGCTTCATCGGTTTGAAGTGTGAGGAAGTTACATTTTTCAGTGCTGTTGCAACTTTGAATAGTCACTAAATGATTGGCTGTAAATCGAGGATTAGCTGTATTTATATCTTACCTTTATTAATATTACTTTTATAAATAACTCAAGGCAAAGATACCTAATACTCCTTTCTCCTCCCCTTTTCCCCATAACAACAACCGTATGAGCTGGGTTGGACTGAGAGGGAAGGACTAGCTCAAAGTCATTCAGCTGGCTTTCATGCCTAAGGTGGAGCTAGAACTCACAGTCTCCTTGTCTCTAACTTGGTGCCTTAATGTTAGAAATTCTGTTTATATATAGCACCACAGAGCAAATAAAGAGTACAGTCACTATGTGCTTTACTGCTCAACTGTTTAACTGTAACTGGAAACAGGAAGCTCTATTTAAAACAGAAGAGCATAGAGTATATACCATAAATCCAAACTTGTAAACAGTGCCATCTACTGGCTGAATACTACTGTAGTTGTTACATAGAAATACATTCCAAAAATGAATTCCAACACTTAGCTACTGATGGCTAACCTTTTTGCTGTTGCGTGCCAAAAGCGTGTGTGTGTGTGTGTGTGTGTGTGTGTGTGTTGTCACGCATGCACATACCCGCACCCATAATTCAATGCACCCCACCCCTGTGCATGCGTGCAAATCCCCCGCTCCCCTGCTTTTGGCACGCTATGGCACGATGAGCTCGGTAGGCCGATTTCTCACCCTCCCCAGGCTCCAGAGGATTTCTAGGAGCCTGGGGAGGGTGAAAATGGCCTTCCCCACCCCCGGAGGCCCTCCGGAGGCTGGAAACAGCCTGTTTCCCAACTTCCAGTGGGCCTGGAAGGCCCAAAAATCAGCTGGCTGGCGCACGCATGCACGTTGGAGCTGAGCTAGGGCAACGCTTGCATGCCCACAGATATGGCTCCGTGTGCCACTTGTGGCATGCCATAGTTTGCCATCACGGTTCTAAACCAACTTGGCTCTCAGTTGTTCTCCTTCAGCTCCAGATTAAAGGAACTTTCACAGAAAACAAAAGGAAGGTCAAGTAAAATTGAATTGGAAATATTTAAGTTTCTGTTACGTAGACAAGAATAGGTTTAAAACTGCGGGAAACTTAGTTTTTGTTTTCAGGGTGGGATGCCATCATTTTAATTTTCTCTGCATTATTTTAATTCATTGGCATCCTTCAGTCTCAAAAGACTATGGTACCGTGTTCTGGAACAGCATCTAGTGTGACTAAAAAGGCCAATTTGAGAGTGGCAATCCCTTCCACACTGAGGGCAGATACATTCTGTCCCCTGCCCAGCCCCCAGATTTCGCTGGTTCCGGGACTGCCTCTTTGCCTCAGCCTGCTGAACGAGTGTCTCTTCGAATTGGAGAAGGCCATACTGCGTCTTTAGCCTCCAAGCTGAACGATTGGAGGTCAAGGTTTCCCAGTTGTTAATGTCCATTCCCAGGGGCTTTAGGTCCTTTAAATTAGTCACTGCTAAAAACTAACGGGAGTGGTGTGATGTCCTAGAGGTGAAGACTTTATATTTCTGGAGGTTCAGCAATTTGCACTGGCATAACTCAGTTTAGGGCTCTTGCATGTAAAAGTTGGACAAGACTGGGCAATTGTCAATGCAAATGGGAAAAAGGTTTTATGATTGATTTTTTTTTTTTCAGAACAATGGATGTATACCTACCTATATTCACATATTACATTCTTCACATCACCTCCTTTTGGAGTGCAAGTGAGACCAGAAGGATTTGTATTGATTGTGACGGTGACGGCACTTTGGTCATCCACGGCTGTGAATGACATTTGCCAAGTATGACCACGACAGACTGGTTCACTCTGGAGGTTGCCTCTACAAGGCATGTAAAATTCTCTGAGTTTGTACACAGGTGGGATCTCATCGGTCTCCTGTTGAAGAGCAAATGTGTCGGTTAGTAATAAAGCTAATGAGCCATAATACATGAGTACATGAATTTAAAATGCAAATGCAAGTACACATAAAGGTAAAGGTTCCTCTCGCACATTTGTGCTAGTCGTTCCCGACTCTAGGGGGTGGTGCTTATCTCCGTTTCAAAGTCGAAGAGCCAGCACTGTCTGAAGACGTCTTCATGGTCATGTGGCCGGCATGACTAAAGGGCAAAGGCGCACGGAACGCTGTTACCTTCCCACCAAAGGTGGTCCCTATTTTTCTACTTGCATTTTTTACATGCTTTCAAACTGCTAGGTTGGCAGAAGCTGGGACAAGTAATGGGAGCTCACCCCATTACGCGGCACTAGGGATTCGAACAGCTGAACTGCTGACCTTTCGATCGACAAGCTCAGCTTATTTTAGCCACTGAGCCACCGCGTCCCTGTTAGGACACATAGATCACCCTTTTCCCAATATAGCAGCCAATATAGATACATAGCTGTCATGTGTGAAAGATCAGGTCCCCAGTGAAGGTCTAATTTTTTTTTTTTAATTTGATTTATATGCCGCCCTTCTCCGAAGACTCAGGGCGGCTTACAATGTGCTCAGCAATAGCCTTCATCCTTTTGTATATTTTATACAAAGTCAGCTTATTGCCCCCACAAACTGGGTCCTCATTTCACCTACCTTAGAAAGGATGGAAGGCTGAGTCAACCTTGAGCCTTGGCGAGATTCGAACCCTGCAGTAATTGCAGGCAGCTGGTCTTAATAAGCTTAATAACATGGTGCCTTAAACCCCTGTACTACCAAGGCTCTTAATTAAACTGATTTATTGCTAAAATGCCTAAATACACAGGAAACTTCTCAACTAATGGTTCACTTGGTTGGAGTTAAATAAGAGTCAACTGAATTCAGTGGGGAATTGGATTTAGTCCGCTTGTGGCTATGTAGGGATTCTAGGCTGATCCTTCATTTTACTCCACCCCCAGGTTCTGCCATTCCTTCTCCTATACTAGGACTGCAATTCCCAGAATTCTCAGCCAACTTCCTGAGAATCCTGGAAACTGGATTGGTTGGAATGGCACTGAGTTTTCAGTATCTTACATCCTGCTAGCCAGAAGGGATGGTTGTCAGGCCTGGAAGCCATCTTTTGCATTTTTCCCTTCAGGCCTGCCATGTTTGCTACTGTGGGAAACTGGGAGGGGGGATTGTATGGAGAATGGGTGATATATAGTCATAATAACATTCTTTTCTCAGAGAGTCAAGGACATCTTGCCCTGCACCTGGAGGGTTGGAATTGGGAGGACCCTCCAGTTGGGACGGTGTTTTGATTGGGCCATGTGATGGACTTGTGGATGCTGGGCAGGGTCTTCGATTTTCTGTTGGGTGGGGAAAACCTGGAAGCTTTCAGATTTGGGTTTTCCTAGATGTGCCAATATGACATCTTTAATAAAATGGAACTTTGAGGAACTTCAAGCCTCAGAGTCTTCTTTCATTGGGGGTGTTACTTGGAACCCTGACAATGGTGAGTGCAGACATAAAATGCAGAGTTAAATGATTTAAACTAAGTTTGGTCTTGGCCTATCACTCTTCCTACATGATTCTCATTTCCTCATAACAATTTGTTATTTAGAATCATCTAACCATGATACCAAAGGAACAGCCCTCTTTGAGGTAGATGGGCGGTTTAGAAGTGAAATATAAATAAATAAAACAGTAATAACAGCTGGCTGGGTGATGCTCTAAAGCCGTGTTTCTCAACCATGGCAACTTGAAGATGTATGAACTTCAATTCTCAGAGTACCCCAACCAACATGGCTGGCTGGAGAATTCTGGGAGTTGAAGTCCACTAGTCTTCGAAGTGCCAAAGTTGAGAAATACTGAAGATGCTATAACTAGCAATGGAGAAATGACTAACATTAGGATACCTCCTTCTACATTTGCACCCTGATGTATACGTGTAGATGGAACACATGCTTTTTGACTCTCCCCTGTGAAGGATATACATATAGATAGTCCTTAACTTACAACCATTCCTTTAGTGACTGTTCGAAGTTATAATGGTGCTAAAAAAAGTGACATACAACCGTTTTTCACACTTACGACCATGGCAGCATCCCCATGGTCACATGAGCAAAAATTTGGATATTTGGCAACTGGCATGTATTTATGATGGTTGCAGTGTCCTGGGGTTATACGATCACCTCTTCTGACCTTCTGACCATCAATGGGGAAGCCAGATTCACTTAACAACCGAATCAACTGCAGTGATTCACTTAAGGAGCCTTGGTAGTACAGTGGTCTAAAGCACCCTGTTATTAAGAACAGCTGCCTGCAATTACTGCAGGTTCAAATCTCGCCAGGCTCAAGGTTGACTCAGCCTTCCATTCTTTCTAAGGTAGGTAAATTGAGGACCCAGTTGTGGGAGCAATAAGCTGACTTTGTATAAATATACAAAAAGGATGAAGGCTATTGCTTAGCACATTGTAAGCTGCCCTGAGTCTCCGGAGAAGGGCGGCATATAAATCAAATTAAAAAAAAACTGTAGCAAGGTTGTTAAACGGGGCAAAACTCACTTAATAACTGTCTCGCTTAGCAACAGAAATTTTGGGCTCAATTGTGGTTGTAAGTGAAGGACTAGCTGTATAAAAGAGAGGCTTTTATGATTGGCTGTTTGTGGCAACTAATGTTTCATTCCCATTCCTGTGACTCTCTCTATACGCATGTCATGCCCCTGTCAGAGTCTGACCCTGAGATGGAAGATGAACAGCTGACAGAGAGCAGAGAGTTGCTCCGTTGGCTGTGGAGGAAACTGGGGAAGGGCAAACTCAGGCTGGATAGAGCAGGGGAGAGGTAGAATAAGGGAGAGGGAATTCAGATGAAGACCAAGGTCTACCCCCTCCTCATCCTAAGGTGCGCAGGGAAGAATGCAGAAGAGAGCAACGTGGATTGCGTGGTTTACGAGGAAGGAAAGGGCCCCGATTCCCTTCACAAGGCACACCTGGGGATGGAGTTTAAAGGAGAGGCAGTTGGGAGGGATGTTTGTCAGGAACAAACGCTGAATTAATCTGGTGTTGAGAGTTGTGGCCTGCATTCCTGGCATCTTCTCCTGACTGTTTGAATTACTGCCGTGCTACTGTGTGCCTATCTTGTCTTGCTGGAATTATTCTTCCCGTCTGGGACTCATTATCTTGCCCTGCTGGAGTGATTGAGTGCAGTCATTCTGTTTTACAGTGTTCGTGGGAGAACTTTTCACCAATAAAGGGATTCATACCGGTTCTCTGGCTGTGTTACCTTTGTGCCACGCCAGGGTCATCACAATGCAGTTGTGTTACCTGGATCCCTGGATTAGATATAGACTCTCCTTAGATCATTCTCAATTTGACTTTTATCTCTCTGGACTTGTTTGAAAAAAGGAAGCTCTCGTGCCTCTTTTCTATATAAAATGCTTTGAATTTATGCCATTTTGGTGGGAAAATGACAACCGCTGGCTGTTTTTGTATAATGAATAACATAAAATATAAAGTATTATATTTTATATTAAAATATAAATACTGTATAAAGTACGGGGAAGTCTCCATGGTGGGATAGTTTCTGCTACTCTCCAATGCTGCTAAATGCAAGCATTAAACCTAGCAGAAGAAACAATATTTGTTTATCCTAGGCTGCAGAAATCAGTTTGTGAGTCCTTAGTAATATAGGAAGTCCTCAACTTACGACCACAATTGAGCCCAAAATGTCTGCTGCTAAGTGAAACGTTTGTTAAGTGAGCTTTGCCCCATTTTACGACTTTCCTTGCTACATTTTTTTTTTTAATTTGATTTATATGCCGCCCTTCTCCGGAGACTCAGGGCAGCTTATAATGCGCTAAGCAATAGCCTTCATCCTTTTGTATATTTATACAAAGTCAGCTTATTGCCCCCACAACTGGGTCCTCAATTTACCTACCTTAGAAAGGATGGAAGGCTGAGTCAACCTTGAGCCTTGGCGAGATTCGAACCTGCAGTAATTGCAGGCATCTGGTCTTAATAACCAGCTTAATAACAGGGTGCCTTAGACCACTGTACTACCAAGGCTCTTTGTTAAGCGAATCACTGCAGTTGTTTAGTTAGTAACACGATTGTTAAATGAATTTGGTTTCCCCATTGACTTTGCTTGTCAGAAGGTCGCAAAAGGGGATGACATGACCCCAGGACACTGCAACTGTCATAAATATGAATCAGTTGCCAAGTAGCACATTTTTGATCACGTGAGAATGGGGATGAAGAACAGAAGTGTTCCCAGAGGATTAATTTCAGGCTTACCAAAGCTGTTTCAGGAATGACACTGATGGGAAGTTTCAGGTAGTTCTGGGCAGAACCGCTGCTTGCAGTGAATGTCACAACGCTGAAAAAAACATTCGTGAATTCATTAACAACAAACCACATGTTTTCTCCCTTCTGTAATCCTGCTCCACTCTGCTGCATTATTACACAAAGAAGAGGGAGTCAACCTGTTCTCCAAAGCACCTGAAGGCAGGACAAGAAGCAAAGGATGGAAACTAATCAAGGGGAGAAGCAACCCAGAACTAAGGAGAAATTTCCTGACAGTTCGAACAATTAACCAGTGGAACAACATGGCACCAGAAGTTGTGAATGCTCCAACACTGGAAGTTTTTAAGAAGAAATTGGACAATCATTTGTCTGAAATGGTATAGGCCAGGGTTTCCTGCCTGAGCAGGGGGTTGGACTACAAGACCTCCAAGGTGCCTTCCAACTCTGTTATTCTGTTATTCCTGGTGACTACCTGAACAGGTCCTTGGAGTTTTCTTGGCGATATTTTTCAGAAATGATTTATTTTGCCTTCTTCTTCCTGGGGTTGAGAGAGAGGGATGGGCTCGAAGTCCCCCAGCTAGTTCTGTGCCTAGGGCAAAGCTATAATTCAGGTTTCCCCTAGTCCAGGGGTGAAATGCTCCCGGTTCGGAACGGATCGCCCGATCCGGTAGCGATGGAGGCGGGTGGTTCGGAGAACCGGTAGCAAAAATCCCTGCCCCCCCATGCCCAGCTGAGCTGCACGATCATCAGAGGCATTTTTCTTTTAAATGGCTCTGACGATCCAAGCTCTGACGATCCCAGCTGAGTTGCCTGATTGACAGAGGCTTTTAAAAAAAAACAACCTCGCCAAAGAGGTTGTAGAAAAAATGGTTTTAAAGGTAAAAAAAAAAAAAAATGGGCCATGCCCACCCAGTCACATTACACCCCCCCAACCAAGCCATGCCCACAGAACCGGTAGTAACAAATTTTAGATTTCACCACTGCCCTCGTCCAAATGCCTTTAAGCATGACACTGTTATTTAGCTAGATAAGGCATATCTACGTTCCCTCTTTATCCAGAAAACATTTCTGCTAGGCATTTTTCATTCATCAAAGGGAACACAAATCTCCAGGATTCTGGATATTCTCTGGAATCTCCATCTTTGAGGATTCTGGATATCTACCACAGCTGTGTTAACCTACCTGGAGGCAAAGCTCTCATTGGCAACGGGTGCAATAAAGGTTGCCGTCAGGGTAATATTTTCTCCTGTGTTCAGGAAACTTCCTTTTGGTTCATAGCTGCTCATGAAACTCCGATCATCCCAAACTTTAAAAGCAAATGTTCTGGCTGCTCCATGGTTGACTACCAGCACAGAGACTTTCAAGGTCCCACCAGGTGCCATGGTGCCTGGGGGGGGGGGGGGGAGAAAAATGGCAATATGCTCACAATATAGGTAAAATATTGTCATAGTACAAGCATAGTACAGTCCTCGACTTACGATCGCAAGTGGCTAAGCAAGATAGTTCTTAAGTTTGGAGTTTTGCCCCGTTTTACGACCTTCCTTGCTCCCTGTTGTTAAGTGAATTGCCACAGTTGTTAAATTAGTAATACGGTTGTTAAGTGAATCCGCCTCCCCCATTGACTTTGCTTGGCAGAAGGTCACAAAGGAAGATCACATGACACTGCAAATGTCATAAAGATGAGTCAGTTGCCAAATGTCTGAATTTTGATCTGTGACCATGAGGATGCAGCAACCATTGTAAGAGTGAAAAATGGTCATGTCACTTTTTAGAGTGCCGTTGTAACTTTGAACAGTCACTAAATGAACTGTTGTAAGTCGGGGGCTACCTGTACCTGAAATACCAATTATCTGTGAGATACCATAGGAAAAAACTGTCCCACATAAATCTTCCTTTAATTTCACATATTTAAAAACTGCTGTAAATCAAGGATTACCTGTACATAGGACAGTTGTTTATGAGTCGCTCTTGACAGCAAGATGAGGGGCATATAAATTTAATAAATACAAATAATCCAGCCCGAACATTTGGCTGACTGTGCAACAAACCATAATAATAATGGTTACAGCATCTTGAGGTCACATGATCACCATTTGTGACCTTCCAAGCCAACTTCTAACAAGTAAAGTCAATGGCGGAAACCAGATACTCATATAATATAATATAATATAATATAATATAATATAATATAATATAATATAATATAATATAATATAATATAATATAATATAATATAATATTATCATACATCATATCATATCATATATCATCCTATCATATATCATATCATATCTCATATCTCATATACAATACAATATAAATATATCATATCATATCATATCTCATATCTCATATACAATACAATATAAATATATCATATCATATCTCATATCTCATCTCATCTCATCTATCATATACAATGCAATATAATATATCATATAATATATCATATCAAATCATATCATATCATATATATCATATACAATACAATATATATGTTGTGGCTCCGTTATCTGAGCCTGTGTCATCGGCAGGAGAGGCCTCCCAGAGTGAAGGAGAGGAGTTGGCAAGGCCTTCCTCTCCAGGACCCTCCTCTCTGGCAATGCCTTCGGTGTCCGCTGAAGGGCAAGAGATAGGGCCGGGGCCAAGCATGTCCACGCAGCCACAGGTGGACAGTGATGAGGGTAATGAGTCTTGGCTGGATCCTCAGCAGCGTCGCAGAGATAAGCGCGTGCAACAGAAGAAAAGGCGTGCCAGAGATTAAGCTGAGTCACTGGACCACACCCCACAGGGTATAAAAGGGGGTGAGGTGGCCATTCAGACTCTGTGACAGACAAAACTAACTACTATGAAGTCACATTGCATCTTTGGAAACAACATTATTGGCCTTGGATTTATTTTACGAACTGGACAATTCTTAACTGTGTGTATTTTGTTTGTGAGTAAAGTTCTTGGCAAGCAGCTACTGGGTTGCTGCCAAGCTTCTTATCAGAAGAATTGGTTGTCTGCCAGTTTATTTAACCCCTGGCTGTCTGTTTGTGTGCGTGTGTGAGACGGGGACAGAACAATATATATATCATATCACATCTCATATATCATCTCATCTCATCTCATCTATCATATACAATACAATATAAATAATATATCATATTATATCATGGTAGTACTCAGTGGAACTACCTTGGATATTCTGCAACATCTCTCATGAGTACAGAGAGGGACTATCTGTCTTCCCTTTCTATTATTGGACCAAGACATAACAGGGCATTAAAATGTTTGATAGCCCAGCCAAAAGCCAGCCAAATACAGGTAGCAGGAAATCCTGGATGAGGGATGTTTGAGATACAGATATTTTGAGATGCAGGTAATCTGCATGCCACCAAACAGCCAGCTAGCACGTTTTCGTGGAATTCTTGATTTAAATCTAGAAAGCAGAAGCTGTTCTGATGATAAATGTGGAGGTAGGAATAAGCTTGAAGAAGCAAGCAACAGTTTTGGCGACATTTTAGGAAACAGAAAGAGAACAGGATGCAAAACTAGTTAAAGAAACTTTGTAGGGGACTGTGAGGGGTGAAATGCTAACGGTTCGCTCTGGTTTAGGCAAATTGGTAGTGATAAAAACTACTGGTTTGAGTGAACCGGTAATAAAAAAAAAACAAAAAATGGTTCAGTTGAACCAGTAGTTAGCTACCAGTTCAGTCGATATGATCCGACGATCAGCTGTGCTGTGCGGTTTAGTTTTGCTAGAAAGCAGGAAATCCTGCTTTCTAGCGAAGCTAAACTGTGCGGCACAGCTGATCCCTCCCAGCTTTCCTACTTACCTTCCTAAGCCTTCTTGTGGTGTGTACTGTGCATGCGTGCGTGCAGCACACACCAAAAGGAGGCTTAGGAAGGTAAGTAGAACAGCTAGGCGGGATCAGCTGTGCCACACGGTTTAGCTTTGCTAGAAAGCAAAGGAAATCCTGCTTTCTAGCAAAACCAAACCCCGAGGCAAAGCTGATCGTCGGATTGTAGCTTTTTTTAACTACTGGTCGAACCGGTAGCTTTTTAAACGCGCAGTGTGCGTTTGGTGTGCATTGTACATGCGCTTGCAGTATGCATTTGGCAAGTTGCGCACATGCGTGGCCAGCAAACCGGTAGCAAACTGTTTTCAGATTTCACCGCTGGGGACTGGGTGTGTTTGGGGAATGTGGGTTAACGTAGCCACCTATTCATCCATTCTGGAAAAGCATTGAAAATGCAAGCGTTGAGAGGAAATACACGTGAAAATTCATAAGTAAACTTTTTTTTCCTTTTTCTTTTTGACAAGACCCGGACTAAATAAAGAAAAAAAAAATGCTAGAAACTGAACCAAAAGCAAAACTGCTAATCTGGTGTTATTGCTGATATATTCCATCCTGCTAGGAACTTACTGTTCTGCTCAGGCAGAGGCAGAATCTGCACGAATTCGGTGGTGAGGGAATCCCCGCTGATTCTTACGAAAGGAAAATTGCCTGGAGAAAGGCCCTCCACTTTCAGTAAGGTTCTCTGGAAGGAAAAAATGGAGAAATTACTATTAAAAAATCTTCCACATTGTTCCTGTGCCTATTGATGAATTAATTGAGACGTATTACAGGTAATCTTTGATTTACCACAGTTCATGTAGTCACCATTCAAAGTTACAAGGGCACTGAAAAAAGCAACATTTTTCACAGTTACAACTTTTGTAACATCCCCATGATGATCACGTGATCAAAATTCAACTGCATGGCAACTGGTTCATACTTATGACCGTTATGTGTCTCAAGTTCATGCGATCCCCTTTTGCGGCCTTTTGACAAGCAAAGTCAAAGGGGAAGCCAGATTCACTTAACAACAGTGGCAAGAAAGGTCGCAAAATGGGGCAAAACTCGCTTAACAAATGTTTCATTTAACGATGGAAATTTTGGGCTCCATTGTGGTCATAAGTCAAAAACTACCTGACTTGCAAACAATCGGAACCTCCTCTCAAAAATTCAGTAGATCTGTAGTAAGACACCTGCTTTCAGGTGTAAACTCACCTCATCGATCCCAATTTTTTGGCTGCGGGTGGAGGGTCTGTGAGGAAGGGAGTGTGTGAAAAAAGTCGAACTGGTAGCCATAACTACATGATCAAAGCCTTGGTGGCGCATTGGTTAGAAATAATGCAGCACTGCAGACTAATTCTGCCAACTGCCATCAGTTCGATACTGACTGGCTCAAGTTTGACTCTGCCTTCCATCCTTCTGAGGTTGGTAAAATGAGGATCCAGATTGTTGGGGGCAATAGGCTGACTCTGTAAACCGGTTAGAGAGGCCTACGAAGCACCGTGAAGCGGTATATAAGTTGAAGTGCTATTGCTGTGACCTTTTTTTTTTTAACATGTGAGGCATTTAAATGGAGGGGTGTGGCTTTAATGGTGACACCCCCCCCATCTTACTTTTTTGCCTCACTATGACATGCCATGAGCGTTGAGTTCTGTGAAAGTTCAGTATGGAGCATCCTGTTGTGGCCTGCCAGCTGCCAGCAGAGCTGGCGGCAGACTCGGACGATGAGGAGATTGGGGAGGAACTTGGGCCAGTTCTGGAGCCTGGGGAAGGCTCTGATGGATGCTCAGCATCGGACACAGAGATAGAGGCAGGGCCGTTCTGGCATTTCCCAGCTAGAGAGGCAGCTGCCTTTGGAGTCAGAGGTGAGTGAGGAAGAGGAACAGCTGGGGCCTGTTCCAGATGCACGTATGCGCAGAGCAGATAGGATAGGTGAACAACAGAGGACAATGAGCTGTCTTGGGAAGCAAACAAATGTGGATACTGCAGGGGTGAAATCTACTTACCTTCCCAATCAGTTTGGAAGTGCACGCGCTTGGACCCTCCGCACATGTGCAAACCCTTCTGCACATGCACAGAGGGTAAAACACAGGTTACTTTCTGGTTAAAACCAGGAAGTAACGACGACCGGGCGGGTGGGCGGAGCCTCGCACCGCCATCGCTACTGGTTCTCCGAACCACCGGCCGCCATCGCTACTGGTTCATCCGAACCGGTCTGAACCAGGAGCATTTCACCCCTGGGACGCTGACTGGCCCCTCCCTGGCTGGCGAATAAATAGGAGGAAAGGGGAGTGGTTTGGTTGTCGCAGAGAACCGTTCGCATTTCTAGAAAGTTTGCTCCTTGTGTGTTTCATGGGACAAAGACTGCCTTGCCAGAACTGAGGTTTGCAGTTAATTCCCAATGTGTAATTAAAGAGGGTTTTTTGTCTTTGCAAGGAATCTGTTTCTTGCTTCTGCGAAACAAACAGAACAGACCTGGCTTTCTAAACAGACCCGGCTTTTGGTGTTTCAGAACAGACTCGGCTTTTGGTGTTTCTAAAATGGAGGATTTCTAACTGACTACTGATCACCCTTTGGGTATGTTAAGGTGCATCTCTCCCATCATTTTTGAATAGTAGCCAAGGGATTTATTTTTTATTTTATTTTATTTCGAATTTATATACCGCACCTTCTCCCAAGGGACTCAGGTAGATAAAAACATACAATACAAACATTAAAAACAATTAAAAGAATATATATTAATTTGGCCCCAGTTTAAAATGACAAACCAATTAAAAATTAAAAATTTAAAAATATGTTAAGCCAGCCCGGCTTGATGAAAAAAGAAAGTTTTAAGGGCACGGCGGAAGGCACGGCGGAAGGCACCAAGGTCTTGGATTCTCCTTATCTCAGGGGGCAGCTGGTTCCATAGGGTAGGTGCCCCCACAGAGAAGGATAGTCAAAGGCAGTGGCTAAATTGTTGGACTGGAGTTGGGCATCCTCAGCTTCAAGTCCCTACTCAATCAAGATGGTCACTAGCTTATATATTAATGTGTAAAAGCAAAAAGTTGAGGTTGGAGTGTGTTTATCGTGTACTGTGCAAAAGAAGAGCTGGAAGTTAATGCCTCCTTTTCCTTCTTTTTTCTCTTTCCTCTTGTATCTTGCATCCCCTTTTCCCTGCTGCCTTTCCTTCCCCTAATTTCCTATTTTTTTTCCTTCTCTTCTTTGTATTTTATATAATTAAAAAATAAAAATATTTGGGGGTGTGGGGGGAAGAGGGTCACTAGCTGACTTGGGACTAAGTAAAAAAGGAGTTGCGTTTTACCAGGTAATTGGTAGGAAAGGATACGTACTGGGCCATGCAAGGAAACAGGTCCAAATGCAAAGGGGTTGCCTAAAGCATCAAAGGACTGGTTCAAAGGTATAGATTCTAGAGGGGTTCCGTCTTCAGAAAGAGGCACCAGGCGCTGGATTTGCATGCCGGCAGCATCTCCCATCATCTTCATGGAGACTGTGTAGTTCAACCCTGAAGGAGATGCAGAAGAGTCAAGATACAATACAACTTCCTTCCTTCCTTCCTTCCTTCCTTCCTTCCTTCCTTCCCTTCCTTCCTTCCTTCCTTCCTTCCTTCCTTCCTTCCTTCCTTCTCCTCCACCTCCTCTCCTCCTTCTCTTTGCCCCTTCCCTCCCTCCCTCCTTCCTTCCTCCTCATCCTCCTCTTTGCCCCTTCCTTCCTTCATTCCTTTTCCTCTTTGCCCCTTCCTTCCTTCCTTCCTTCTCCTCCCCTCCTCTCCTCCTTCTCTTTGCCCCTTCCCTCCCTCCTTCCTTCCTCCTCCTCCTCTTTGCCCCTTCCTTTCTTCCTTCCTTTTCCTTTTTGCCCCTTCCTTCCTTCCCTTCTTCCTCCCTCCCTTCCTTCCTTCCTCCCTCCCTCCCTCCCTGCCATACATCTCCAAATCTACTAAGGCCCTTTAATTTCCTTCTCATTTATGTAGTTAATCCTCGATTTACGACCACAACTGAGCCCAAAATTTATGTTGTTAAGGGAGACATTTGTTAAGTGAGTTTTGCCCCATTTTACCACTTTTCTTCCCACAGCTGTTAAGTAAATCACTGCAGTTGTTAAGGTAATAACACGGTTGTTAAGTGAATCTGGCTTCCCCGTTGAGACTTTGCTTGTTAGAAAGTCGCAAAAGGGGATCACATGACCCCGGGACACTGGGATCGTCATAAATACGAGTCAGTTGCCAATCATCTGAATTTCGGTCATGTGGCCATGGAGATGCTGCAGTGGTCGTAAGAGTGAAAAAGGGTCATAAGTCACTTTTTTCAGTGCCGTTGTAACTTTGAATGGTCACTAAGCGAACCGTTGTAAGTCGAGGACTCCCTGTATTTTTACAAGCGAAAAGGTACCTTGCACTGGTCGTCCTTGGACCGGAAGCACATAGTCATCCTCCTTCTGCAGAATCTGGTAATGAAAGTCAAGCAAACTTTTGCCTTCAACCAGTATCATATAAGAGTTTATGGGAGCCAAATTCACGGTCCAGGATCCTGGCTCGGGGATAGGCGATATCTTCACGACCTTCTGCTTCTCCGTGTTGATCAACATGCTCAGGGATCCCAATTGAGAACCTGCCATGAGGTGACACATAAACAGACCCAAGAGCAGATGTAAACAAAGTGAGAATTTGAAGAAAGTTCCCCCCTCCCATTAACCGTCTGCAGCCAATCCCGTTATTCTGTCCTGTATGCCTAATTCTAATTGCTAGTGATTTATAACAGGGGTCCCCAACCCCTGTTCCACGGCCCAATTCAGAACCGGGGTGTGGAAATGCTGGGCGAGTGCCAGCAGGCGAATTCACACGTGTGAAGGCTCATTTGCACAAGCGTATGCTCCCGCCACTCATGCAGGAGAACCATCTCCTCTTCCCGCTTCCCATCAGCCCGCAAAGCCGGAATAGTTGGGGGCAGCAGATTTATAAGGTTTTCAAAGCATTATCCAGCTTTCAGTGAAGTGATACAAAGTCTGTCCTCATTTCCTGATGATTGGATGCCTCTAGAAGAGTTTTGTCCTGTTCGTGTTGGAGGCACTGTTCAAGGCACTTCTGGGTTGAAAGGAGTAGAGTAGAGTAGAGTAGGGCAGGGTAGGGTAGGGTAGGGTAGGATAGCGTAGGGTAGAGTAGAGTAGAGTAGAGTAGAGTAGAGTAGAGTAGAATAGAATAGAATAGAGTAACAGAGTTGGAAGGGACCTTGTAGGTCATCTAGTCCAACCTCTGGCTCAAGCAGGAGACCCTATACGCTCCCACAGAGAGGGTCTCCTCAGGGTGCCATTGGCCAAGTTATGTCGGCTGGCGACACCCAGGGGGGAGGGCCTTCTCTATGGGAGCCCCAGCCCTGTGGAATGAACTGCCCCCGGAAATACGTAAGATCTCCGACCTCCGGGTATTTTGCTGTGCACTGAAGACCCTGTTGTTCCGCCAGGCCGGGCTATCAACATAATAATTTTAAATTGGGGTATTTTAAATTTCTGGGGTTTTAAATTGAGCCGAATTTATTTAATAATTTTAAATTTTTAATTGATGTCTGTCTTGTGTTTTTAAACAGGCTGTACACCGCCCTGAGTCCTTCGGGAGAAGGGCGGTATAGAAATAAAATTATACTTATACTATACCATTTTTAACAGATGGCTGTTCAGTCTCTTCAGTCTCTCGACTTATGAAGGTAACTGTTCCATTGATTGATTGTTCTCACTGTCAGAAAATTTCTCCTTATTTCTAGTTGAACTTGAATCTCTCCTTGATTATTTCCATCCATTATTCCTTGTTTGGCCTTCAGGTGCTTTGGAAAATAGGTTGAACCTCCTCTTCTCTGTGACAGGCCCTCAAATATTAGAATACCCCTGGTCCTTCTCTTCAATAGACTAGCCGTGCCCAGTTCTTGCACTGGTTCTTCATATGTTTTAGCCTCCAGTCCCCTAATCATCCTGGTTGCTCTTCTCTGTACTCTTTCTAGAGTCTCAACATCTTTTTAATATCGTGGTGACCAAAACTAGATGCAGTACTTTAGATGTGTTCTTTCTAAGGGTTTATAGTGGTATTAGTACCTCATGTGATTTTGATTGAATCCCTCTATTAATGTAATTTATGATTGCATTGGCTTTTTTGGCTGCCGCCACACACTGCTGGCTCATATTTAACTGGTTGTCCAGTAAGACTCCAAGATCCCTCCTGCAGTTACTGCTATTAGGCCTGGTTTCCCTCAATCTATATGTGTATTTTTGGTTTTTCTGGCCTAAGTATAAGACTTTACTTTTTCTCTACATTGAATTTCATTTCGTTTTGTTTGATCAACCGGTGCCATCCTTGTTGCTTGGGGAATGGCCATAGAGGCTCCTTTCATGTTCCCGCAAAGAGCTGGAGCGAGTGACGGGAGCTCACCCCAACACACAGCAGCACTCAGGTCTCGAACACAAGCTTGCTAACTTCCAACCAGCGGTGAAATCCGGCCAGATCTATCCGGCTCACACAAACCGGTAGGGCCGTTTTTGACCCTCTGCGCATGTGCAGAAGAGGTGTGTACGCTCACATTTCTGAACCGGTAGCAAAGGTAAGTGCATTTCACCACTGCTTCCAACCCAGCGTTCCAACCATGTGAGCCATCGTGTTCTGTCTAGAAGAATATTTCTCAACCATAGCAACTTGAAGATGTGTGGCCTTCAACTCATGCTGGCTGGAGGTTTCTAGGGGTTAAGTCCAAACCCGTTCACATCGCCACCATTGAGAAACAGTGCTCTAGAACAGGGGTCCCCAACCTTTCAGACCTCAGGGACCACTAAATTCATAATTTTAAATCCCACGGATCACTAATATGATCTGCCTAATGACCGGCTGGGTGGGTGTGGCTAGGTGGTCATGTGACTGAGTGGGCGTCACCAACTTGATGTCACTCACGTTGAGGGGAACCTTACCTCTACTCGCCCCTCCCCTGCCAGCCCCCTCCTCGCCTCCCCACCCGGGCTCCTTAGGGCCCCAACAGAAAGCAGTTGTTGGAGCTAAGCGGCCACCACGAGAAAGAGTTGGCAAAACAGCTGGCTGAGTTCAAATGGGATCTGGCCGAGAAGGAGGCTCAGCAGAAGCACCCAGGACTAGGAGCATAGGCTTTCCAAGCAGAGGGAAGATCTGCAGGAGTGCAAGGCCAGGTACTGGCGCCTGGAGGCTCAGCGGGCTAAGATGGTCAGTCAGTTCCAGGCCTGGAACAAGGCCCTCTGGCTCTTCGCCACCAACGGTGCTTCCCTTCCCTCCAGCCTTCACCCAAAGCCCTGCATCAGGAGGCTGAACCAGACCTCAAGTCAGAATTTCTGCCCCCTCCAACCCGCACAAAAAATCCCTGAAGGGGAAGACTCTCTGCAGTAACACAAGCATTCATTGCATGTATCCGGTCCAGGGGCCATAGTTTGAGGACCCCTGATTTAGTGCAATATAAAAAAATGCAAATGATTTTCCTGTGGACCACCAAAATTTTCTTGCGGACCATCAGTGGTCCACGGACCACCAGTTGGTAACCGCTGCTCTAGAAGATGCTATCGGTAGCTCCTGAGGAAATGCCGCGTGTGACACTGCCCCTTACCTGAAGGTTGGAACACAGTCATGCTGAAGGAAGTTGATGCTTTGACAGAGATGGTCAATTCTTTGAGCGTTTCATCTACAGGGATGGAGAATTGTGAAGTATACATTTGGCCATCAATCAATTTAACAGGAGCAGCATTCAAGGACTTCTCCATTATGCCCAGGACCTGTGAAAGCTGATGTTTTGTAGTGAGCACATAGAATCCGCCAGAATAAACTGCCAGTTCTTCATAGCTGTTCGCAAATGTTTTAGGCCTAACCTCAGGAGCACCTGTGGAGGAGAATTAATAGAATGACAAGAGTTAGAAGGCACCTCAGAGGTCTTCTAGTCCAACCCCCTCCGCAAGCAGGAGACAAATGGTTGTCCAATCTCTTATTGAAAATCTCCGGTTTTAAAGCCGTTCCACTGATTAATTGTTCTAACTGTCAGGAAATTTCTCTATAGGTCTAGGCTAGGGGTGGGTTCTAATTTTTTTTACTACTGGTTCTGTGGGTGTGGCTTATTTTGTGGGTGTGGCTTGGTGGTGGGGGTAATGTGACTGGGTGGGCGTGGCCAACTTTTTTTTTTTACTTTTAAAAGCATTTTTTCTACAACCTTAAGAGGTTGTAGGAAAAAATGCTTTTAGAAGCCTCTGACGATCAGCTGGGATCGTCAGAGGCTTTTAAAGGCATTTTTTTTTCCTACAACCTCTTTGGCTGAAAAATGCTTTTAAAAGCCTCTGACGATTTGAGTTGAGCCGCACGATCATCAGAGGCTTTTTTT
This sequence comes from Pantherophis guttatus, assembly GCF_029531705.1. The sequence continues at coordinate 825,307 of NW_026844046.1, read as the reverse complement.
TTTTTTTACTTTTAAAAGCATTTTTTCGTAATCAAGGTATCTCTCCTGCCAGGTAAGTAAGTCTCCGCTTCCTCACCCACTCCACGATGACATCACCGCCGGAAGCATTTTTTTGGCCGAAGAAGTTGTAGAAAAAATGCTTTTAAAAGTAAAAAAAAAAAGACTCTGATGAGATGGGCAGGGTAAGCGAGCGGTGACCGGGCCGGGGACCGGTTCGGGGGCGTGACCCGCCAATGTTATTACCAGTTCTCCAAACTACTACAAATTTTTACTACCAATTCTTGCGAACCGGTGCGAACTGGGAGCAACCCACCACTGGCCTAGGCTGCATCTCTCTTTGATTAGTTTCCATCCATTACTTCCTGTTCTGCCTTCGGTGCTTTGGAGTGTAGGAAGCCCCCCCCCGATTAAAATATTCTTTATTCTTAATATTAAAAAGAGGCAGAATATTATATTTCCCCAAAGGAGAAATTGAGAAAAATCTTAACAAAGGCAGAAAGCAGCCTCAGTCTTTCTTAATAGCCTCAAGCAGAAGCCTCAAGTCTTTAGAGATGGATATTTTGTACCTCCTTAGGAAAGACTGGGTCAATCTATTCATAAACAAAATGCCTTCAGCTACAGTTGATGGGATTAAGAATTTATACCCCCCCACCCAGGTTCTAAGGACAGGACTGGACCTTTAGGACATAATAGGATTAACCTACCATGATTAGAATAGCAAAAGACACCAGGCTCATTACATTGTACAACCCTCTGGAGCATCTCAAACAGAAACCCCCAGAACCCTATAAAGATCCATCCACTCACTCAGCCATTTTGTCAGCCACCCCAGAAACATTTGCAGCTGTCAGTGAAGTTTCTGGAACTCGAATAAACCTTCTTTCCTTGCAGTTAGCCTACTTATTATTTCCAGCGCATTTCTCCGGGCTTGAAATTGGATTGGAGTTTTCTTCCCACAGGAGAATAAATTGACTCCCTCTTCTTTGTGGCAACCCCTCAAATACTGGAAGACTGCTATCATGTTATCCCTCGTCCTACTTTTTTATTAAATTACAAAAATTCCCTTTGAAAGCAGCCTCAGAAGATAGATAGATCTATTCTTATCAATTAGGTAGGTAGGTAGGTAGTTGGTAGGTAGGTAGGTGATAGCTAGGTAGGTAGGTGGGTAGGTAGGTGGGTAGGTAGGTAGGTAGGTAGGTAGGTAGGTAGGTAGGTAGGTAGGTAGATAGATAGATAGATAGATAGATAGATAGATAGATAGATAGATAGAATTCTTTATTGGCCAAGTGTGATTAGACACACAAGGAATTTGTCTTTGGTGCATATTCCCTCAGTGTACATAAAAAGAAAAGATACATTCGTCAAGAATCATAAGGTACAACACTTAATGATAGTCATAGGGTACACATAAGCAATCAAATCATACTAGGAAACAATCAATATTGTGGGTGCTTTTTGGGGGGTTTTGGCTTAAGGGGCTTTTATATATTTATTTATTTATTTTATTTTTTAGCAAAAGCTTCTCAACCTTTTTACTGTAAATATTTACTAACCCGTGGATGAAAAGCAGGCTCCTTTTTAAGAAACCTTTTGTTTGTTTATTTTTTTTTTGGCTCTCCTGGAGGCAGAGAAAACAACTTTTTAAAGCTGGCATCTGATCCGTGATGTTGGAATGCCACTGGCCCCTAAAACAATCACTCTCACACCCCCTGCACCCCCTTCTTCAGAAGCTGTTTCCCTTAGCCGCAAACTGCTGGAGATTTCATCATCATCCCCGCAAGAGTGTTATACGATCCAGCGGCTACATTTGCTTTCAGTTAAATCCAAAAGTAAATCCAAAACTGCCTGCCTGCTTGGAAACTGATCAGCAACATAAGCCAGCTCGGTGTCATGTTTAAATCAAGCCCAGAAAACTTGGCTGCCGTGCCTGATTTTCAAGTTGAGGCAGTGCAGAAACTCCGTTCCTTTGTCTGTTATTTCAAGAATGTCGAAAGCTCTGGCATGTGCGTTTTATACTCCGAAAAATATGGTACTTTCACTGAGGAAGCTGGTTGAACAAAAAAGGATGCAGGCTTGTAACATTTATGGGATTATTTACAAGACTTAATACCAGGCAATTTTCTATTCTTTCTGCCTGAGAGAACATCAGAATATTTTCTTTATGGAGATTGACTTACTTCTGCGTTTCCTGCTGGAACAATAGCCTGTGAGGAGATAATTCACTGTGGATTTAGTAGAATCAATCAGAATTTCCACTTCTCCCTTCAGATGCTCATCTTTTGCTCCCGCATCAGTGAAGACAAAGATCTTGGATCTGGAGGGACACAAAGGATTTTAGGAAGTTTGTGCTAGGGGAAAAGTAATGTGAGAGTAGGATTGCCAAGAAGGTACCTTTCTCACAGTTGTTCCCCTATAGAACTGTAGGAAGTTACCACCCACCCCTCTCCTAGGAAAATGAGATATTTTAGGAAATATTAAATGGGAAGAATATTTCCCCTAAAAGGGAGGCAGAAACTCAGCCCCCCACCTTTGTCAATGGGCCATTAAGGCCTGAGCCAGTCTATTCTACACGACAAAGATCTACCTCCTTCAAGCAGAGCCATAATAGGAATTGCCCAAAGCCCCTTCATTACATCATCATCCATACATCATCATCCATACATGCATCCTGTGGAAGTAATTGAACCCAAAGCAGTTAAGTGAGTTTTGCTCCATTTTTATGGCCTTTTTTGTCATAGTTGTTAAGCGAATCACATGGTCGTTAAGCGAATCCGGCTTCCCCATTGACTGTTTGTTGGAGGCTGGCTGGGAAGGTTACAAATGGTGATCACGTGACTCCAGGACAGTGCTCATACATACATGCTAGTTGGCAAGCGGATGAATTTTAATCATGTGACCATGGGGATGCTGCAACGGTCGTAAGTGTGAAACTGGTCATAAGTCACTCTTTCCGGTGGTGTTGAAATTTTGAACTGCCACTAAACAGATGGTTGTAAGCAGAGGTGGGTTTCAGCAGGTTCTGACCAGTTCTGGAGAACCGGTAGTGGAAATTTTGAGTAGTTCGGAGAACAGGTAGTAAAAATTCTGACTGGCCTCACCCCCATCTATTCTCTGCCTTCCAAGTCCCAGCTGATCAGGAGGAAATGGGGATTTTGCAGTATCCTTTCCCTGGAGTGGGAAGGGAATGGAGATTTTACAGTATCCTTCCCCTACCATGCCCACCAAGCCACTCCATGCCATACCCACCAAGCCACACCTATAGAACCGGTAGTAAAAAATTTGGAACCCACCACTGGTTGTAAGTCGAGGACTACCTGTATGGAATCTGTGAGGTGGTTGTATTGTTTGTAAGCTACTGGTTGGTCTTCTTCCCTATTTTATGGCTTTTAATAGTTTAAACTTGTTTTTAATGTTTTTATTGTTGTTTTTGGCTATTTAATAATATGGATTCTCTTGATTTGTGATTTCTTTTATCTCTGTGAGCCACCCAGAGTCACATATGTGAGATGGTTGGCTGCATAAACAGAGTAAACCAATAAATAAAAATAAGATTTATCCCTTGCTTCCTCTGACACCCCCTGCAGATGCTTGTGCCTACATTAGCAATAGCACTTAGACTTATATACCGCTTCACAGTGCTTTTACAGCCGTCTCTAAGCGGTTTACAGAGCCAGCATATTGCCCCCAAACAATCTGGGTCCTCATTTCACCAACGTCAGAAGGATGGAAGGCTCAGTCCACTTTGAGCCGGTCAGAATCGAACTGCTGGCAGCTGGTAGTTGGCAAAAGTAGGCTGCAGTATTGTATTCCAACCACTGCACGTGCCACCACGGCTCATTCCTGGATTATACTGTATACTTGATACTTTAGAAATTAAAAAAAGGGAAATAGACTCCTGCCTTAAAGTTCTATCTGTTTAAACATAAGCATAGAAAATTAAAAGAACAATAACAACAACAAAATAATACCATATTGGAAATAAATAAATCTATAAGTAAGTAAGTAAGTAAGTAAGTAAGTAAGTAAGTAAGTAAAGAAAGAAAGGAAGGAAGGAAGGAAGGAAGGAAGGAAGGAAGGAAGGAAGGAAGGAAGGAAGGAAGACAATATAGAATTATGATTTCCACCCATCTTTATATCAAGCAATATTCTTTCCCCTTCTTCTTCGACCCTTTTTAATACCCATCCAAGACCGAGTGGCTGTAGTTTCCGACGTCCCGATATAGTCAGTTGGTGCCATCACTGACTATTGAGGATTCGCAACTTGGGTGTCCTCCTGGACTCACGGCTGTCTTTAGAAGAGCATTTGACAGCTGTGGCTGGGAGGACTGTTTATCAGGTTTGCCTGATCCGCCAGTTGCGTCCCTTTCTGGATCGGGACTTGTTACGTACGGTCACTCATGCCCTCGTCACTTCCCGCCTGGATTACTGTAATGCTCTCTACATGGGGCTCCCCTTGAGAAGCACCTGGAGGCTCCAGCTGGTCCAGAATGCGGCTGCGCGGGTGGTTATGGGAGTGACATGGCGCTCCCATGTGACTCCCCTCCTGCGCCAGCTGCACTGGCTCCCGGTGATCTTCTGGGTGCGCTTCAAGGTTTTGGTTACCACCTTTAGAGCGCTCCATGGCTTAGGACCGGGGTACCTACGAGACCGCCTTCTGCCACCAGTAGCCTCTCACCGACCAGTACGCTCCCATAGAGAGGGTCTTCTCAGGGTGCCGTTGGTCAAACAATGTCGACTGGCGGCCCCCAGGGGGAGAGCCTTCTCTGTGGGGTCACCTGCCATCTGGAACGAGCTCCCCCCGGAGATACGGAGGATCACGGATTTGTGCACTTTCCGCCGTGCCCTCAAAACATTCTTATTCCAGCAGGCTGGTCTGGCCTAACCTCCCTTTTAATTGCTTTTAAATTTGTTTTATAAATTGGGGTGTTTTAAATTTGTTGGGCCAAAGTATTTAATGTATTTTTAAATGGTTTTTAACGTTTGTACTATGTGTATTTTACCTTTTGGCTGTTCACCGTCCTGAGTCCTTCGGGAGTAGGGCGGTATATAAATTTAATTATAAATAAAATAAATAAATAAATAAATACTCAGATTCTATACATTCTCAATTTAGCCTTTTCTTCTTTCAACACAAAGACCATACAAGTCTCCCAGTCTTTGTTTAAGTCCTTTTTCCTGAGCCCCATCTATCTAAAGTTGGACCCTTGAGGCTAGGATGGGAAATGTTGGCTAGACAAAAGAAAAGTACCTCATCAGCCCATTATAGACTTCAGAATGAGGGAAAGCTGACCATTCAGAAGGTGGTTTTTTTTTGCGTGGGATCTGACAAATTTGAGTGGGATAAAGTCACTGATGGTTTCAGGCCATAAAGACTGCCTTGCTCCTTCCTCGAGTCAGAAAGATTAAGCGTTCAAATGCTAAACCGCAAGCTAGAACGTTAAGGCCTGTTCTACTCCGTTAACCTCCTGTGAGAAACAATTTCCTTCTCTCATTAAATCTGCGAAGACATTCCATTTATAAAGCGGCAGAAGAGGAAACAAGGAGACAAATGATTTCAGGAAAGAGTTGCTTAAGGGTGGTGACAGTTGGTTCATAGACCGAGAAGCTTTTGAGAGACCGCATTGTAAATTGCCTGGGCCCTCCCGATGATTATTCACACCCTAGAGTTGCAGAGCCTGGGTTACTGCAATGCACTCTTATTACCTGCCTTTCAAAACAACTTGGAAGCTGCAGCTGGTGCAGAAAAGTAAACGCATGTGATTATTGTGCTGCTACGTGAACTGCGCTGGATGCCAGTTAGTTCCCAAGTAGACGTCAAGGTGTGGTTCTTAATTATAGAGCTGTGGTGGGATTCAAATTTGTTTACTACCGGTTCTGTGCGTGTGACTTGGTGGGCGTGGGCATGGCTTGGTGGGCGTGGCTTGGTGGGCGTAGAGTGGCTTGGTGGGCGTGGCTTGGTGGGCGTTGTCACTGCGTTATGTGTTTGTTAGCCAAGTGTCCATTCTGAGCTTTATGGTAGCCTGCCAGAGAACTTTATCACGTATCTATAGCAACAGAGATAAGACTAGTCTTGTGAAACTTTGAGCTACTGTCTAAATTCTTTTCTTTTCTAACTTCCTGATTTATACTTCCTTTGTTCGTCTGTGTGATAAGCTGCCGGTAAAGATGTAGTTAGCCAGTTTTTCTATTTTTATAATAAAATCCTTATTAGAAAATATATATTTCGGTTTTTCTTTCTTTAAAGTATACAGCATGGAAAACAAGATCCATCCGTCTCTAATTAAGTGCAATTATCCCAGGAGGAAAACAAGGCTGATTTACGCTTCGACAGGTGTGGCAGGGGAAGGATACTGTAAAATCTCCATTCCCCCCCCCCACTCCAGGGGAAGTTTACTGCAAAATCCCCATTTCCTCCCGATCAGCTGGGACTTGGGAGGCAGAGAATAGATGGGGGCGGGGCCAGTCAGAGGTGATATTTGCCGGTTCTCCGAACTACTCAAAACATCCGTTACCGGTTCTCCAGAACTGGTCAGAACCTGCTGAATACGACCTCTGCTATAGAGCCCTTCATGGGTGTTATGTAAACCTGGCTTCCCCATAGAGTTTGCTTGTCAGAAGGTTGCAAAAGTGAATCGCATGACCCCAGGATACTGCAACCGTCATAAATATGAGACAGTTGCCGAGCATCTGATTTTAATATAGGTAATTGTGGGGAAGGTGCAAAAGTTGTAACTGTGAAAAACGATCCTAAGTAAATTTTTTGGGTTGCCGTTGTCCCTCTGAACAATCAGTAAAGCAAAAGCCATAACTGCATAAATGCCCACTTTTGAAACCTTGAGGATGTCAGCTGCATTTACTCTAGTGCTGACAGCGGATGCATGAGACGGATGTTACCGGTGGTCCTCTACTTACGACCACGATTGAGCCCAACATTTCTGTTGTTCAGCGAGACCTTTGTTAAGTGAGTTTTGCCCCATTTTGTGACCTTTCTTGCCACAGTTGTTAAGTGAATCACTGCAGTCGATAAGTTAGTAACCCGGTTGTTAAGTGAATCTGGCTTCCCTGTTGACTTTGCTCGTCAGAAGGTCGCAAAAGGGGATCACATGACCTTGGAGCACAGCAACAGTCGTAAGTATGAACCAATCGCCAAGCATCTGAGTTTTGATCATGTGACTGTGAGGAGTCTGCAAAAGTTCGTAACTGTGGAAAAACAGTCCTAAGTCATTTTTTTCGGTGCCTTTGAACGGTCACTAAATGCACTGTTGTAAGTTGAGGACTACCTATAATTATGTCCCTCATTTAATTCATAAGTATGCACAGGAGCAATGTGGAAGATTTTTAATAGTAATTTCTCCATTTTTTTCCTTCTAGAGAATCTTACTGAAAGTGGAGGGCCTTTCTCCAGGCAACTCCCCCTTCCTACGAATCAGTGAGGAATTCCCTCACACCGAATTGGTGCAGATTCTGCCTCTGTCAGACCAGATCAATAAATCCTTAGCAGGGTGGAATATACACTGTATATTACAGGGGTATCCAACTTTGGCAACTTTAAGCCTGGTGCACTTCAACTCCCAGCAAAGCTGGCTGGGGAATTCTGGGAGTTATTTTATTATTATTATTATTATTATTATTATTATTATTATTATTATTATTGTTATTGTTATTGTTATTGTTATTGTTATTGTTATTGTTATTGTTATTTGTATACCGCCCTACTCCCAAAGGACTCAGGGCGGTGAACAGCCAAAAGATAAAATACATATAATACAAATGTTAAAAAACCATTAAAATACAATTAAATAATTTGGCCCAGAAAACAAAATGTAAAACACCCCAAATTTATAAGACAAATTTAAAATTTAAAAAATTTAAAAACAGTTTAAAAAAGAGGTTAGGCCAGGCCGGCCTGCTTGAATAGGAATGTTTTGAGGGCACGGCGGAAAGCGCGCAGGTCTGTAATCCTCCGTATCTCCGGGGGGGGGGAGCTCCGGGGGCGGGGGAGCACGTTCCAGATGGCAGGTGCTCCCACAACACCTGCCATCTTTAAGGCTGGAGGAGTTGAAGTCCTCCAGGCTTAAAGTTGCCAAGGTTGGAGACCCCTGGCCTAGACAGTATCTTAGGGCAATTTCAAAACATGTAAAATGTATTAGGCTATGGCAGGGGTGAAATGCTACTGGTTCAGGCTGGTTCGCCCGAACCGATAGTAAAAAACCCTACTGGTTTGCCGAACCGGTAGTAAAAAATGTAAAAAAAAAAAAGTTCCGATGATCAGCTGAGTGACCCACGATCATCAGAACGTTTTTAAAAAAACTTTTTAAGCATTTTTTTACTTACCTATTGGCCAGAACCAATAGTAAAAAAAATGCTTTTAAAAGGTAAAAAAAAGGTTCCGATGATCGCACAGCACAGCTGTGATCGTCGGAGCCTTTTTTCTTTACCTTTTAAAAGCATTTTTTTACTACCGGCTCGGGCGAATCAGTAGTAAAAAAATGCTTTAAAAAAGTAAAAAAAAAAAAAAAAGGCTCCGATGATCACAGCTGTCCCGCACGATTGTCGTACCCTTTTTTTTTTTTTACTTTTTTAAAGCATCTTTTACTACATATTTGCCCAAACCGGTAGTAAAAAATGCTTTTAAAAGGTTTTTAAAAAGGTTCCCACGTGCACCACAGCTGATCACCCTCCCTGCACGCTGTTCTACTTACTTTCCCAGGCCTGATTTTTATGTGCATTGCGTGTGCGTACACGCAGCTTGCATTTGGTGTGCACTGTACATGAGCATGTGCAGTGCATGTTTGGCGCATGACTGGCTAACGAACCGGTAGTAAAACGGTTCAGATTTCACCACTGGGCTATAGGCTTATCCTCAGGTCCCTCTATAACTGCAGTGTGGTCATGCTTCAATACCTGTTTTTAAATCCCATGTCCTCAAGCCATTGCTTTTCTCTCATTCCCGGCCCAGAGCTGAGGCAGCATAGAATTATCTTTAACACATTTGATCTTGACATGATGGAGGACACTTCACTGGTGATGTCATTGATGATGCAATCAGCATCTGGGATATGTTCTGCTCCAGAGGTGGGTTTCTGGCCAGTTCTGGAGAACCGGTAGCGGAAATTTTGAGTAGTTCAGAGAACCGGTAGTAAAAATTTTGACTGGCCCCGTCCCCATCTATTCTCTGCCTCCTAAATCCCAGCTGATCAGGAGGAAATGGGGATTTTGCAGTATCCTTCCCCTGGATTGTGGAGGGAATGGAGATTTTACAGTATCGTTCCCCTGCCATGCCCACCAAGCTATTTATTTTTATTTTTTATTTATTTTATTTTAATTTGATTTATATGCCGCCCTTCTCCGGAGACTCAGGGCGGCTTACAATGTGCTCAGCAATAGCCTTCATCCTTTTGTATATTTATACAAAGTCAGCTTATTGCCCCCACAATCTGGGTCCGCATTTCACCTACCTTAGAAAGGATGGAAGGCTGAGTCAACCTTGAGCCTTGGCGAGATTCGAACCCTGCAGTAATTGCAGGCAGCTGGTTTTTAATAACCAGCTTAATAACAGGGTGCCTTAAACCCCTGTACTACCAAGGCTATGCCACGTCCACCAAGCCACACCCACAATACCAGTAGTAAAAGATTTTGAAACCCACCACTGTTCTGCTCCTACATGCCACTTTTATGTTAGATTAGGTCACAAGCTGGCTGGGGAATTCTCGTAGTTGAAGTCCGCCAGGCTTAAAGTTGCCAAGGTTGGAGACCCCTGGTATATTATACAGGATTACCTGTGATTCGAGGACTATCTGTACAGTATTGAGAGATATGGGCAGAAAGAGAATAGGCCCCTCAACCCGGACGCTTCTCACCTTGGCATGCTCTGTTGCAAAGCCAGTTTCAAGCCAGACATGGACATTTCTGGGCAGTCGCCACCCCCTGTAGCAGTCAGGCGAGAGATTGCGGATTCCAATTCGTCCACACTTTGGGTCTTAATGACGGGTCCAACATCTGCAAAGATAGATCTAGGTGGGAACTAAACCGTGATAGTATGAAGAAGGCCAGCCAGGGGCCACAGTTTCAGACGGCATCTCTGTTGTTGTTTTTTATTATGTTAATTCTGTTTTTTTGCCTTTCCTGAGGCTCTGAGGAGATTTTTCCCAATACCTTCCTTTTAAGTAATTAAGGATGACCACCATTACCTGTTTCTGAAATAATAAGACTAGCACCTGATTTCCACATGTCCCAATTCAGATTGTTTAGTTTATTCAGCAGTAGACAGTCTAACTGCTGAGAGTTTACCACAATATCAGTTCAGATCGGGGGTGAAATCCAGCAGGTTCTGGAGAACCGGTAGTGGAAATTTTGAGCAGTTTGGAGAAGCGGCAAATACCACCTCTGGCTGGCTCCAGAGTGGGGTGGGAATGGAGATTTTGCAATATCTTTTCCCCAGGAGTGGGGAGGGAATGGGGATTTTGCAGTATCCCTCCCCTGCCACGCCCACCAAGCCACGCCCACCAAGCCACACCATGCCCACCAAGCCACGCCCACAGAACCGATAGTAAAAAAAAATGGATTTCACCACTGGTTCAGATGTATAATTCATTTAAGAGAAGCCTCATTAAAAGTTTGATTAGAACAGGGGTATCAAACTCGATTTCATTGATGGACACATCAGGGTTGTGTTTGACCTCAGGGGGTAGGATGGGCGTGGCCAGGGTGGGCGTGGCTAGCTCGACATCACTCCTGTTGGGGAGGCCTGCGGCAGCCCGTGCGCTCTGCCAGTGAAAACGGCCTGAGCTCCGTTTTTGGCTGCGATCGCCTCCTGCAACCCTCTGCCAGCAAAAACGGAAGAGCTCCGTTTTCACTGGTAGCATGGGCCAGTCCTTTGCGCTTTCCAGGGTGGCCCTCTGGGCCAGATCTAAGCACTCCATGAATCCGGAATCCGGCCCGGGGCGGGGGGGGGCCTTGAGTTTGACACCCCTGATTTAGAAGTTTCCTCCTTTGACTTCTGGGTCTATAACTGCTTTCTGCACAGGGAGGGCAAGTATCACTGAATCCATCGAATCATAGGGTTGGCGGGGATCTCAGAGGTCAACCAGTCTGACCCCACTTGCTTGGAGCAGCTTAAGCATTGTAGACAGATGGCTCTGCAGTCTCAGAAAGAAGCTAAGTGATTAAAGGACATTTCAAGATGACTGTCAGAACAGGATGCAATTACAGGAGCACGGATCAGGAGGAAAATTCAGCTCCTCAGAAAATGAGGTTTCCAGTCCTTCCACCATCTTGGTATCACATCATTTTCAGATTGTGAACTAGACCCAGTATTCCAAAACACAGGTAGTCCTTGATTTATGACCACAATTTTATCCCAAATTTTCATTTCTAAGCAAGATAGTTGATAAGTGAGTTTTACCCCCATTTTACGACCTTTCTTGCCACAGTCGTGAAGTGAATCACTGCAGTTGTTGAGTGAATCTGGCTTCCCCATTGACTTTGCTTGTCGGAAGGTCGCAAAAGGTGATCACATGGCCCTGCAAACGTCATAAATACATGGCAGTTGCCAAGCATCCAAATTTTGATCACATGACCATGGGAATGCTGCAATGGTTGTAAAAGTGCGAAAATCGCTCTTAAGTCACTGTTTTTCAGTGCCATTGTAACTTCAAATGGTCACTAACTGAATGGTTGTAAATCAAGGACTACCTGTAGCTTGAAGTTAGTTTCATTCATTTTTACTATTTATATATACAGTATCTCTCTCTCTCTCTCTCTCTCTCTCTCTCCCCCCCCCCCTCTCTCTCTCTCCCTCTTTTAATTTGATTTATATGCCGCCCTTCTCCGGAGACTCAGGGTGACTTACAATGCGTTAAGCAATAGCCTTCATACTTTTGTATATATTTAAACAAAGTCAGCTTATTGCCCCCACAATCTGGGTCCTCATTTTACCTACCTTTGAAAGGATGGAAGGCTGAGTCAACCTTGAGCCTGGTGAGATTTGAACTTGCAGTAATTGCAGGCAGCTGATGTTAATAACAGTGCTTTAGTCTGCTGCACCACCAGGGCTCTCTATCTCTATCTCTATCTCTATCTCTATCTCTATCTCTATCTCTATCTCTAATCTCTAATCTCTAATCTCTATCTCTAATCTATCTCTAATCTCTAATCACTAATCTCTATCTCTAATCTCTCTAAACTCTAATCTCTATCTCTAATCTCTATCTCTGTCTCTAATCTCTCTATCTCTCTATCTATCTATCTATCTATCTATCTATGATTTTATTGATTTTTCAAAATATAAAATACAAAGAAAAATAAAAGTAGTAGTGGAAAACTACTATTTTATATTTTAAAAACCAACAAATGATTCATTTTTACTATTGATTTATAAACCACATGACCTTAATAATTGAAGATGTGCTGTACTCTTTCTCTTTCAGTTGCAAATGCAAACGTTCTCAAAAAGACCAACTATTAACTTCCCCATTTAAGGGAAGAATTCAAGTTTTTAATCCTCCTGCTGATTATTCCTCTCATTTCCCTCCTTCCTCTGCACTAAGTGGCAACAAATAATGAGATACCAGGAGAGTTTTGTGAGATCTTGGTTCACTTTCCACTGAAGGATAATCTGTCACTTTAATACTGGTCAGCCCAGCAGAGATGTAATTGCTCCTGTTCTTATTTAAAAAGAAAAAGAAAAGAAGAAGCTGCATTCCTTATTGTTAAATCACATAATCCCTTCTAGTTGGCCATAACATTGCTTGGATTCTCTGGGGGAAAAAACTGAGCAAAAGGGCAATTCCAGCCTAGAAGAGATAATAAATCAGAAGGAATCACAGTCTTCTACGCCTCCTTACCGGGGTCATTAAAGGGCACAAGAATGTAATTAAAAGGTTTATCCGGAGAGCCAGAATACGATCGGAGGAGTTCGATGCATTTGATTTTGACTTGATTGATGTCGTCTGACATGCTGCCGGTCGTGTCCACCGCAAAGGTGAGGGAATAACCATCCAGGTTGAAAAACTTCTTAAAAGTATCGTCTCCCACTTTACTTAAGAGGCCGAAACCTGAACAAATAAAAGAACGGAACAGAATAACAGAGTTGGAAGGGACCTTGGAAGTCTTCTAGTCCGGAGTTCCCCAACTTTTTTGGCTTTGCTGACTGGCTGGGGTCAAGGGTGAAATGCTACCAGTTCGCTCCGGTTCAGACAAACCGGTAGTGATAAAAACTACCAGTTTGGACGAATCAGTAGTAAAAAAAAACCAGTTCGGGTGAATTGGTAGTTAAAAAAAACTACGATCCAATGATCAGCTGTGCCGCACGGTTTAGCTTTGCTAGAAAGCAGGATTTCCTGCTTTTTAGCTAAGCTAAACTGCACAGCACAGCTGATCTCCCCCCTCGCTGCATATGCAGTACAGACCAAAAGGAGACATGGGAAGGTAAGTAGAACAGCACGTTTGCACACACGCAGCACAATTTTGATCTGCATGTGCGAGAGCAGCGTGCACTTGGCTCACAGCGTGCATGCGTGGCCAGCAAACCAGTAGCAAACCGGTTCAGATTTCACCTCTGGATGGGGGGTGGGGGCAGGGGAAGAGTGGCAGGCGAGCACGCGTGGGGATATGTACGTGTGGTCGCCAGCCACTTCTGCCGCCTGATTCTGAATGGCTCAAGGCCCAGAGGTAGGCCGTTGGGGACCCTTGCTGTAATCCAACCCCCTACTCAAGCAAGAGAGACGATACCATTTCAGATCAGTGGATGTCCAACAGTAGGACGGAGTTATGTCTGTACTACAATATATCTTGTTTCAAATTGCTGCGAGTGGCAACAGTTTACATTGCTTGATTTGCAAAGCAAAAGCCACAACTGCATAAATGCCCACCTTTTTAAGCCTCGCAGATGCATGAGACAGATGTTACAGGTAGTCCTTGACTTACCACCACAATTGAGCCCAAAATTTCAGTTGTTAAGTGAGGCATTTGTTAAGTGAGTTTTCTCCCATTTTACGACTTTTCTTGCCACAGTTGTCAAGTGAATCACTGCAGGTGAGTCAGATGGTTGCTAAGTGAATCTGGCTTCCCCGTTGACTTTGCTTGTCTCAAAGAGATCACATGACCCCGGGACACTGGAACCCGTCATAAATATGAGTCAGTTGTCAAGCATCTGAGTTTTGATCACATGACCATGGAGATGCTGCGATGGCCAGAAGTGGGTAGATTACTTTTTTCAGTGCCGTTGTAACTTTGAATGGTTACTAAATGAACTGTTGTAAGTCAAGGACTACCTGTACTAAAACTGTCAGTCGATTGAGTCCGATACTTGTAAATGGCACCAGGTTGAGGAATAACCAGGTTATCCTAAGGAGTATGCCTAGCCTTTTTATGCTGGGCAGAACAGGGTTGGGAGAAATTTTCTAGCACGTCATTCCACCTGGGATAGGGTGATTTACAAATGTGATAAATAACTAAATAAAAATAAATAAACCGAGGACACAGCCTTACCATCTCCGACAAAAAAGCTCTTGGTTGCTTCGATGGCTAATTCCGCTGCTTTCTGATGCAGGCGATAGTGTGGCGAAAAGTCCCGATTAGACGTCTCTTTGTTGATGCCACCAGTGGGAGGGGTATGTTGAGCCACATCATATTTCCCACCATGCCCACATTTGCCTTTAATACAGACAAAAGAAGGAAAAGGCACTTGGCTTATTACCTTGGCTTATCAAGGGCAAATATATAGTCTGTGATAATGCTTACATTGGAGTGTGTGTTAGCTCACATGGTTAGAACGCTGCATTGGAGGTTAGCAATTCAATGTTCAAAACCAGAGAGCTGCTACGTGTTTGGGTGAGCTCCTATCATTTGCTCCAGCTCCTTTCAAGAATATGTTAGGAGCTGCTAAGGATGTCCCCCAAGCAATGGTGATGTCACCGGCTAATCCTTTCAACCTGGGAGCTCCTTAAACAGTGTCTCCTACACAGTGATGGGTTTCTACCGGTTCACCCCGGATTGGGCGAACCAATAGCGGCGGTGGCGGGAAGCTCCGCCCACCAACCCAGATGTCTCTGTGAATTCGCGCGCCCACGAGCAAAACGGTAGTGACCAAATTTGAAACCCACTACTGCTCCTACACGAATGGGACGGGATTCCTACATTTTACTGTCACTCTGGGTGGAGCATGCTGGGTGGAGAATTCTGGAGTTGAAGTCCACACATTTTCAAGTTGGTGAGATTGAGAAACAGTGAGATAGACCTTTAGGTTAGCACTGTGATGGCGGACCTATGGCAGGTGTACGACAGGTGGCACGCAGAGCCCTCGCTGCAGATATGCCAGCCGTTGCCCCAGCCCAGCTCACGGTGCATACGTGCATGCCTCCCGCCAGCCAGCTGGTCTTCGGGTTCTCTGCTGAGCGTGCATGTGGAGCGAAGCCTTCCCTGATCTCCGCAGTTTCCCCCCTGGGGGGAACCTGTGGAGATCGGGGAAGGCACGGGTGGCAGAAATGGAGGAGAAAGGTAGGACACGCTGGGGGGGGGAAACTGCGGAGATCTTGGAAGTCAAAATGGGGCGTGGGGGACAGGTGTGCGTGCGGGGGCGCATGCGCGTGGGACACTCGCATTGCATTTTGGGGATTGGGGCATGCACACGTGCTTTGGGCACTTGGCACTAAAAAGGTTAACCATAACTGGATTAGCATATTGCTAAGACTTGTTAAAAGCTTAGTTCAAAATAATCTGAAAGGACTTCATTGCCAATTTATATTGTAGCAGGGGTGAAATGCACCCGGTTCGGACCGGATCACCCGATCCATTAGCGATGGAGGTGGGTGGTTCGGAGAACTGGTAGCAAAAATCCCTGCCCCCCACCATGCCCAGCTGAGCTGTGCAATCATCAGAGGCTTTTTAAAAAAAAAATTTAAAAGCATTTTTTCTACAACCTCTTTGGCCTAAAAAAAAATGCTTTTAAAAGCCTCTGACAATCCAAGCTGAGTTGCCTGGTTGGCAGAGGCTTTTTTTCTTTTAAATGCCTCTGACGATCCAAGCTGAGTTGCCTGATCATCAGAGGCATTTAAAAGAAAAAAAGCCTCTGCCGATCAGGCAACTCAGCTGGGATCATCAGAGCCTTTTGAAAGCATTTTTTTTCAACCTCTTTGCCAAAGAGGTTGTAGAAAAAATGGTTTTAAAAGTTTAAAAAAAAAATTGGCCACGCCCACCCAGTCACATTACCCCCCCCCCACCAAGCCACGCCCACAGAACCAGTAGTAACACACTTTAGATCTCACCACTGTATTGTAGGTATTAGGGCCAGCTAAGCATATAAAAATTATTAGTTCCCTCCCTTCTGTTTCTTTGGAACACAGAAGAAGAACTGATCAAAATATTTAGCAAGCGTAGATGATTTTTACCTGTTGGCTTAAGTCTACAGGACGCTGATACTTTATATCCACTTGTAAGCATGTCATTCACCAGGATGTTATCCTCACACTGGAACAGGTTGCTGTTAAACGAAGATTTTGGTATGTGGGATTTGTGAACTTAAATTTGATCTTAATCAGAAATCTATCCTGAACTGCATTTAATAAATTGCATTTCATGCTGAAAATAACAGAAACCATTAATTTTAGGTGTGCGGTATGGGTGGTTGTAGGAAACATAACTGAACTGTTATGAACACATCCTGTGCCAATCACTAGAGCTGTGCAAATCTTTCAGACGAGATGTGTCAGAGAAGTGTGTGCGCAGGTAGTCCTCACTTAACCATGGAAATTGGGGCCGGCGACTCTGTCACTAAGCAATGTGATTGTAAAGAGTGATGTCACATGACTCTGCTAACTTGTGATGGTAATTGTGGCCATCCACAACTTAACATCCTTAGAAGAATCCTATGCAGTTGCAACAGCCCACAGACACACGATCGTCATTTGTGACTTCCCGCAGGCTTCCCCATTGTCTTGCTTATTGGAAGCTGGCAGGGGAGGTTGCAGATGTGTTGGCGGGATGCTGTGACATCATTATTGTGAGCCAGTTGCCAGGCACCCAAATCATGTTCCTTTCTTTTTTTAAAAAAAAAAAAATCTACAACCACCTTGCATGTGAAAACGAGAATTTTGGAGAGTAAAATAAGTGAAGCCACGTTCCCTAAATCTAATGGTTTTCCACAGTAACAAAAAAAATTAATAGGAAGACCCATTCAGATAAGCCATACAGGTAGTCCTTGACTTCCAGCCATTCATTTAGTGACTGTTTAAAGTTATAACGGTGCTGATAAGAGTGATCGATGATCGTTTTTTATATTTATGAATGATGCAGCATTCCCGTGGTGACGTGATTAAAATTTGGATGTGATGTAAATGTGGAAAACGGTCATCACTTGTATCAGTGAGGTTGTAACTTTGAATGGTCACTAAACAAATGTTGTAAGTCAAGGACTATCCATAGTTTCTTGTTTAGCAACAGGCTTGTTTAGCCAGCTGCAGTTAGGAAAGTGAAGAAAAGCTAACTTTGCGACTAGTTCTTGCATTTATGCAGGTCTGTAAAGCAAATTAAAGCTGAAGTAAGATCATAGGTGCGGTCTCTCTTTTGGTTAGCAACTGCTTTGTTTAACAATTAAGTTGCCAGCCCTAACTGTGGTCGCTAAGCGTGAACTACTTGTACTTGATTTATTTACTTGATTTATTTACAGATGAAGATCAACTTTACAATCCATTGTGATAAAATAAGCCTTTAAACTCATTGATAGCCTCACACTGCAATGAACAAGGACACAGGTTCAATTTTGCAGCTTCTAAGATTGTTGGACGAGCACGCACAAAAACAGCCAGGGAAGTGATGGAAGCCTGGGAAACAGGCCCCTCGTCAGTCAACAGGAGTGCTGATTTACCACCAGTCTATCAAGTACTTAGAAGGAGAGGGCTGGGCAGCACGAACAAATGACAGCTAATGACCTAAAAGCCAGCCATCAACACAACCCAATCAACATCTAAAAAGCCACTTACAACAGGCACTATAAATACCAGACACAGAACACCGCACATTCTGCTAGAGAGACGTTCCTTGAAGATGGGCTCCAGCACGAGTGTGAAAGTTCAGAATAGAATACAAAACCTCTGGTCCCAGTGACTGACCCAGATTGGATTCTGCAACATTATTCTGGGACACATACATTTGCCTTCGTTTGTGAAAGTAAGCCTTTGTTTTTTTAGATGAATTCATTTGTGGATTTACCTTCCTATTCTTGTACAGTCAGCACATGTCTTCTTAGAAGCTGGTGCAGTAGGAATGACAGGACTACTTGGATTTACTGAGGGAAACATAAAAAGAAGAAAGATTCTCTTTAGAATGATGTAGCTGAACTTCTCTAAAATCTGAAATTGCTCAATCCCACTTTCAGAATTTTAATGGTATTGTGAAGGTTCTTTTATGGGTGGCTGGCCATAAAACACACAAATATTAGAAGGCAAACTGGGGAAGCTGACATTAATTGGGCCAAGAACAAGGCAGAAGGAAGGTTGGAGCCTCTGAAGCCCGGTCACAAAATACAAGGAGGTCTTTATTTCACAAAACTACTGATGATGCTCAAAAGTGCATGCACACACACATCCTTTCAAGTGCAGGACTCAGCTGGAGAAACTGCTATTTTTAGATTTTGCCAGGTTTGCAAGACAGATCAGACTATGAGATTAATGCTAAAGGTAAAGGTTCCCCTCGCACATATGTGCTAGTTGTTCCTGACTCTAGGGGGCAGTGCTCATCTCCGTTTCAAAGCTGAAGAGACAGCGCTGTCTGAAGACGTCTCCGTGGTCATGTGGCCGGCATGACTCAACACCAAAGGCGCACGGAACGCTGTTACCTTCCCATCAAAGGTGGTCCCTATTTTTCTACTTGCATTTTTTACGTGCTTTCGAACTGCTAGGTTGGCAGAAGCTGGGACAAGTAACAGGTGCTTACCCCGTTACGCGACACTAGGGATTCGAACCGCTGAACTGCCGACCTTTCGACTGACAAGCTCAGCATCTTAGCCACTGAGCCACTGCGTTTAATTCTTTTAATTAATTAATTAATAATTTTAATTAATTAATTAATTAATTAATTAAGATTAATACTACAAAGATCAATACTACTTTTCCTGTAAAGCTATGATAACTGAATTTTGAAAGTCTGAATGTGCTTTCCTTTCCCTCCCTTTATCACATTACATTCTTGGTCTAGGCTCAAGTCCCTCTTATCTGACTATTGCCTTGGTAGTGGCTGTTCCTTTTGTCCTTCAAGGTCATTCCCTCTGCCCTGTACAAATCTATATCCCCACTATTGTACAACCTGAGGAGAAATCCATCACTCCCTACTATTTTCCCCAGCACAGCAACTCTGTGAGGTGGGTTGAACTCAAAGCCACCAAACTGGCTTCTGTTTGGTGGCTTTGAGTTCAACCCATCTCACAGAGTTACTGTGCTGGGGAAAATAGTAGGGTGTGATGGATTTCTCCTTAGGTCCTAAGGGAGGATGAAAACTCATGGACTCCTGCTTTCCAGTCTAGCACTTTAACCACTATACCAAAGTAGGTTTCTAATTTCAATTGGCCCCTGAGGTATTCTTTGAAATAAAATTGATGCAGAAGTCCAGTGACCCCCCTAGTTTAATGCACACAAGCGCACACACACACACACACAAACCCAAAACATCTGATTGGAAGTCTCCTTCCAAATGAGCTCAACTCCCATTGGCTTTGTAGAGTTATTACTGCGTTTGTTTTGGCAACACAAGAAATAGTCTTTTTCCAAGACCTGCTTTGTTTTCCTAAGCAAGTATATGTGTGTGGGTGTGTGTTTGTTTCTGTGGGTGTGTGGGTGTAAACATGCATAGGTACAAACATTCAAGAAGGTGTGTGAATGTGTGTGAAAAATGGTCATAAGTCAAGCTCGGTGACCAGGAAAGCTCATCTGGCATTAACATAGGTATGTATGAAGACATCAACACCCAGAAACTTTTCATTGGATACTTCAACCAGAAGTTGACCTAATAAAAAAAATTGAAACATGGACTAAATATTTCAATAATAAATAAATTAAAATAGAACCAGAGCTTTCTGCAATTTGGTGGGAGGGGAATTGATACGTATGTATGGTATTTTTCCCAATAGCAATAGGAAAAGCATTTAGACTTATATACCGCTTCACCGTGCTTTACAGCACTCTCTGGGTGGTTTACAATGTCAGCATATGGTCCCCCAGCAATCTGGATCCTCGTTTTACCGACCTCGGAAGGATGGAAGGCTGAGTCAACCTTGAGCCCATCAATCGAACTCCAGGCAGTGGGCAGAATCAACCTACAATACTGTACTGCACTCTTAACTGCTACGCCACCTGGTGTCTTCCATGTCCCTGAGACCATCCTTTGCCCTTCATAGCTGGCTGTGAAAATCTGAACTGGTCTCCAAGACATCAGCAAAATGGCCGATTGGGAACCCAGAACATATTCATTGGACCAAAGTTAGAAAACGCTCTGCGGTATTTACAAACCATTATGAATTTTTGAAACCCATGTTCTTTTCACAAAGCTCAATGTGAAATTTGACATCTTTTGTAGCCTTCTATACAGTCATAATGACAAAGGGACAACTTTGTCATTATGACTGTATAGAAAAGTAGAGAAAACTCTACCGCAAATAGGGCAGTACTGGGGTTATTTGCAGTGTGTGTGTGTGTGTGTGTGTTTGTGTGTGTGTATTTATAAAAACGTATCAAAATGACAGTCATTACCGCCTTATTGTTCCCACCATCTTGACTTTTTCAGTCCCCTCCCTTTATGGTCGGCTCTAGGCAGCATCCAGTTCTTTGCTTTCATATTCGTTGTGACTTACACAAGTATTCGTAAGAGCCGTTCTTTTGCATTTCGACCCAGTTGGTGTTGCTGTAGAATTTCTGAACCACGTGAAGGGCTCTTCCAGCACTGAGGCGAGCTGTTCCCAAACCAGAGGAGTTCACCTCCCCTTTCAGACTGGAAAGCATGGAGTCGGCCTGAATTCGAATTTGGTTAATACCTGGGAAAAGATAGCATGAAAATTCTGAAGAGCTGAATGTGAACTTAGTCAACTAGTCCTACAAACTCTCCAGAACAAATATTGGTTACAACAGATCCCCCCCCAGAAGGCCATCTTGCTTCTGGACCTCTCGGTCGGTTGGTCTGTCTATCTATCTATCTATCTATCTATCTATCTATCTATCTATCTATCTATCTATCTATCTATCTATCTATCTTATATCTATCTACCTACATCTATACATCTACATCTATATCTATGTATCTATCTACATCTATACATCTACATCTATATCTATGTATCTATATCTGTAGCTATAGCTATCTAATTTATACCTACATCTATCTAATCTATATAGTTCTATCTCTCTCTCTCTCTATCTACTATCTATTTTATATCTATCTACATATCTATCTATCTATCTATCTATCTATCTATCTATCTATCTATCTATCTATCTATCATCTATCTATCTATCACCACCATCATCTAATCTATCTATCTATCTATCTATCTATCTATCTATCTATCTATCTATCTATCTATCTATCTATCTATCATCTATCTATCTACATCTATATCTATGTATCTATAACTGTAGCTATAGTTATCTAATCTATACCTAGATCTATCTAATCGATATAGTTCTATCTCTATCTCTATCTATCTCTATCATCTATTTTATATCTATCTACATCTATCTAATCTATATAGCTCTATCTCTATCTATATTTTATATCTATCTACATCTACATCTATCTATCTATCTCTATCTATCTATCTATCTATCTACATCTATAGCTATATATATATATATTTCACAGAACCTAGGGCTGTAGAACAACTAAGTTTACGTAGGTAAAACCTGGCTAGAAAGAATATGCATATATATATATATATATATATAGCTATAGCTATCTAATCTATACCTACTATCTAATCTATACAGCTCTATAACTCTATCTCTATCATCTATCTATTTTATATCTATCTACATCTATATCTATCTGTCTATCTGTTTATCTGTTTATCTATCTATCTATCTATCATCTATCAAAACTATAATAGAACAGAGAAAACAAAAAAAGAGAAATAAAAGAAAAAGAAAAAAGGTAGACAAAACTAGAAAATGAGAGAAAGATGGCTACTGATATTCTTCTCAACAGCTACATGCCCAATTACAGGTAGTCCTCCACTTACAACAGTTCCTTTAGTGACCGTTCAAAGTTACAATGACCATTTTTTCACGCTTACGACCCTTGCAGCATCCCCATGGTCAGATTATCAAAATTCAGACTCTTAGCAACTGTCTCATATTTATGACGGTTACAGTATCCTAAGGTCATGTGATCACCTTTTGCAACCTTCTGACAAGCAAAGTCAATTGGGAAGCCCGGTTCACTTAACAACCGTGTTACTAACTTAACAACTGCAGTGTTTCACTTAACAGCTGTGACAAGAAAGGTTGTAAAACGGGGAAAATTCACTTAACAAATGCCTCATTTAGCAACAGAAATTTTAGGCTCAGTTGTGGTCATAAGTCAAGGACTACCCGTGTACTTTAACCATTCTCTCTAAGGTTACATCAGGAAACTGCTATCTCCTGAAACACAATTTTTACTGCAGGATTTTTTTTTCCTCATATGCAATCAAAATCGGCGGTGAAATGCTCCCGGTTCAGACCGGATCGCCTGATCCGGTAGCGATGGAGGCGGGTGGTTCGGAGAACCGATAGCAAAAATCCCTCCCCCCCCCCGCCCAGCTGAGCCGCACAATCATCAGAGGCTTTTTTAAAAAACTTTTAAGAGCATTTTTTCTACAACCACTTCGGCCAAAAAATGCTTTTAAAAGTAAAAAAAAAAAGCCTCTGATGATCGCGCGGCTCAGCTGGGATCATCAAAGGCTTTTAAAAGAAAAAAACCCTTTTTTTTCTTTTAAATGCCTCTGACGAACCAAGCTGAGTTGCCTGATCGACAGAGGCTTTTTTAAAAAAAACAACCTCGCCAAAGAGGTTGTAGAAAAAATGGTTTTAAAAGTAAAAAAATGAAAATGGCCACGCCCACCCAGTCACATTACCACCACCCCCATCAAGCCATGCCCAGAGAACCGGTAGTAACAAATTTCAGATTTCACCGCTGATCAAAATCTACTTCCTTGTAATTTCAACCCTCTCTTTCTTTGTCCTATATTTTGGAAGGATAGTGAGCAATTCTATCCTACTTTCTAGATTACAGCCCTTCAATACTTGGGGACAAGAGTTCATATATCTCTTTGTACTCCCTTCTCCAGAATGAGACAACTCGCTGTGGACTAACTCACCATGGCCAACTTGCTGAGGCACAATTCAACAGTTCAATATAATTATTTAAAATCATGAAAAAATATTTTAATTTTTGTCATTCATTTTGTCCCTCCTTTTGCATTCTTTCTTTAATGATTCTATTCTACCACTTGTCTGATATTAGTGTAACTCTTGTCTTGAAGTGAGTTGTCCCGCAGCGAGTTGGCTGCGGTGTGTTGGCTTCAGGAAGTTGGCCATGGCAAGTTGTCCTAGACTCTTCTTCTCCAGGGTAAATTCACCCATGGCTTCCAACCACAATCCTTGTTAGCTTGATTGCTGTCCTTTGGATATGTTCAGTTTGTCAGTCTATTTCCTAAAATTCTTGAGTGTTTATATAAGTGCTATTAGGCCAGGTGATACTAATTTAAACTTTGAGTCATGTCTCTTTCCCTGGAATATCTTGAACACCAGAAGTGTTAGGGTCAGAGGTGGGTTTCAGCAGGTTCTGGCCAGTTCTGGAGAACCAGTAGCAGAAATTTTGAGTAGTTCAAAGAGCCGATAAATACCACCTCTGACTGGCCCCGCCCCAATCTGCCTCCCGAGTCCCAGCTGATCGGGAAGAAATGTGGATTTTGCAATATCCTTCCCCTGGAATGGGGTGGGAATGGAGATTTTACAATATCCTTCCCCTGCCATGCCCACCAAGCCATGCCCACCAAGCCACACCCACAGAACCGGTAGTAAAAAAATTTGAAACCCACCACTGGTTAGGATGGATTAAATTTAGGCCTGATTCAGCCATCTTTCCATTTTATGCTTCATGGGAGGACCAGCTCTGCAAATATGCCCTTGGCTGGTATTGATCAAAGAACGTTTTCTGTGTGCCAGTCCAGAAGGATGGTACCAGTTAGGCATTGATCAAACTCAGGATACTGGTAGAATCAAGGAAGCCTAAGGAATCAATGCTGGTTTTTTGCTTGGGTGTGACTTCAAAATACGTTTCCAACTGGCTTTTGAAACCTTTTCGATACCTTCGACTTTAATCACTCATACCTATACTCAGTGGTGAAATCTAAAATTTGTTACTACTGGTTCTGTGGGCGTGGCTTGGTGGGGGGGGTAATGTGACTGTGTGGGTGTGGCCAATTTTTTTTTTTTACTTTTAAAACCATTTTTTCTACAACCTCTTCGGTGAAGAGGTTGCAAAAAAATGCTTTCAAAAGGCTCTGACGATCCCAGCTGAGTTGCCTGATCGGCAGAGGCTTTTTTTCTTTTAAATGCCTCTGATGATCAGGCAACTCAGCTTGGATCATCAGAGGCATTTAAAAGAAAAAAAGGGTTTTTTTCTTTTAAAAGCCTTTGATGATCCCAGCTGAGCCGCGCGATCATCTGAGGCTTTTTTTTACTTTTAAAAGCATTTTTTCGGCCGAAGAGGTTGTAGAAAAAATGCTTTTAAAAGTAAAAAAAAAAAAAGCCTCTGATGATTGTGCGGCTCAGCTAGGCATTGTGGGGGGAGGGGTTTTTGCTACCGGTTCTCCGAACCACCTGCCTCCATCGCTACCGGATCAGGCGATCCGGTCCGAACCAGGAGCATTTCACCCCTGCCTCACAGGGTTGTTGTTGTTGTTGTGGGGAAAAAATGTGGAGTAAGGAGTATTAAGTATGTTCCCTGGCTTGTTTATAAAAAAAGGCAAGATAAAAATAAAAAAAAATACGTACTCTTGTTCATGAAATCAAAAGTCTCTGCTATATGTAAACAAACTTACCCTCTGCAAATATTGACTTTTATTATTTGTCCAAAGCTCTTTCTTTGAACAGAACCTGAAGGTCAGTGACAGATGTACACAATAAGAAAGCCACTCCATCCTTTATATAACAGACAAGCATTAAACCACAAACGTGCTGACAGCAGGAAAGGGAGTGTTGGACAAATAACGTCAACTTTATCCACTGTGGCTAAATTAAAACCGAGCAATTTTCAGTTTTGAACAAAGGCACCAACTCTAGCCCTTTAAACAGAATTCAAATATGGCCAATAGTGAGGCATGTTGGGAACTTTAGTTCAGCAATATCTGAAATTTCACAGATTCCCCACCATTGCTGCAGAGATTGTAGTGAATTCATCGGCGGGATAAATGATTTCTGGTGAATGAATAATGGAATTGGCCAAAACTATACTTACTAATGAACCAAACATGGTCAACCGTAACTCAACTGGAAACATGGCATAATTATCACATTTTATATTTTGTTTTCCTTTAACCCACTGGTTGCAATCTCTCTCTATCCCAAGTCTATAACCTGGACTTGGGTGCACATCTTTTTGGCTGGAGATTTTTTACTGGATTGGGCTAGAATGACTGCCTCTGTTAGACTCTTGACCTGTTTCCAGTCAAAGCTGAGTTTCTTCTAGTTCCTAATTCCACCCTCCCTACCACTGAACATACCCCTCCTTCTAAGCAGCAACAACCATAAATCCCATCTTACTTTTGCCGATCTGTTCACAGTAGAAGTAGTAGTCGTTGTTGCCTCTAGACGATTCCACAAGATTATTTCCAGTGATAATTTCCTGGAGGGCTTTTATGAATCGGCTGGGAGAGACATCAGCTGTGTAAAAAAAAAAAACTGGATCAGTTAAAATTATTGTCCTCAGTAGTAGTAGTAGTAACAATAGTAGTATTCTTCTTGATCTTTCAATCTATCTGGCATATACAATATCCATTCTTTGAAAATCTGTCATTGTCTGTCTGTCTGTCCCTCCCTCCCTCCCTCCCTCTTTCTTTCTTTCTTTCTTTCTTTCTTTCTTTCTTTCTTTCTTTCTTTCTTTCTTTCTTTCTTTCTTTCTTTCTTCCTTTCTTTCCCTCTCTCTCTCTCTCTCTTTCTTTCCATCTGCCCATCTGTCCCTCCCTCTTTCTTTTTTATCTATCTATCTATCTATCCATCCATCCATCCCTACCTACCTATCTACCTACCTACCCATCCTTCCCTCCCTCCCTCCCTTTCTTTCTTTCTTTTTTCCATCCATCTCTTTCTTTCCTTCCATCTGTCCATCTGTCCCTCTCTTTCTTTTTTATCTATCCATCCATCCATCCATCCATCCATCCATCCATCCATCCACCCATCCCTATCTATCTATCTATCTATCTATCTATCTATCTATCTATCCATCCATCCATCCTTCTTTCCCTCCCTCTTTCTTTCTTTCTTTCTTTCTTTCTTTCTTTCTTTCTTTCTTTCTTTCTTTCTTTCTTTCTTTCTTTCCATCCATCTCTCTCTCTCTCTCTATCCTTCCCTCCCTCCCTCCTTCCCTCCCTCCCTCATCTCTCTCTCTCTCTCTCTCTCGTTGGCCCCCAAATTTCCTTTGCTGAGCAAGGCAGTTGTTAAGTGAGTTTTGCTCCATTTTACAACCTTTCTTACCACAGCTGTTAAGTGAATCATGCGGTCGTTAACTGAATCTGGCTCCCCCCCCACTGACTTCGCTTGTTGGAAGCTTGGGAAGGTTACAAATGGTGATCGCGAGACAGTGCAACTTTCAGAAATATATGCTAGTTGCATATCACTAGTCTTGATCACATGACTGCGAGGATGCTGCAACAGTCATAAGTGTGAAAACTGGTCATAAATCACTTTTTTTTTTGGTGCTGAGGGACATGATGACTGTCTCCCAGTATTTGGGAGGCTGTCAGAGAGAAGAGGGAATTGTCTTGTTCTCCAAAGCACCAGAGATAATGGGTGGAAACTTATTAAAGAGAGATCTATCTTAGAAGTAAGGAGCAATTTTCTGACAGTGAGAACAATTAACCAAGGGAACAGCTTGCCTCTTAAAATTGTGGGTGCTCCATCACTAGAGGTTTTCAAAAATAGACTGGACAAACATTTGACTGGGATGTATGAGGTCTTCTACCTTGAGCAGAAGGGTGAAGAGGAAGACCTCCAAGGTACCTTCTAGCCTATGATTCTAAAGGCTCCAAGACAAGGGAATTTGCTTAAATTGAATGTGTGTGTGTGTGTGTGTGTGTGAGAGAGAGAGAGAGAGAGAGAGAGAGAGAGAGAGAGAGGGAGAGGGAGAGAAAAGTGATGTGGCTTCTTGGTGCATTTTGGAGAAGTGTCAAGAGAAATGCTAAAAGGTCTTGGGATTAAATTCCCAATGAAATTGGGTCTTCAGGGTAAGGAGACATGAAGAACTTTCAACTGCAGGTTTCTAAAAATCTTATTAACATGAATGTCTAGAGGCAGCTCTTTAACTCATTAGTCCAGAGGGAGCAAAAGAGAAAGGATCCCAATGAGGGTCTTATCTATTAAGCTCAGGAATAACAGAATAACAGAAAGGGACTTTGGAGGTCTTCTAGTCCAACCCCCTGCTCAGGCAGGAAAACTGAGGATGCCAAAATCTGAGTGGAGGGCCTGGGAAAGATGTCAGAATAACAGAATAACACTTAGAAGGGACCCTGGGGTGGGGTGGGGGGAACGACCCTATACCATTTCAGAGAAATGGCTGTCCAATCTTTTCTTAAAAACTTCCAGGGATCGAGCACCCAGAACGTCTGGAGACAAGTAGTTCCACTGGTTAATTGTTCTCACTGTCAGGAAGTTTCTCCTTAGTTTTAGGTTGCTTCTTTCTTTGTTCAGTTTCCATCCATTGCTTCTTGTTTTGCTTTCTGTTGCTTTGGAAAATATATTTGGTTGACTCAGCCTTCCATCCTTCCGAGGTGGGTAAAATGAGGACCCAGATTGTTGGGGGCAATATGTTGTTCATGTTGTCTTTGTTGTAAGCCGCCCAGAGTCCTCGGAGAGTGGGCGGCATAGAAATACGAATAATGAATGAATGAATGAATAAATAAATATTGCCGCCCCCTCCTTGTTTGTGGCATCCCCTCAAAAGCCTGTTTTGTGACCTGCCTATCACACTCTTGGGCAAAGCATGTGAGCCATTTCCTCCTTTCAGTGGTCCATGGAAGTACATCTATAGTATGTAGATGCAGATAATAAAGTCGAAAAAGGGTGAACAATTTTTTTTACAGAATTATAGATATGTTGAGGCCTTTGAGGCGAGTGGCTGGGAGGCGAGGCAAGGCTGGTGCAAGTGGCACACAACAGCTGTGCAAAGGGTCTCTTAGCCAAAACTGCCACCTGCTCTTTCAGCAGGAGTTGTGAGTCCAATCCAAAGCCTCAGAGGGCCCCTTATACCAAGCGGCAAACGGGGCTTTGGAGGAACCATACAGAGACCAGGAGAATCAGTGGTGGGTTGCTCCCAGTTTTGTCCGATTCTTGCGAACCGGTAATAAAAGCGGCAGAAGCCTCCACCCACCTGCCCGGATGTCATAATTGATGATGTGCGCAGGTGCAGAAGCTTATGTTCATGTGCAGAAGTGTGTGTGCGCGCCCGTTGTGAACCGGTAGTAAAGGTAAGTAGAACCCACCCCTGAGGAGAATCTATTAAGGTTCATTAGTTGCTGGGGGGGGGGGCAGATCAAACTAATAGGTGGTGGTGCTAGAGAATCCCTTGATAATCAGGGTGTTAGCTAACCATGATAAGAGGGTCACCAAAAGCTCCCCCGATATTAGATCTCAGAGCCAGCGCTCTGACAGGAACATCAGATCTAGTGTTTGGCCATTTTTCCATGTCTGGCTCTGAGATAGCCTCATGGCTGTCGTGGTGGTGATGAACTCCCAAGCCACCTCAGGCCCCATTCCTCGAGAAAGACAATCGAATTCCCTAAAGACCATAAATCTGGGGAAATCCATTGTCAACCCAGCAATGGAGTCGGTGAGCTCACGCAGGAAAGCTGGACTGGATGACTGACAAGGTCCCTTCCAACTCTGTTATTCTGTAATATTTGCCACACCTCCACCTCTGCCCCAGGATCTTGGCTGATGCCACATCTGCAACCCAATTGGGCATAGCTCTAAAAGGGCTACCCTCCTTCTAGATCTAGCCAGGGCTAAGGCTCAAAGAGATAACATTAAAATATTTCTCCTCCGTTTCCGCTCCAGATGGCTGGGAAATATGGGAATTGGAGCCCAACTCATCCAATTCAAGTCAACTCAATACAGACAATGTTTGATTGTATGGAAGAAAGGGCTGAAAAGAGTTGAGAAGAGCTATCTAGACTCTATACAGATTGATCAATATACCCCAATGTTCCCTCAGATGATGACTCTTTCATGGTCGGAAGGTGAGATGAAGCACAGCTAATCACAATTTAGCTTTCTGGAAAGAGTGGTGTTGGAGAAAGGTCAGATTTGGGAAGAACAATGCAATTTAGTTGTCAGTATGACAAGGGGAACCAGTGTCTTAGAATTGAGGGCCAGGACACTGGGCTTTGGACCAAGATGAATCCTTTTGTTTTGGGCCCCAGAGCCAGCTCACCTTTGTAATAGGCCTTGAAGAGCCCGGTTGCATTCAATGGCTTCATGTTTTCTAGCTCTCCAGGAGCCAGGGCAGATCTTCCAGGAAGGGGGTTCCTCTCCATGTACCAGGCTACTGCCCTCAGCGCCCCCAATTCCGTGATGTCAGCATCTGTGAAGTCATTTGGGTTCCCTCTCGATTCAGGGTTGGGGCGGAATCCGCTCACAATCCCCGCGCAGAGGAGCAAGGAGAGCAGCATGCTTGGCCAGATGATGGAGGAGGAAAGGAGTGTCGCCTTGTCTCTCAGCTTCCTTTACTCCAGAACATGCCCTTCACTCTGCCGGTTAAATAGCTTGAGCGGCACTGGGGAAATCCCCCACCTCTTCAGCCTGTTTCCTCCTTCAGGTAGCTAAAGAATCCAGGAAAAGAAATTCACCCAGCCCTTCGTCACACTACACGGGGCCCAGATAAAGGGACATTAGCAATTGCGTCCGTCATCAAGGCTGTCTCTGAAATGGATAGTTTTCTTCTAACGAAACTGCTGTGCCTCTAAAGCAGTTTTTTTCACACTTGGCAATTTTTAAGCCGGGTGGACTTCAGCTTCCAGGATTCCCAGCTTGCAATCAAGACTGTCCTGTTCCTCACAAAATTGGAGGGCCGTAGGTTAGCCTAGGGGCCAAAGAACAAGCTAGTTGAGGAGCTCAGGTGGCATGGAGAGATGGTGAGGACGTGCATGGACTTTTCAGTCCCTAAGCTCTGCTGTACACAAAGACAAACTGCATCCCGTCCGTTGTCTGATGGTGCCAAGCTGGAAGTGACCTACCAAATTCAGCCTAGAACTTGCAACTCGGCGGGATGCTGCATGCAGCAATATGTGCACTTATATCATTATGTATTTTTTTTTTTAATTAAGTGGGCCTTCTTCTGAATCCTCCTTCTCCTTCTTCCTCTCCTTCTTGTCTTTTAGAGAAATGATTATAAGAGAGAAGGAGAGCTCTTTTCTTGTTGGAACCACCACTTATGGAATTCCCTCCCTGAAAGATTCCAGTGGAGCCTGCATTAGTACTATTTCAAATGGTAGGCGAAAATCCTTTTATTTTCTCATTTTAATCCTATTTTAATTCATATGGCTCTATATTTGCTGACCATCTTGCAGCTGTCTAGTTTGCATAGTGTATTTTTATTTTTCCTTTTTATTTTTCATATACAAGTCAAGGCAGCGAACATACCTACTAATCCTTCCTCCTCCTATTTTCCCCTCCAAACAACATGCCTGCGAGGTGGCTTGGACTGAGGGAGAGGAACTGGTCCAAAGTTGCCCAGCTGGTTTTTCATGTAATCTTGTATTTTATTTTATTACTTCATTTCATTTCATTTCATTTCTTATTATTTTATTTTATTTTATTTTTAAATTTAATTTAATATTTTATTTTATGTTTTATTTTATTTTAATTTAATATTTTATTTTATTTTATTTTATTTTTAAATTTAATTTAATATTTTACTTTACTTTACTTTACTTTACTTTACTTTATTTTATTTTATTTTATTTTATTTTATTTTATTTTATTTTATTTTATTTTATTTTATTTTATTTTATTTTATTTTTTAATTCGAACTGAATAGAATGATGGATAGACAGACAGACATAAGTTTTATTGTAAACTAATCACAGAGTTTAGGGCTATTTATGGATGATTTGGTTTTTGAAAACTATTGGAAGACCTTAAAAGACCAGGTTATGGACAGAGTGTGATGGAGAAAATCTATCTCTGTGGTCGCTAAGATTCAATGACGACTTGATGGCACATAATCAATTTAAAATGAAATGAAATAAAAATAAAATAACAGGAAGAGGGGCCATTGATGAGGGAATCTTGACGGTTGAACTGAATGAGACAGAAATTAGAGGACGATCCAGAAGTACAAAAATGTTGACACTTGGCCCAGGATGGCTTCAGTGCTGGCACTCAACTGTAAATTTAATGCTGGGATCTCCAGTTTGGCTTCTGTAGGTGTCAAGGCACTTATGAAATGCTTCTCATCTCTCAACTTTTGATTATTATTTTGTTTAAAAGAATTGGCTTAATTTTAAACAAAACAAAAAAGGAAGCCACAAGCAAAACACTAATTTCCCAAAGCATCTTAATTACCAATGATGCCTCGGGTCATATACCGGCTCCATAAATATTATTTGTTCACTTGTTTATTTATTTAAAGGCAGAGAAGAGCCATGGCCCAGGGCTGTAAATATATCCATTTGTTCTGAAAGAAAGAAAGAAAAGAGGAAGGGAGAGGGGGGGAAAAACCAGAAAAAAGACAAAGAAAGGTTGGGATTATATATTTTTGAGGCAAGGGTGTTTGCAACGTGTGGTAAAAAAATTCAAGATGGCAGCCATGATTATGCAATCAAAGGTCTGCCTTGTATGCAGAAAACAGGAGAGCTTCAATCCCAGCCTTGTGGCTTTTATGATTGAGACTTTCTCTTGTTTGGGCTGCGAGGCATACAAAATCATGAGAACATGGCATATAAAAGGGTTACTAGCACATGTTCAGAAGTTATAAACTAGTGTAAGGGGGAATTGACCTCAATCTACTTTTCGTCTAATGCAGAAGTCTTCAAACTTGGCAGCTTTAAGACTTGTGGACTTCAACTCCCAGAATTCTCTAGCCAACATAACTGGCTGGAGAATTCTGGGAGTTGAAGTCCACAAGTCTTAAAGCTGCCAAGTTTGAAGACCTCTGGTCTAATGCAACCAATTTCTTTGTTATATTTCCTTGCTTGCTACCAATCATGTCAAAACCTGAGAAGATGCTTTAGAACAGAGGTGGGGAACGATGGACCCTTTATAACTTGTGGACTTCAACTCCCAGAATTCCTGAGCCAGCATGGTTGGCTCAAGAATTCTGGGAGTTGAAGTCCACAAATCATAAAAGGGCCATCGTTCCCCACTCCTTCTTCAGAGGACAGGATCATCAAACTCAATAATCAAAGTTCTCTGAGATTCAGGGCAAACTTTAGTTAGATTAGTTTTTATCCAGCTCCTTGCAACCAGTCAGGTGCAAAATCAATTGAAGGAATGGAAAATAACCTGCAAGAATGACTTATGAACAGCTTTCACACCTCAGCCTTGGTTTATTTTACTAAGCCGCTCTAAAATAAGAAAGTAAACCACCTTACTTGCTATATCTCCCTTCTCCTTTCCTACTTCTAAATCTGTTTACTTTTTCGTTCTGTTGGCCAAGACTTTCTTAATTAGAGCCAGAGCCAGAATTGTAATTGCTGGTTTGAATATATGTCATCCAGTGTCACTTTGTGTGAGATGGGTGGCCATATAAATTTGGCAAATAAATAAAGGATAAAATTGCATTTTTTAAAAATCTGTAATTATCATCTCTCGTTCAGCCTTCTGTCTTCAGATGACTTGTAGTGATCCCAATTAAATAAGTTCAATTTTTGCTAAGGGTGTGGTGGACTTTAAACTGCAGCCCTTTTTGTTAATTCCCTGAACTTGATTAATAAAAAATAGTTCGAATAATGACAGTGAGGATGGAAAACCTCTGATCTTTCCAATGTACAATTTTCCCTTTTGATGCTAGCCAGGGACTGTTATCTTTAATTTTCTTGAAATTTCTCAAGCACCAGGGAAAATCAGTACCCTAGGCAGGGAAGTTAAAAAAGATCATGGAGAAAGGCAATGGCAATTTATTAAATATTTACTTCATTTATTCAATTTATGTAGCTGCTCATCTCACATATGTGACTGTGGGTAGGTCAGAATTAAATAAAGCAATAAACACATGCAAATAAACAGCCAAAACAAATAAAATCATTAAAAGCCAATTAAAAAAATGAAAACCATTAAACATAAAACAATTTCCTTTTGCATTGTTCTCAAGTTTAGGGATGTATATTGTACTGAAACTGTTCTGAAGTTTTTCAAACTGTGTTCTGCAGAATCCTAGAATTCTCTTAAACTTGATGGAGTTCACATTCTGCAGTCTGAAAAAATTTGAAAACTCTGCCCTAAAATCAACCAGAACTGAACTCAGTTCAGAAGAGATGTTGTATTCAGATGAGAATCATGATAGATTAGCCAGGTAGAGAGCAGTGTAAGTACATTTTCTAAGTGTAAAGTAAATTAAAGCTGGTGCAAATCTGTGTAATCTCAAAACTTCTGATGGAAATCGGATTGGGAGTTTATTTATTTATTATATGCCATCAAATCATTCAAGTTTAGTGATCACATTGATAAATTTTCTTCATGATAATCTGTCCCTAACCTTGTCTTTCATGTTTTCCAATGGACCATCCATCACCACTGTAACTGAATCCATTCACCTGGCTGTTAGGTAGACTTTTTCATTCCACTTTTGCCAGCA
The DNA here is from genome assembly GCF_029531705.1 of Pantherophis guttatus. Next base: position 791,275 of record NW_026844046.1, on the reverse strand, counting down.
ATAGGAACTTCTCTAGAGAGCTGGGTCTTTGTATTGTATGTCTAAGGTAGGAAATTTGAGCCTGGTCATGTGTGCCTTGAGTGAGAATTCTGTGCTGATTTTATTTAGTTTGTCAAACATGTACGAGAAAACAGGTATAAGTATAAACATGGACATGAACACAGGAAATGAGCACGAATAAATGGGGATGGTACGTCAGGGACGGTAGGCACGCTGGTGTGCTTATGCATGCCCCTTTACAGACCTCTTAGGAATGGGGTGAGGTCCACGGTAGACAGTTTAAGTTAACGTTTTGGGGGTTTGAGGATGTAACAACAGAGTCAGGTAGTGCATTCCAGGCATTGACCACTCTGTTGCTGAAATTGTATTTTCTGCAATCGAGTTTGGAGTGGTTTACCTTGAGTTTGTATCTATTGTTTGCCCCTGTATTATTGAGGTTGAAGCTGAAAGCTTGGACGTTGTAGCAGACAATTTTGTGTATTATGCTTAGGTCAGACCGTAGGTGGCATAGTTTTAGGTTGTCCAAGCCCAAAATTTCAAGCCTGGTGGCATAAGGTATTCTATTGTGAGCAGAAGAGTGGAGTACTCTTCTCGTGAAATACCTCTGGACCCGCTCAATTGTATTAATGTCCGATATACAGTATGGATTCCAGGCAGACGAGCTGTATTCGAGAATTGGTCTGGCAAAGATTTTTTATGCCCTAGTTTAAGATTTTTAAGATTTTTAAAGATTTTTTATGCCCTAGTTTGTTCGATGGTTTATACGTTTGTTTTCTTGGTTGTCTGTGGTAGCCTCAGAAGTCTTCTCTAAAATCAAAGTTCAAAAGTGTCAATTCTCTTCAAAATCCAAATTTTGCTTCTGTGGTATATCACAGGGAATACCGTGCTTTTTAGGATCCTGATATTTGTAGGTATAGATTCATCATGGCATTTGAATATATCTTCCAAGGCTTTCATGGCTGTTTAGTCGATAGCATATTTCTAGATTGCTTGTCCCTTTTGTGTTGAAAGATAGGAAAAATTTAGCCTAAAACTCTCCTATTTTCATCAAGAAAAATGGGAAGGATTAAGACATGAGTCTAATTTTTATATATCTGCCAAGTGATATTCTTTCAGCTGCTGATCAAGCATAGATAAGTCCTTCCTTCCTTCCTTCCTTCCTTCCTTCCTTCCTTCCTTCCTTCCTTGGTGGGCGTGGCATGGCTTGGTGGGCATGGCAGGGGAAGGATACTGTAAAATCTCCATTCCCACCCCACTTCAGAGGAAAGTTACTGCAAAATCCCCATTTCCTCCAGATCAGCTGGGACTTGGGAGGCAGAGAATAGATGGGGGTGGGGCCAGTCAGAGATGGTATTTACCGGTTCTCCAAACTACTCAAAATTTCCACTACTGGTTCTCCAGAAATGGTCAGAACTGGTCAGAATGGTCAAAAATGGTCAGAACCTGCTGAAACCCACTTCTGCATGGCAGTGACTCTATATCATGCTATCCTTAAAGGTGATTCTGGTCCAATCCCAAGCCCAGGCAGGAAACCCTACACCACTTCAGACAAATAGTTATCCAACATCTTAAAAATTTCCAGTGTTGGAGCATTCACAACTTCTGCATTTTTCTACTCACATTTATCCACTTATTTATCTACTCACATTTGCATGTTTTTGAACTGCTAGGTGGGCAGCAGATGCTTTCCTTAAACAGAGTTTATTCCCTAGGTTATAAATGTCTGGTTAGATGTGACATATTAAACTAATTAAACTAATTAAACTAAAATATAGGCAAAACACATTATCGCTTAGCACATTGTATGAATTGAAACCGATTTTCCCCCCTCAGAATTTTTGTTAAAGAATTTACAGAGTTGTTCAGCAGTTCAGCCAATGACCTTTCATGAGAAGGAAGTTGGTAGATTAATGCCTTCAAGTTTAATACTGCAAATTTTTGGGATCTGGATGAGCCAATGAAGATTTGTAAGCAAATGAGGGAAGTTTTCACACTCCAGGACAAAGTTCCTTTATCCTTCCACCGATATCCTTTGGTATGGAAACAATATTGGTTTGATTTCACATAATTTAACAACCTTGGAGATCCTAGTGTAAGTGAATTTGCTTCTTGTTTGGTGGTATTAATTAGGTAGCCTTAATTTGAACCTGGGCTCAGACTGGTAACTGATTTCTGTCTGGTAATGAGGAATGAGGAAGTGTTTCTTAAATTCCGAGAAATACACAGTTCACCAAACTCATATTCTGAGATATAATCTTTTCAAGCTGCAAGGAGCACTGGAATAATAAAACAAAATATGATGTCTACTGGGCCACTCTCTTGAGACCCACTTGACTCCCTGTGTACCTGATTTTTTTTTTAAAGTTACTGTAACACCAGTGTCTAGCACTGTTAGTGTCTAGTGTTTTTCAAACTTGGCAACTTCAAATAATTTAAAGAATTGAAGCAAAATTTCTGGAATTTGTAGAAGTTGAGGCCCACATATTTTAAAGTTGCCAGGATTGACTATCATTGGTCTAGCATCATATTTATTTTCAGGAAAGTCTTGGACCCTCATATGTCTCCCTAGGATGAGAAGAAATCTCCTGGAGAGTTGAGCCTGCCATCTGATAAATGGGTATTTTGTGACTGGCCAAGCATGATATAGCCACTGATGTGGTCTTTTGATTAGGCAAGCCTTTAGGTGCCACCATTTTGTGAATGTGCCCATGTAGACAGCCATAGAAATGACCTTGGAGAAAATATGTGGAATAGAATAGAATAGAATAACAGAGTTGGAAGGACCTTGGAGGTCTTCTAGTCCAATCCCCTGTTTAGGCAGGAAACGTTACACCACTTCAGACAAATGGTTATCCAACATCTTCTTAAAAATTTCCAGTGTTGGAGCATTCACAAGTTCTGGAGGCAAGTTGTTCCACTTATTAATTGTTCTAACTGTCAGGAAATTTCTCCTTAGTTCTAAGTTGCTTCTCTCCTTGATTAGTTTCCACCCATTGCTTCTTGTCCTGCCCTCAGGTGCTTTGGAGAATAGCTTAACTCTCTTTTCTTTGTGGCAGCCCCTGAGATATTGGAACACTGCTATCATGTCTCCTCTAGTCCTTCTTTCCATTAAACTAGACATACCCAGTTTCTGAAACCGTTCTTCATATGTTTCAGCCTCTAGTCCCCTAATCATCTTTGTTGCTCTTCTCTGCCCTCTTTCTAGAGTCTCAACATCTTTTATACATCGTGGCATCCAAAACTGGATGCAGTGTTCCAAGTGTGGCCTTACCAAGGCATTATAAAGTGGTAGTAACACTTCACGTGGTCTTGATTCTATCCCTCTGTTTATGCAGCCTAGAACTGTGTTGGCTTTTTTGGCCAGGACCAAAGTCTGTGCTAAGCTCAGGAAACAGAAAATTCTGGAAAGGAGCTCAAGCTGAATCCACACTAATTGATTGGGAAAGAAGAGGGCGGGGAGAGAAAACACAGTCAGGGACTCATGATTCTGTTACTAGACCACTAAAATAGCATTCCACTCAAACTGGTGGAGTCTGTTTTCTGACCTGGCCTACTTTGAAGATTGACATCAGTCTTGACAACTTATGTTTCCCATCCTTCCTTCTCATACCCATGAATTAGGATGAATCCACTCTGAGTCTCTCTCCTGTACTTTGTCTGTTTCCCAGACTTAACTCATGTTTTTGTACTTGCAGCCATTTCTGCACATTTTCTCCAAAGTCTATGGAGATTCTCAGTCATCCAGGTCATGGTTGTCCCAAAGGTGCTTTTTCAAAAGGTGACTGGACTTTCTTGCCTTGAAGATATTACCATTCTCATCCAAGAAGCTTCTTCAGTTCTGACTGAATGGTGGAGAATGGAAGGATTTGGAGGGCCCAAATAAATTTTCACGTGGCCTCAATGACTCTCAGAGAGAGTGCTAATGACCAGATGACTGCAAGAAATATAAATCCTTCCATTTTCCACCATTCTGTCAGAACTGAAGAAGCTTCTTGGATGAGAAGCAAAACGTCTTCAAGGAAAAGCAAGAAAGTCCAGTCATCTTTTGAAAAAGCACCTTTGGGTTTCTCCAAAGCCATTTTTGTGGCTCTTGACCAGTGGGTATGGTTTGGTGGGTGTGGCTGGGGAAGGATACTGCAAAATCTTTATTCCCTCCCCATTCCTGGGGGAAGGATATTGCAAAATCTCCATTCCCTCCCCACTCTGGGGCCAGCCAGAGGTGGTATTTGCCGGTTCTCCGAACTACTCAAAATTTCCGCTACCAGTTCTCCAGAACCTGTCAGAACCTGCTGGATTTCACCCCTGCTCTTGACAGTCCATCACATGCTCTGAAGATTCCAAATAGACTCTGAATGTTGATAATGACAATGATTTAAAAGTTGCCTATCTCTGGTTTCAAGTCACCTTGGACTAAAGGAGTAGTAAATCATTTCCTAACGTAACGAAGGAAACTGCATAGATACCTTCACCAGGAGGATAGCCAACTTCAGCAAACATCTAATGACGTCAAGATGATCCTACACGCGTAGCAGGGGTGGGTTCTAAATTTTTTTACTACCAGTTATGTGGGCGTGGCTTATTTTGTAGGCATGGCTTGATGGTCATGTGACAATTATTTAGGATTTAGCAGAGGTACTGATCTACCAGGCTTTTAACTGCTGGCAGAGCTGTACCAATCTACCCATGTATTTTTGCAGGCACCGGTCTACTCATGTATTTTTGCAGGCATTGGTCTACCCATTTATTTTTGCAGGCACCACTCTACTTATGTATTTTTGCAGGCACTGGTCTACCCATTTATTTTTGCAGGCACCGGTCTACTCATGTATTTTTGCAGGCACTGGTCTACCCATTTATTTTTGCAGGCACCGGTCTACTCATGTATTTTTGCAGGCACTGGTCTACCCATTTATTTTTGCAGGCATTGGTCTACCCATTTATTTTTGCAGGCACCGGTCTACTCATGTATTTTTGCAGGCACTGGTCTACCCATTTATTTTTGCAGGCACCGGTCTACTCATGTATTTTTGCAGGCACTGGTCTACCCATTTATTTTTGCAGGCACCGGTCTACTCATGTATTTTTGCAGGCACCGGTCTACTCATGTATTTTTGCAGGCATTGGTCTACCCATTTATTTTTGCAGGCACCACTCTACTTATGTATTTTTGCAGGCACTGGTCTACCCATTTATTTTTGCAGGCACCGGTCTACTTATGTATTTTTGCAGGCACTGGTCTACCCATTTATTTTTGCAGGCACCGGTCTACTCATGTATTTTTGCAGGCACTGGTCTACCCATTTATTTTTGGAGGCACTAATCTACTCATGTATTTTTGCAGGCACTGGTCTACCCATTTATTATTGCAGGCACCGGTCTACTCATGTATTTTTGCAGGCACTGGTCTACCCATTTATTTTTGGAGGCACTGATCTACTCATGTATTTTTGCAGGCACTGGTCTACCCATTTATTTTTGCAGGCACCGGTCTACTTATGTATTTTTGCAGGCACTGGTCTACCCATTTATTTTTGCAGGCACCGGTCTACTCATGTATTTTTGCAGGCACTGGTCTACCCATTTATTTTTGCAGGCACCGGTCTACTCATGTATTTTTTCAGGCACTGGTCTACCCATTTATTTTTGCAGGCACCGGTCTACTCATGTATTTTTGCAGGCACTGGTCTACCCATTTATTTTTGCAGGCACCGGTCTACTCATTTGTTTTCTTTTAACACTGATCAGCTGTAGGGAGGCCCTTTGAAGCCCCGCGGCAAGAGTTTAAACAGTTTTTTTCCCTCTAGCCATCAGCTGGGATTCAGGAGGCAGCAATAGATTGGGGGTGGGGCCAAATAAAAGGTAAGAATAACGCGGGGGTGGGCGGGGTGGTGGTGGTGGGCTGGGTGGGCAGGGGGAGAGAACCGGTTCGGTGACATCATATCATCACCGCTATCGGCTCGGCAGAACCGGGCGGAACCAGGAGAAACCCACCACTGATGCATAGTGATGTCATAATACTGTTCCCATCCTTACATACAATACTTGTATCCTGGTATCCCAATGGACAGGCATAAGCATGAGGCTGAGGTCAGGTCAAGGACTATTATATTTTGCAGAAAGTCATCTCCCTTGTGGAGGATAGTGATCAAGAAAGTTCCACTATTTACTCTTCCCTTTGTATATGTCCATATTCTTTTTTCTAAGCACACAAAAAGATGGATTGATATGTTAACTTTGGGATTAAGCTGTTTGCGTGTTGATTTTTTATGCATATTGACTCTAAACGTTGTTCAAGGCTGTGGACATAGTTCATGGATAACTTGAATAAGATTTGTCATCATTTCAGATTAAGTGTGCTTCTTAGTTCAAAAGCTGCATTGTGACAACTCTTGCCTTTGGGTGACAAGGTTCTTTAGAAAAAAGGGAAGTTGCCCTACCACTAATCTTTTAACTATGTTTTATAATAACTCAAGTCTGTCTTCTCCCGGTAGCATAGACATTAAGTGTTTTCCTGGCAACTCTTCAGAACTGATTTGCCATCAACTTCTTCCGGGTATTTCTCAATGTGTCAGTTTAACCTGAGCGCCAGGATTTTCCTTCGAAGTACTAGTCAGACCCAACTGTCTTTTTTTTTTTTTTTTAAAGATCCCCCAATATAATAGTATATGGAAACAATTTTGGAAGACGAGCTACAGACTAGTAACCACCATGCAAAAGATCAGTCCACAGAAGCAGAAAGGACTCTCTCTAGTTTTTGTTTTTTGCAAAAAGTTTTTTTATTTTTCCAATACACAAATTACATCTTTTCAGAACAGAGCCCTGATCCGGTCATCAATTTATACATTCCCCACCCCCCCCATCTTTAACAAAATTTTATATATTCTATTTTGCCATAACATTTATTTCTTAATCTTAAATCACCTATCTCAACTAATACCATCTTAAAAAAAAACAAAACTCAAATTTACTTACTCAAAACAGTTACCCTTCTATTAACCCCCCTTAAATCTTAATTCAATTAATACCTCATAGTACATTTCACACTTCTTACCCTAAATCCTCACTATTAACAGTACTTAAATCTTAAATCACCTGTCTCCCCTATTACCATTTTATGAAAGGTTTACTCTTATTTATTTAATCAAAACAATTACCATTCTATTAATCCAATTTAAATCTCAATTCAATTAATACCTCATAATACATTTCACACTTCTTACCCTAAATCCTCACTATTAACAGTACTTAATCTTAAATCACCTGTCTCCCCTATTACCATCTTATGAAAGGTTTATTCTTATTTATTTAATCAAAACAATTACCATTCTATTAATCCAATTTAAATCTCAATTCAATTAATACCTCATAATACATTTCACACTTCTTACCCTAAATCCTCACTATTAACAGTACTTAATCTTAAATCACCTGTCTCCCCTATTACCATCTTATGAAAGGTTTATTCTTATTTATTTAATCAAAACAATTACCATTCTATTAATCCAATTAAATCTCAATTCAATTAATACCTCATAATACATTTCACACTTCTTAACCTAAATCCTCACTATTAACAATACAGGTCAAACATGTTTATATTTCAAAATCTTATTTCCCTTTCTAAAACTTCCCCACATTTATTATTACTTCGTATAATGCTCAATAAATCTTTATTTCCTTATTACTTCACCAAATTTAGATCCTATCTCTAATCCCCAAAATATAACAATTTAACATAGAGGGACCTGAGGATAAACCCATTATAGCCTAATACATTTTATATGTTTTGACATTGCCCTGAGATACTGTCTAGATTAGAAAATACTAGTTATAACAATACAGGTAATCCTTGACTTACTTACTTAGCAACTGTTCAAAATTATATCACTGAAAAAGTGACTTATGGCTGGTCCTCGCACTTATGACTGTTGCAGCATCCCCATGGTCATGTGACCAAAACCCGGGTGCTTGCAACTGGTCTGTGTTTACCATGGTTGTAGTATTTCGGGGTCACGTGACCGCCTTCCCAGCTGGCTTCCAACAAGCAAACTCAATGGGGGAAGCTGGATTTACTTAACAACCGTGGCAAAAAAAAAGGTCGTAAAATTAGGCACGACCTACTTAACAACTGCCTTGGTTAGCAACCGAAATTCTGATCCCAGTTGTGGCCTGGGACTACCTGTATATGTTAAGATATTTAATTTAGCAGCAGGAACAGTTGAGTATACAAAGGGGCCAGAACACACTCTTGTAGTTGATTGGTTGGAGAGTGCTGGCTCATGCGTGAGGCAATCTGCGCTATGATTGGTTGCTTTGGGTGTAAAGGGGGAGTTTCCCTTTCCCCTGCCTTTTTCTTGGGTGTGCTTTGTATGCCGTTTAAATTTAAGTCATGATTCTGTTCTGCTGTGTTCTGCTTCTGTTCTGTTCTGTGCCGTTCTGTTCCGTTCCGTTCCGTTCCATTTCATTATTCTATTCTATTCTATTCTATTCTATTCTATTCTATTCTATTCTACTCTACTGTACTCTACTCTATTCTATTCTACTGTACTCTACTCTACTCTATTCTATTCTCCCATGTTCCTGACTATCATGACTGCTCCAAATATAAATATTGAATATATTTATTTACATAAAGCTACAAGTTTGTGTCAGTGTCTCTGACTTCAGCTAGACAGTTGCTGCGCAATTCCTCGACCGTATTACTAGGAGAACTCAAGCCTGTGTTGCTCATGGGCTAGAGTCAAGATGGAGGCAATAGTATAAAAAGCAAATGGCAGAGTGTCTGCCCCATGGTTTGATCCGAATTGAGACACAGCCTGTATAAGGACAAAGCCACCTGTCATTCTCTTCCCCTTCATGTCCAAATATATTCTCAAAATCATTATTCCAGCATTGTATCTATGTACATAAATCAGCAGTTGCTATTTTAATACACCCACGTGCTATTTTTTTGGGGGGTGGGAGGGGTATCAGCCAGCCTTGTAGACCTTGGTTTATATTTGTTCTCTCTAATCGAGGGCTATGAGTGTTTGATGACCAAGAATTGTTTAACATAGGAAGGTTATGCATTATGCACATTAATGGGCCTGACATGGATTTTGTTCTGAGGAACTTTAAAAAACAAACAAACATGTTAGGCATATTTTAACAAAATAACAGAGTTAGAAGGGATCTTGGAGATCTTCTGCTTCAACTAGGTGCGGGTTCAAAAATTTTAGCAAGGGGTTCTTTGCCCGCTTGCTGGGTGGGCGTGGCCATGGTGGGCGTGGCCTAGTCAGCCTCCTGCAACACAGCGGGGTGTGTGTGTGTGTTTTTGCCCTCCCCGGGTTCCGGAGACCCTCTGGAGGCCGGAAATGAGCCCGTTTCGGCCTTCCCGAACTTCCAGTAGGCTCGTTTTTTGCCCTCCCCGAGCCTCTGTGCGCACTCTGCACTTACCTGCATCCAAAATGGGCCATGTGGGGACTCCTGGGCAGGGCGGGGTGGGGTGGGGTGGGGTGGGTGGGGCCAGCCAGGAGTAGCAGCCGACCCCTGACTTCAATCCCTTGCTCAAGCAGGAGACCCCAGATCATTTCAGACAAATGGCTGTCCAAACTCTTATTAAAAACCTCCAACGATAACTTCTGGAGGCAAGTCTTTCCACTGGTTAATTATTCTCACTGCCAGGAAATTTCTCCTCAGTTCTATGTTGAATCTCTCCTTGATAAGTTTCCATCCATTGCTTCTTATTCTGCCTTCGGGTGCTTTGGAGAATAGGTTGACCCCCTTTTCTTTGTGGCAGCCCCTGAAATATTGGAAGGCTGTTATCATGTCACTCCAGTCCTATTTTTCATTACACTAGACCAGGGGGTGTCGAACTCACAGCGTCATAGTGGCGTCACATGACATATCGGGCCTTTCCCCCGCCCCTTTTGCTAAACCGGATGTGGCCATGGCCAGCGTGTGATGCATCCAGTCCGCGGGCCGGGAGTTTGACAGTCCTGCACTAGACATAACCAGTTCCTGCAACTGTTCTTAAACTATAACCATCTTAAGATGGTTCTAGTCATCATCTGGGACTCAGGAAGCAGCAATAGATTGGGGATGGGACCAAATAAAAGGTAAGAATAACGTGGGTGGGTGGGTGGGAGAACCGGTTCGGTGATGTCATATTGTCACCGCTACCGGCTCGGCTGAACCGGACTGAACCAGGAGGAACCCACCACTGATCTTAAGGCTATACTACTATCACAAAATGCCAGGAAAATCCTCTTCCAATTTTATGGAGTGCTGGCATGTTTGGAGGGTTCCCTTGACAAATAGTCAAGGGAATTATAATTTGCCCACCCCTTGCCCTAATTATAATTTGCCCACCCTTTGCCATAAGCCCTTGCTTATGATTTCCTTCACTTGAAATTGCATAGGTGAAAGCATGAGACTTTATATCAGGGGTCCCCAAACTTGGCAGCTTTAAGACTTGTGGACTTCAACTCCCAAAATTCTCCAGCCAGCTATGCTGGCTGGAGAATTCTGGGAGTTGAAGTCCACAAGTCTTAAAGCTGCCAAGTTTGAAGGCCTCTGCTTTATATAGTGGACAGTGAGCCCACTACAAAGAAGTAGGCTCACATTTTAAAATGCCCCTACCTCTTTATTCAACAGGCAAAATAAATCTCGTGACCTTATGCCATTTTTTTGGTACCAAGTTTTCATGAGAGCCCCGCTTTCTGGGACGCTCAACAACAATTGCTTTATGTCTGTGAAGTATGTACTTAACCAAATACACAGTAGGACCACAAGTGGCAGAGCAAATACCATGATTTTTTTAAAAAAATAAACAAACTGAATAGTTCAATCTGATAAACCCAATAAATGGATATGGTTTTTAGCATATCAGGAAGCAGGAAAAAGAAGTAGTTGCTAAGAGTGCATATTAAAGAAGAAATAAGGACACATAAGGAAGTTAAACATATTAAGGAAATTTGTTGAGATACCTGAAGAACAAAGAAGTGTCTGAAATCTGCTATACTCTGATTAAAAAAAAGTAGTAAGCAGCTACAGTGGTTTCAGTGACCTGAAGTGGGAATGTCACAAGATTTAGGATGCTTAAAAGTGACACGTGTGATTTTCTGTACAAAAGTTCCTTTGTTTCCTACTGTAAGTCTTAGGAACTTGAACAAAATTATCTTCCTGTGAAGCCAGATAATGGGCTGACTTCATAGGAAGACACCTGAGAACATGCCTTTCGTAATCTGGAGAACTTGCTGAGATCTTTTTCCTGTCTCCCTATGATTTATTTCGAGGTTATTTCCATCAAAAGCAGGAGCCATTCCAGAGGTGAAATCCAGCAGGTTCTGACAGGTTCTGGAGAACCGGTAGCGGAAATTTTGAGTACTTCGGAGAACTGGTAAATACCACCTCTTGCTGGCCCCAGGAGTGGGGAGGGAATGGGGATTTTGCAGTATCCTTACCCCAGGAGTGGGGAGGGAATGGGGATTTTGCAGTATCCTTCCCCCAGGAGTGGGGAGGGAATGGAGATTTTGCAGTATCCTTCCCCCGGAGTGGGGAGGGAATGGAGATTTTGCATATCCTTCCCCTGCCACACCCACCAAGCCACACCATGCCCACCAAGCCACGCCCACAGAACCGATAGTAAAAAAAATTTGGATTTCACCACTGAGCCATTCCTAGATCACAGAACCCATACCTGTGACCAGGAAATTAATTTGGGAAGTGAAGAGCAAGATAAAAGAGATACACAATTCCATTTCGCCAGCAACTCATTATCTTCTTCCCAATATTTTGGTGTCTGTATGAATAGCATCTGACTGCTCAATAGGAGAGCTGGCTCTCCATAATTTTTTTCTGGGACAGCCAGGAAAGAAAAGGCTCAAGAGGACCAAAGAGGTTGTAAGGGAGATGACACGTATAAAAGACAGGAATCTACGGAGCTGTTAGTTATCATCTTCATTTTTATGGCTTCTCTGCAGTAGTTCCACTTATCTAGCCTTCTGTGACTGCTTGGGAGCGTTGGGTAGGCAGACAACTAAGTGCTGTACCCTTTGTGAAACCCTGAAAGCAGGAAGCAAAGCTGCGACTGAATAGTATCAATTTTATTTGTAGTACTTAAAGATGTTTTATATAAAGCAGTTAAACATGCTGAGCTTGTCTGCTGGAAAGCTGACAGCTCGGGTTTGAGACCTCGCGTGACTGGGTGAGCTCTCGTTACTTGCCCCAGCTCCTGCTAAACTAGCAGTTCTAAAGCATGCAAATGAGAGTAGGTAAATAGGTACCACTTCAATGGAAAGGTAACAGCATTCTGTGTACCTTGGTGCATATAATATATATATATAATATATATATATATATATATATATATATATATATATATATATATATATATATATATAATATATATATATATATATAAAAATTTGATTTATATGCCGCCCTTCTCCGGAGACTCAGGGCGGCTACAATGCGTTAAGCAATAGCCTTCATACTTTTGTATATTTATACAAAGTCAGCTTATTGCCCCCACAAACTGGGTCCTCATTTCACCTACCTTAGAAAGGATGGAAGGCTGAGTCAACCTTGAGCCTTGGCGAGATTCGAACCCTGCAGTAATTGCAGGCAGCTGATCTTAATAAGCTTAATAACAGGGTGCCTTAAACCCCTGTATTACCAAGGCTCTTTTTTTGCTGCCTATTCGCCCATGGTGACTCAAGGCGGCTTACAGAATATAAAAACCACATTTAAAACAATAAAACTAATAAAAAATCAAATAAATTAATTATAATAATAAAATCACCCCCCATACTCCCACCCCCAGCAACAGCAGATCACATGAGCCATTTAATGGGCTCCATCCTGCTCCGGGTTCCTCAGGCCCGCTGGCAGAACCAGGTCTTTAGCGCCTTCCGGAAGAGTATTAGAGTGTGGGCCATTCTAATCTCTGGGGGAATGATGTTCCAAAGAGAGGGAGCCACCACCGAGAAGGCCATTCTTTTGGGTCGCACCAGGTGAACCTCCCTCGGGGATGGGCCCCTACATTCCCTGCCTCCCTGCTCTGATAGGTTGGATAGATGTGACCGGCAAGAGACGGTCCCTCAGATAACCTGGTCCCAAGCCATGAAGGGCTATAAAGGTGACAACCAGCACCTTGAATTGCTGGTTGTAAATAAATCGGCAACCAATGCAGCTCCCGCACGAGAGGTGATACATGTGCACACCGGGATCTGCACAAAACCATGCGGGCCGCTGCATTTTGCACCAACTGGAGCTTCCGGATGCTCTTCAGGGGCAGCCCCATGTAGAACGCGTTGCAATAGTCAAGATGGGAAGTGACTAGGGCATGAGTGACTGTGAGTAGGGATTGTTGGTCCAGGAAATATAGCCGTGCTGACTACATGACCACTGAAGTATCTTCGGACAATGCGGGCTCCCTCGGCTAAGAAACAGAGATGAGCACTGCTGCCTAGAGCACGGGTGTTAAACTCGCCGTGTCATGTTGCTGTCACGTGATGTTTTGCGACGTTTTCCCCCTTCGCGGAGCTGGGGCATGCGTGGCCTGTGTGTGACGCATCCGCTCCATGGGCTGCCAGTTTGACACCCCTGCTCTAGAGTCAGATGTGACTGGACAGGGGAAACCTGGACGGAGACTAGGGTGGTTGGTGGGAAGGAGCTGCACTACTGATAGGAGCCTTGGTGGTGCAGCAGACTAAAGTGCTGTTAAGTAGCACTTAGCTGCCAGCTGCCTGCAATTACTGCAAGTTCAAATCTCACCAGGCTCAAGGTTGACTCAGACTTCCATCCTTCCGAGGTAGGTAAAATGAGGACCCGGATTGTGGAGGCAATAAACTGACTTTGTATAAAAAAGAACACCGCTTGGGGGGAGGGGCAAAAAGCTCTACTAAGCAGGTATATACAAAAGTATGAAGGCTATTGCTTAACGCATTGTAAGATGCCCTGAGTCTCCGGGGAAGGGGGGCATATAAATCGAATCAATCAATCAATCAATCAATCAATCAATCAATACTTTGACTTCTGGGAAATGGGGGTTGTCCATCTGTGTCTCAATATATTCTCCAAATTCCACATGTTTGTTTTTTTTAAATTTGATTTATATGCCGCCCTTCTCTGGAGACTCAGGGCGGCTTACAATGCGCTAAGCAATAGCCTTCATACTTTTGTATATTTATACAAATATACAATTGCCCCCACAACTGGGTCCTCATTTAACCTACCTTAGAAAGGATGGAAGGCTGAGTCAACCTTGACCCTGGTAAGATTCGAACCTGCAGAAATTGCAGGCAGCTGTGTTAATAATAGGGTGCACTAAACCACTGTACTACCAAGGCTCCCAGCCCCTCAAATGTAAGTGTTTCATCTTCCATGTTCTGCAACATAATTGGTTATCCAGATTCTTGGCAGATTGGCATGTTATTTCCTATTCTGATTTATCTTGAACAACTGAGACCTACTTATGGGTGGCTCTAACCGGAATGCTTGATCAAACAATGAGACTAAATAATAGAAAACAGAGATTAAATGTGGGATATTAGATAGAACACATAGCATGTATCCTACAATTTCTGTTCCTTGCAGGTTTTTCTTTCTGGCCAGCTCAAAATTCCCTGGTCCTATGGAGGTCAAGTATTTTCTGTCCATAGGTAGAGTCAATAGGACTCTTAACAAAATGTCAGACTTTTGGAAATTATTTGAAAGCAAACACAATTCTTTCTGAAGCTCGACTCTGTCGAAATTCTCCTTAACAGTATTTATTGAGATGAAAGGATGAAAAGAATTCCAGCAACAAAGCTATTTCCTGTTTTGAACAGTTTATACCAGGCTGATTAGGGCAAAACTGATGATATTGTTTTATTTTGAAGTTTTAATTTAATTTCTAATAATAATATTCCTATCATCTTGTGCAGTGGTGAAATCCAAGTTTTTTTTTTACTACCAGTTCTTTGGGCATGGCTTGGTGGGTGTGGCAGGGGAAGGATATTGCAAAATCTCCATTCTCATCCCACTCTGGGGCCAGCCAGAGGTGGTATTTGCTGGTTCTCCGAACTGCTCAAAATTTCCGCTACTGGTTCTCCAGAATCTGTCAGAACCTGCTGGATTTCACCCCTGATCTTATGGATGGGATGATCTTTTCTTTGATGTTGGAGATCAACCTTGGATCAACCATTAAGCGAAATAAACCTAGGGCCCTAAAAAAATGGGGACAATACACTTTTCCCCCCAGCCATCACGCCCTTAACTCTTTCACAGCTATGCTTAACTTAAAAGTTTTTCATAACTGTCCTTATCTGAAGTGTTTCATTTTTAAATGAAATGTTTCATTTTAATCAGCAATGTTAAAAACATGTTTTCTTTGGCATGGTGAGTGGACAAAGTTTAAAAGTTTGTTTTGAAAGTGTCATGTATCACATTTTTTCCTGCCTCCATGATGTGAGAACTTCACTTCCAAGGAAGAATACCATTATTGGGTTGGTATTTAAGGCATCAATCAGTTGGCCTTAATCCAGTTTTGATTACAAAACAGCCATTAGAATCTTTATGCATATGGGAACCTATACTTACTGCAATTATCATAATTTCAAGCACAAGTTGATTTTGCATTATTGGTTTATTTAATTTTGGGAGAATTAGAGTGGGGTTGTGGAGTATTTCTGATGCTTTAATCTTCCGTGTTTCACACACTGTTTTCCACAAAAAATGGAGCCAACAACTGCAAAGGAATGACGAGCCGACAAGTACATCGGCTCTTTGAAATCTCTCTGGAAAGGACAGGATATGAGATCACCCACAAGTGCTCCAGACAGCTGCTCCTTATGAGGAAGCCTCAAGATAGTCATCTCCAGTGTTTTGAGCTGGCAGACAGAGGAATAGCCGTCTTCTTCAAACCATGGTCAATGCTTTTGAAAGGACATTCCTTTAGTTTTTACTCAGTTTTGAAAATTGCTTGTTAACTGCTTTTCAGTTACAGGGCTGTTAAACTTGATTTCATTGAGGGCTGTATCAGGGTTGTGTTTGACCTTGGGGGGCTGGGGTGGTGGATGTGGCCGTGGTGGCAGTGGCGGCTGTGGCCGTGGTGGCCGTGGCCAGCTCAATGTCATTCATCAAGGCTCTGTTTTTTGCCATGACGGCTTCCTGCAGCCCTCTGCCAGCGAAAACGGAGCTCAGGGAGGCCGCGTGTGGCCCTCCCGAGCTCCATTTTTGCTGGCAGAGGCACCGCGAGTTGGTCTTTAGCTGTTTCCAGGGTGGCCCTGCGGGCCAGATCTAAGCACCTTGTGGGCCGGATCCAGCCTGTGGGCCTGGAGTTTGACACCCTTGAGTTACAGTATTAGAAATCTTTGGATACACATATTTGTTAGCTCCAGATGAGTTTCTTTTAATCCCGAGTTAAAGAAATTTTAAATACAACTTTAAATTTTTCTGGAATAACCAGCAAAAGGGAGATTAAAACTTTCTAAAATCAAAGTTATTAGCAAAATCAAAGTTACAAACAGACTAAGGATCCAGACAAATTTGAAATAAGATTTTGGATTTAATTATAAAGAATCTTTCATTTTTTGTCTTTCTTTTCCTCCACCTTCTATTCTTTCTTTTATGTTTCTATACTTTTAAAATTTGTATTAATTTTTTCTGTTGTGATTATAATATTGTAAAGGAAGAATTACTATTAAACAAAATCAAAGGAGCTGAAGTGGACTTCTACAAGAGGGAGAGCTTTATTTGTGGTGCGTAAGGGTATGTGGGAAGGACCTTAGGAGACAGGGTGAAGAGAAAATTGCCAGTTGAGCCTCCCTGAGGAGGCATTCCATAAATGCGACCTATAATGGCGGAGCAACAGGTACAGAACAAATCCTGACGGTTGGAGATTTGTACGGCAGCATACATAGCACTCTCCTCCTCTCATTTTATTCCACAATAACAACAATTCTTTTGGTTTCAGGTGCAAGAAATCAGGAATCAGGGTACAAGTTTATTCCATGCTGTCTCTAAACAAAGAATCTGAACTACTAACAGTCAAGGCAAATTAGCGACAGATAAGAATCAAGGAAATTCTGTACTAAGAAGGGCTGGACTTAGATCTCTTGTCGGTGCAAAGGTCCTTGTCAGAAGAATAATTTGAAGTCCCAACTTGAGTCTGGGTTGGGCAAGAATAAACAAAAACGAGATTCAGACAGCTATGAGGAAAGAAGAAATATTTATTCCTAAAAGCAAATAGTTTGCTTTTAGGAGCAGCTGCAGAGAAATGAAATACAGAGGCAGACTTTTATAGGGGGAGCTTGTCCAGGGTGTGGAAGTGTCTATGCGCTGATTCAAGGGTGACACTTGAGGGGTCTCTCTCTCTCTCTCTCTCTCTCTCTCTCTCTCTCTCTCTCTCTCCCCCTCCTTCCCTCCCTCTCTGTGTATAGATATGCATTCTTGTTCCCAGCAGATATGTGGTCCTGCTGGGAAACCTAATTTAATTAATTCTGTTTGTGTTTACAGACCTTGTCCTTAGTCTGTGGATTAGGCCTGGGTAATTTATGGGGGGTGGGGTTGGGTTTGAGGAAGTTTGGGTAAAGGATTCCCCCTCCCTCCCCCGTTTAAGATTTATTTGGATTTATATACCGCCCTTCTCCCGAAGGACTCAGGGCGGTGAACAGCCAAAGATAAAACACATACAATATAAAATAAAAAAAAACAACAATTTAAAACATATTAAACAAATTTGGCCCATACTAATTAAAACACCCCTTTTTTAAAAGCAAATTAAAATTAAACCATTAAAAAGAGTTTGTTTTTACTTGATTAATTTAGTTTCAGTTTGACATTTAATTATCTAGTGGAGACTCTTGACTCTCAGCCCATTGTGGAGTCTGTTAATGTTTGAAGGGAAAATGAAAACAGGATAAAGAATAAAATATAGTTTCTTGTAAAAGTTCTGACAGTACTCCAAACTGATGACGCGCTTGACCCCTCCCTCGGCCTCAGCCTGGTCATCTCCTACAGTTGGGCTGAGAAGGAGAAAATGGCCCCAAGTCACCCAGGGAGCTTTGTGACTAAGGGATTGGGGGACAAAAACTTGAGACTACTTGTAGTCAGCACAACATTTTAGTAGTTTTAGTTTAGTTTAGTTTTATTTGATTTGTATACTGCCCTACTCCCGAAGGACTCAGGGCGGTGAACAGCCAAGCAATAAAATACATAAATACAAAAATTTAAAAAACCAGTTAAAATCAAATTAAATCATTTTGGCCCAGACAAATTAAAACACCCCAATAATTTAAGAACAGATTTAAAATTTATATATTAAAAGAGGGAGGAAATTAGGCCAAGCCTGCTTGATGGAATAAAAGAGTCTTCACAGCGCGGCGGAAGGTGCGCAGATCCGGGATCCTCCGTATCTCTGGGGGGAGCTCATTCCAGACGGTAAGTGCCCCCACAGAGAAGGCTCTCCCCCTAGGGGTCGCCAGCCGACATTGTTTGGCTGACGGCACCCGGAGGAGTCCCTCTCTATGAGAGCGTACTGGCCGGTGGGAGGCTATTGGTGGTAGTAGGCGGTCCCGTAGATAACCAGGTCCTAAGCCATGGAGCGCTTTAAAGGTGGTGACCAAAACCTTGAAGCGCACCCGGAAGACCACCGGGAGCCAGTGCAGCTCGCGCAGGAGAGGTGTCACATGGGAGCGCCATGACGCTCCCATTACCACCCGCGCGGCCGCACTCTGCGCCAGTTGGAGCCTCCGGGTGCTCCTCAAGGGGAGCCCCATGTAGAGAGCATTACAATAGTCCAGGCGGGAGGTGACGAGGGCATGAGTGACCGTGCGTAACGAGTCCCGATCCAGAAAGGGACGCAACTGGCGAATCAGGCGAACCTGATAGAAAATCCTCCCGGTCACGGCCGTCAAGTGCTCTTCTAAAGACAGCTGTGAATCCAGGAGGACGCCCAAGTTGCGAGCCCTCTCCGTGGGGGCCAGTGATTCGCCCCCAATAGTCAGAGATGGCGTCAACTGACTATATCGGGACGTCGGAAACCACAGCCACTCGGTCTTGGATGGGTTGAGCCTGAGCCTGTTCCTCCCCATCCAGATCCGTACGGCCTCCAGGCACCGGGACATCACTTCAAGGGCATCGTTGGGGTGATCCGGGGTGGAGATGTACAGCTGGGTGTCATCAGCGTACTGATGGTACTCCACCCCGAAACCACGGATGATCTCGCCCAGCGGCTTCACATAAATGTTGAACAGGAGAGGCGAGAGGACCGACCCTTGCGGCACCCCACATATGAGGGGCCTCGGGGTCGACCTCTGTCCCCCTGTCAACACAGACTGCGACCAGTCAGAGAGAAAGGAGGAGAACCACCGCAACACAGTGCCTCCCACCCCTAACTCTTCCAACCGGTGCAGCATGATACCATGGTCGATGGTATCAAAAGCCGCTGAGAGATCTAATAGGACCAGGACAGAGGAGCACCCCCTGTCCCGAGCCCTCCAGAGATCATCAACCAACGCGACCAATGCCGTTTCCGTGCTGTACCCGGGCCTGAAGCCCGACTGGAACGGATCCAGATACGTTGTTTCATCCAGGTGCTGGGGGAGCTGTTTCGCGACCACACTCTCAACAACCTTCGCCACAAAACGAAGGTTGGAGACCGGACGATAATTTACCAACATTGCCGGGTCCAGGGATGGCTTCTTGAGGAGAGGCCTCACCACCGCCTCTTTCAAGGCAGCAGGAAAGACACCCTCACCCAACGAAGCATTTATAATCCCCTGGAACCAGCCTCGTGTCACCTCCCGAGAAGCCAGCACTAACCAGGAGGGACACGGGTCCAATAAACAAGTGGTCGCGTTCAGTCTACCCAGAATCCTGTCCACATCCTCAGGGGTCACAGGATCAAACTCATCCCAGATAACATTCTCAAGACCTGCCCCTGTTCCTCCTCCTGAGACTACCCAGTCGGAGTCCAGATCTTCCCGAATCTGAGTGATTTTGTCATACAGATATTGAACAAAATCCTCGGCTCTACCCTCCAGTAGAGTAGTAATTGGTTCTGATGATTATGTAATTAAAAAGTTATATGGATATTTGCTAGAGGTAAAATTGGAAGAAGAACAAGTTAAAGAAACAATGATAGCATGGGGGAAAAATTTTGGTTATGGTATTGATTTAGTGAAATGGCAAAAATTGTAGTCACATAACTGTAAAATGACAATGTCTACAGCATATAAGGAGAATTTGTCTAAGATGTTTTACAGGTGGCATCTGCCCCCGACGAGGATAGCCAGAATGTTCCAGAATAAATCGGAGAAATGTTGGAAGTGTCATCAGACCCCAGGATCATATTACTATATGTGGTGGACATGCGTAGAAGCAAGGAGATATTGGACTAAGATACATATGTGGTTGGAAAAAAATGACAAAAAGGCATATTGATTTTAAACCAGAGACATTTTTATTAGGGATCTTACCAGAGACATTCAATAATTGAATGTCCGGGGGCATTTATCTGATGGGATAAATGATTTTAAATTGGATTTTAAAAGTGGTTTAAAATGGTTTTAATTGGAAGTTTTAATTTTGGCCATAGATTGAATTGTTTTAATATGTTTTTTAAATTTTGTCTTGTATGTTGTTTTATCATGGCTGTTCACCGCCCTGAGTCCTTTGGGAGAAGGGCGGTATACAAATATAATAATAATAATAATAATAATAATAATAATAATAATAATAATAATATAAAGAATTGCAATATTTAATTGTGAATATTTTAACAGTGGCTGGAATTGTATTTGCTAAAAACTGGAAAGGAGAGAAGATATCTACTGATGAAGAAATTATTAAGAAAATGTTGGACTGTGCTGAAATGAGTAAGCTGACATTTAAAATAAGAGAACAGGAAGATAAACAATATTATTTGATATGGGAGTTATTTTATCAATGGATAGACAATAAAACATGGAGCTGAAATATGATATATGAAATGAAATTAAAATAAAATGTGTAAACACTTGTTTTTTTTTAAGGGGAAAAGAACATGTGTCATATATTGATATCTTGAAGATTTTGGGAAAGGATTTTAACCTTTCTTAATGGAAACACTGTCTGTAATTGTTTGAAAGGATGATGTTTTTATGTTATTTTTGTTTGAAAATAAAAAAAAAATTCTACCAAACCCCCCCCCCCCATATTAACACCCCCACCACTGACTGGCTGGGATAGGCCTGAACAAGCTAACAATCTGCACCTGGATAGCATCACAAGATTATTAGATGACAAGATGTTAAAACCAGAGCCAGGGGAAGCAGATTGGTAACAGAGAGGCAGGCAGGATTTGCTGGGTTTTTTTTGTTTTTAAAGGTCTGATTTCTTTTTTTAAAAAAGATGTTAATGGTAAATAATGGGCTACTTGCCTGGTCCTGGAGTCTGTCTAAGATCTGAAATTTTACTCTTCCTTTTTTTTTTGAGTCATCCTTTACAGCAGCCTCTCCTAATTTGGTGTCCTGCCTTTACACTGGACTTCGGCAATGTTCTACAATCAAGTACTGAAAGAGGACTTTTCCCATTTTCCACCTCTCTTATGGCTTTCACTTCTGTTTCTCTTCAGTGTAAATTTTATGTTTTTCCAAACCAGAATAAAAAAAGGCAGCAATTCACTTTTTATGGCAGAAATGACAACTGTGTATGTAGGAAGTTAGCACCCACCCCTCTCCTAGGAAAATGAAATATTCTAGGAAATATTAAAAAGGCAGAATGTTATATTTTCCCTAAAGGAGAAACATGTTTCTAAAGACAAACTCAGAGCCTCAGCTCCCTCCCCCACCCCAGCAGATATTTTGGTGCCAACTTATCTACAAGACAAAGGCTGGGCATGGCCCTCAGGACATGATAGGATTAGCCCTCACTCAAAATCCAAACCAGGACAAAGCCATTAAGCCATAATAGGAATTGTCCAAAGCCCCTTCATTACATCATCACCCAGCAAGATTCAACCAAGCTTGGGACTCAGAAGACACTACAAAGTTACCCCTGTATGGCCCCATGGGAGTCTGACAACCAATCAAAATACATTTCTTACATAGGAACAGGAAGCTCCACGGCAGGGCCCAAGAGAGGATATAAATTTCTCTCTCTCCCCCCTCCCCCTCTCTCCCTCCCTCTCTCCCTCTCTCTCTTTCTCTCTCCCATGTGCTCTTTTTTGCCCAAGGCCCAAAAAACCCATGTGGTCCTGTCCAGGGATGGGTTCTAATTTTTTTTTACTACTGGTTCTGTGGGCGTGGCTTATTTTGTGGGCGTGGCTTGATGGTCATGTGACAATTCTTTAGGATTGTGCAGAGGTACTGGTCTACCAGGCTTTTAACTGCTTGCAGAGTTGTACCGGTCTACTCATTTGTTCTTGGAGCGTCCTGGTCTACCCATTTGTTTTTGGAAGCATCGGTCTACTCATTTGTTTTTGGAGGCACTGGTCTACCACCACACTGCCTTTTAACACTGATCAGCTGTAGGGCGGCCCTTTGAAGCCCGGCAGCAAGAGTTTTGTTAAGGTTATTGTTGTTGTGTTACCAACCAGCAGAGTAGATTGCACAGAGAAACGTTGCTGAGAGCAATGAATAAGAGATAAGCAAACTGGTTAGAGGTTATAAAATATCTCAATCTAGCAAAATAAGGCAAATGTTAAAACGTTACGGCATGGAGCTATGTAAGCCAGCTAAAACGCCTATGGCACAGGATGTTCAACAAGGTGAAATCCAAAGTCCTAAATTTAGTAAGGAGATCTACCAGTCTCTTATAGGTAGTCTATCTTATATAAGCAATTGGTCAAGACCCGATATTTCATTTGGAGTAAACCAATTAGCGAGGTATAATGCAGAGCCAGCTGATAGGCATTGGCAGGCCGCAAAGCGTATATTAAGATATCTGAAAATGACAATGCATTATGCATTGTATCTAGAACCTAACAATGATTTAGTATTGAGTGCATATGCAAATGTTTTTCGTTGGCTATGAATCAAATCATAGATCTTTTAGATTTTGGGCACAAGGAACTACTATGTGATTACAGCATGACTCAGCATTAAAGCCACATAATACAGTTTCAGCTTAAAGTTACAGTATACTTATATTGCCTGGACAACATAGTTAGGCTCAAACCATATCCTAACAAGTTTAAACAGTTTTTTTTCATTCTAGCCATCAGCTGGGACTCGGGAGGCAGCAAATAGATTGGGGGCGGGGCCAAATAAAAGGTAAGAATAACATGGGCGGGGCAGGAGGGCCCAGCTCCCGAACAAAGAGAACCGGTTCGGTGACATCATATCGATTAAGGAACTGATGCTTATATATAAGTCAGGATTACTTTTATTGTAAAGCTATAATAACTGAATCTTACGAGCCTGGAATGTGCTTTCCCTCCCTTTATCTTCTGTAAACAAAAGAGAAGTTTGCTCATGTTATCATTTTGGCTTCAGCTCGGGGAAGAAGTAGTAACCAAATCAAGGTACTATTTGGAAAGACCTCACCCCCACTAAGACTTGCGGAGCAAACTCCTTTATACAAACAGTCAGCATACCCCACTCTCCCTTGTGCTGATTATGTTACCGCTTCTTCTTCTTCCTTGAGTTATTCCCACGCTATGGCAAATTCCACTTGTCGGCATATCTGTTTCCGTATGATTCTTGACGAATGCATCTTTTCTTTTATGTACACTGAGAGCGTATGCACCAAGACAAATTCCTTGTGTGTCCAATCACACTTGGCCAATAAAGAATTCTATTCTATTCTATTCTATTCTATTCTATTCTATTCTATTCTATTCTATTCTATTCTATTCTATTCTATTCTATTCTATTCTATTCTATTCTACTCTACTCTACTCTACTCTACTCTACTCTACTCTACTCTACTCTACTCTACTCTACTCTATTTGACTTGATCCAAGGCATCTTCAGGCATGATACCCACATGTTTCATGTCCTCCTTAATGCAATCCCTCAACCAATTCATGGGTCTACCACAGGGTTGCTGGCCATCAAGGGTCAGATGCATGGCTGTCCTGGACAACGAGTCTTCTTTACTGTGTATGACGTATCCAGATCATTTAAATCTTCCTTCCTGCAGTTTTGCTACAATTGGCTGGTAATTGGCTAGGATTAACCTGATAATTAAGCTTCTGCAGGAAAATAACCAAGCCCAGAATACACCAAAACCCCAAGAGCTACATATTTGCTCTAGCTTTGGTTTTATTCAAAAGGCAAATGTTTTTTTTCCCCCTGATTCTTTTTTTTTTATTTTCAGTGATTTATTTTGAAACCACACTATTTGTTTTCTAGTGCAACATTGTAGCTCTGCCAAACTTGCAGAAAGTCAGTTCTCACATTGGTAGAAATTTTTGTCTTAGATTACTTCAAGGATCTAGTAAATCGACCCCATGCTGAGAAGCCGAAAGAGAGATAATTGCAGTGTCTGTCTTTGGAAAAAGACCATTTGCACCTGGTATGGTTTCGAATTGTGGTGTTGGAGAAGACTCTTGAGAGTCAATCCTAAACTGCCCTTTGGAAGGACAGATACTGAAGCTGAAGCTCAAATGATTTGGCAAACCTGATGAGAAGGGAGGGCTCATTGGAAAAGCTCCTGATGGTGGGAATGGAATATGGTCCAGGGTTAGCATGCCAGCTTAATTTGGTCTTAATGGGGTTTTAAAATCGGTTTTAAAATGAGAGTTTTAAATTTGGCCCATGATTTAATTATTTTAATCTGCTCTTAAATTCTATTTTTGTACATTGTTTTTATTATGGCTGTTCACCGCCCTGAGTCCTTCGGGAGAAGGGCGGTATATAAATTAGAGAAATAAATAAAAATAAATAAATAAATAGCAGAAAGACGGGGGTTGCTTTTTGCCTTTATTAAGGAGATTTTTCTCCTCTTCTCCTTTAGGGGAAATATTCTATTCTGCCTCTTTTAATATTCTGTAGAATATTTTATTCTGGGGAGGAGGCCCCTTCTCACAATGTCAAAGATAGGATTTTTTGCCTGAATGGTCAAATCAACTGTTTCAAGCAAGCTTCCTTTCAGTTCTGATCTGAACATCCTACTAAAATGATGATGGAAGATGAAGCAGGCCTGCCAAACAACAACTAACCAGAACAATGATTTCCTCACCAACCATTTTCTCTGAGGTTAGCTTTGAAGAGACTGAAATCTGAAATATTATTCAAGCAGGTAGTAAGTAACTGAAGTAAACCATCAGTTCAATGGACTTTTTGTTCAGCCTTTACCTCTTTGAATGTAAATTGAGGTTTTCTGCGTTTATTGCAAATTACACCATTTATATTAAGAATATAATTAACGATGCAAACGCCACATGCTGTCACAAAAAATATAAACTCAAAAGAAAAAGTAGTTATGCCTCTGTAATCAGGCACAGGCAGCCCTCAATTTACAACTGTAATTGAGCCCGGAATTACAGTTGTAAGTTGTACCAGTCATTAAGTGGGGTCACTATATGAACTGCACACAATTTTATTTTCTTTTTTTGTCGTTAAGCAAACAATATGATTAAACGAATCCCTTGTTTGCACTGGTCATTTTTTTTTGCTGGAAACAGGAAATAAATATGTTTCCACAAACAATGAAGTGGTGGGTTCCTCCCGGTTCGGTCCAGTTCGGCCAAGCCGGTAGCGGTGACAATATGACATCACCGAACCGGTTCTCCCCCCCAGCCCTCCCACCCCCCCACCCCCCACGTTATTCTTACCTTTTATTTGGTCCCACCCCCAATCTATTGCTGCCTCCTGAGTCCCAGCTGATGACTAGAGGGAAAAAAACTGTTTAAACTCTTGCCGTGGGACTTCAAAGGGCCATCCTACAGCTGATCAGTGTTAAAAGCAAACAAATGAGTCGGGCTCGTAAGTGCGAGGACCTCCCAGAAATGACTCTGACCAGCTAGCCCCGCCCACCTAATCACATGACCTCCAAGCCACACCCACAAAATAAGCCACGCCCACAGAACCGATAGTAAAAAAATTTAGAACCCGCCCCTGAAACAATGTCATGACTTGTGGTCATGGGACCACAGGATGCTGTAAATGGCCTTAAATGCGATCTGATAGCCAAGTGACCAAAATGAAATCACATGACCCAGGAGGCGGGCATTGGAACTTTCAAACTGTGGTGTAAGAAGCCCTGGGGAAGTCCGTTGTAACTTCAAATGGCTGCTGACTGTTCATACATCGAGGACTACCTGTATGGTGAAGGCAGTGTTTGTCATAGTTCAAAATTTTATTATTTTAACAAAGTTAAAAATACAAAAATATAAAGGAAGATGAAGGTGAAATAGAGGATGAAAAAGAGAAGAGAGAAAAGTGTAGGGTAGATGGGAAAAAGGGGAAAAAAGCATTGACTTCCGACTCCTTTTGGTGAAGAAAAATAAGATAATAATATAAAACCTCAGCTTTTTATTTTTATATAATAGTATTTCTAGCCATTTCTATAACACCAAACCTACCTAATCACCAAAACCCCCAAAGCTAAAAAATCAAACTTTCATTTTTTTTCCCATCTGAAGCACAAAGACCAAAAGCGGTTTCCAAGTAGAAACGAAATTAATTGTGTTCTTTTCTTTAACCAAAGTAATCAATTGAGCCATCTCTGCTAACTCCATCAACTTTTGCAACCGTTCGTTCATTGTGGGTATCACAGTGTTCTTCCATTGTTGTGCATAAAGTATTGAAGGCACTGCTTCTCAACCTCAGCAACTTTAAGATACATTGATTTCAACTCCCAGAATTTCCCCACGCTGGTTGGTGAATTTTAGGAGTTAAAGTCCTTGTGCATGCTGGCTGGGAAAATTTGGGAGGTGAAATTCCACACACCTCTTAAAGTGGCTGAGAATGGGAAACACAGGTGCAAAGTATTGGATTACATCTGCCCTCTTCCTTGCTTTAGAAATAAACCTGTTCTTTCTCTGAATGGGTTTGAAGTGGCAG
Source organism: Pantherophis guttatus (assembly GCF_029531705.1). The sequence continues at coordinate 764,318 of NW_026844046.1, read as the reverse complement.
CATTTCACGCCCAAATTAAATCAACAAAGACCGCATTCTTACATAATGTGTACAAAAGAACAGAGATGACAAATCCTTCTTTCAAAGCCATTAGAGTGCACTGTTCACTTATTTTTAGCGATTCTGTACCTTTGTTTGGGTAGTGTTTTTTTAAAAAAAATTATAGGGATGTACGTAGAAGTGACAGTGTTTCTAATATTTCTCCAGACGAGGGCACCCTTACTGTACTATGATGGCATCTAAAGACTATCAAAAGGATTGTAGCATACGTTTGTGTGTATTAAAATCAGATTTATCCAATGTATGAAGCACTGGATTATGGGGTTTGAGATGGAGGAAATATTAGAAGTAGAATCTGAGAAAAATAAAACTCTGGAGGTATAGTCCATTGAGCCTGGATAGCTCTGCAGACAAGGCACTGTAATTTAACACCAGCTGTCTGCAATTAAAGTAAGTTCGAATCTTGACAGGCTCAAGGTTGACTCAGCCTTTCATCCTTTCTAAGGTAGATAAAATGAGGACCCAGGTTGTGGGGGCAATAAACTGACTTTGTATAAATATATACAAAAGTATGAAGGCTATTGCTTAACACACTGTAAGCTGCCCTGAGTCTCCGGTGAAGGGCGGCATATAAATCAAATTAAAAAAAAATAAATGATACTTTTCCATTGATAATAGACATTCACAAAACGGCTAAGACTAGAGTGTTTTTGCATGCTGAATGCATATACTGGTAAAGATTCTCTGATTTAAAAGCTGGCTGATTTATTTCTGATCAAGTCTATCTTTGGATAGACCTTGGATTCTGGAATCATTGGATTCCAAGACGGTAAGATTACTGTGGAGCATTACTTGGATGTCTATGGAGATTCTCAATCTTCTAGGTCATAGTTGTTCCATAGGTACTTTTTCAAAAGGCAATTGAACGTTTTTTTGGGTTTTTTTCCTTGAAGACATTTTGCTTCTCATCCAAGAAGCTTCTTCAGTTCTGAAGAAATGTCTTCCAAGGAAAAACAAAGGAAGTCCAGTTGCCTTTTGAAAAAGTACCTCTGAGTTTACTTTCGAGGCCAAGTTTGCTTCCCCAGAATCAGGAGGTTTGTCCTACCTAGCACAGGGATGAACTGCTGAAAAAGAGGCATGGCTGCCCTTAGAACTGTAGTCTCCAACCTTTCTGGCTCCATGCATTCTGGCAGCAGCAGCAGCAGTGGCAGATGGTGGCTGGGACAGGATGAGGGGAATGGTTTTGGTGTGCAAATCTAATCCTGCACAGTGCATAAATGGAGCTTCGTGCTGTTGCTTCCATAGACCAGTTCCCAATGGGCCATGGACCGGTACCGGTCTGTGGACAGGGGTTGGGGACCCCTGCCGTAGGAAATAAATAGGTGTAGCTCAGTGATGAAATTCAATTTTTTTTTTACTACCGGTTCTGTGGGTGTGGCTTGGTGGGCGTGGTGTGGCTTGGTGGGCATGGCAGGGGAAGGATACTGCAAAATCACCATTCCCACCCCACTCCAGGGGAAGGATACTGCAAAATCTCCATTCCCTCCCTGCTCCAGGGGAAGGATATTGCAAAATCTCCATTCCCACCCCACTCTGGGGCCAGCCAGAGGTAGTATTTGCTGGTTCTCTGAACTACTCAAAAAATCCGCTACCGGTTCTCCAGAATCTGTCAGAACCTGCTGGATTTCACCTGTGGTGTAGCTGGTGGTGATGTTATGAGGTCCAAAACAGTCTTGTCAAAATAGATATGGGAACAGAGATTTCCTTTAGATCTGCTGCTAAGTTTGGTTCCTAGGGTACTTCAGTGCAAATCTGCTGGTCTAGGGCAGGGAACTTGCATAGGCCTACCATTAAAGACCTACATGTTTTGCAAAGGAAATTGTCAGGCACACAAAATAAGGAACCAGGGTTGTTCAAATGAGTACGAGTTTATTCCATGCTATCTCTCAACAAGAATCTGAACTACTAATGGTCGAGGCAAATTGGCGGGAGATAAGTCAAGGGAATTCAAGGTGGGCCAGACTTGTGGGGACAAAAGTACTTGAGACTGATGAAGTGTTTGATCCCCTCCCTTGGGCTCCATCTGGTCATCTCCTACAGAAATTTCATTGTCAGAAAGATTATATGTTCGTGGTTTTAGTTGTGGATTGCAGGCAGTGTAGTTTGTTTTTAGTTCTTGAAGAAAATTATTCCTGGGCACCGGTCTGACTTGATTGATATTGCTTGTTTGATGTGAGTATGTGCACATATGTGGATGTTTACATGTATGTGGTTTAACATGGTTGGATAGGTTGAGAAAGGCCTGCTTTAAAACCCTTTCAGTGTAAAACTCTCTGTGCTGATTTTGAACAAGGAGAGTTTTGGGAGAAAGTTTGAATTGTGTGTGAGGCATAAGGATTGATTTGTATCCAATATAAGCTGGGTGCTCCAGGAGGCTTTTTTCACAAGCGTGACAGTGAATCTGCTGTGTGATATTTTCTTGGCTCGGTTTCATTATGAGTAAAAATCTCTGAAGCTCTAAAGCAGCCTGCATTTTGCCCTTCGGTCCAAGAAATAAAGATGCTATCAACAATTTGAGGCGGCGATGGGTCTGCATATAGATGGGCAGTCAAATAACTGGCCCTTTGGTGCAGCCATAACAATCTAAAGCTGTATGCACTTAAAACTGTAGGGATAGGAGTGAATTTTAGGAAGAGCTTTTCTATTTTACCACCACTAACCATATTCAACAGGACCGTATCAGCAGTAGAATTCTTCAAATTTTGGGGTTTTGTAATCTCCCAGGAGTTGAAATGGACGCTTAACATTAGAAACATCATTAAAAGGGCACAAAATAAAGAATGTTCTTCCTGAATCAGCTCAGGAGCAGGGGTGAAATGCTACTGGTTTGGACTGGTTTGCCCGAACCGGTAGTAATAAATGCTACCAGTTCGAGCAAACTGGTATTTCTGACTATCAGCTGTGCCGCACGATTTATATTTGCTAGAAAGCAGGAAATCCTGCGTGTGCATGCGTGCGCATTTGTGCGATGCTTCTGCGCATGCACAGAAGCGTCTGGGCGGGTGGGTAGCAACCCACCACTGACCCAGTTCCTGTAACAATTTTTTCATATGTTTTAGCTTCCAGTCCCCTAATCATCTTTGTTGCTCTTCTCTGCACTCTTTCTAGAGTCTCCACATCTTTTTTACATCGACGATGGTTACATTGGCGACCAAAACTGAATGCAGTATATATATATATATGTGTGTGTGTGTGTATTTACCCATATACCATGGCTATAGTATTATTCTTTATCCTTCTTATTATCTTTCTTACTCTCCCCTCTTATGAATATTATGATGATTATCATTATTCTATTGCTTCGCCTGTACACTGAGAGTTTCTGCACCAGAGACAAAATCCTTGTGTGTCTCACACTTAGCCAAATAGAGTATTCAATTCAATTCAATTCAATTCAATTCAATTCAATTCAATTCAATTCAATTCAATTCAATTCAATTCAATTCAATTCAACAGGTCTCAGACGAGAAGAAGCTTTTAGAGACAGGCTAAGGTGCTGAAGATGATTATTCTACCCAAAGAATATTACTGTAGGGTTTATTTTCAGCAGTTTTTGCCTTCTGCAAATTGAACTTCTTCAGATGATTTTGGGTTTTTTCCCCCTAAGTGTTGATAATATTCTGCTGATGATATTGAAGAAAGTTTTCTCCATTCAGAAGCATGGCCGATGACAGTCCTGCGGCTTTCCATTTTAGCATTTTCTGAGGAAATAGCAATTCTCACATTTCCCTCAGGAAGGTGACACCTGTCTCCGAATCCTTTGGAAAGTGCTATTGAGGAAGGCTGTTGAAGAGGAAGAAGGTATGAAAATGACAAACTGCTTCCCTCTGCTTTACACGGGGCTGGCTTTGAAGATTATTCAAAAGCAACATTGGGTGCAGAATGCAGCTGTTGGTATACTGATGAGTAAAAGTTCCCACAATATCCATTGTGAACTAATTGTGCATGCTGCACTGGCTTTCAGTGGGTTTTCCATGTACATTTCAAAGCAGGGCTTTTGAAACCCTACATGGCTTAGTTCTGAGATACTTATAGCACCACCTGTTATAGGTATAATTGATCCACACCTGGTCTGTTTATCTTAGATCAGGAAATTGATTATTGCTGAGTTAAATAGGTGAATATTAGGGCAATTTGGAGATGGTGTTTATCTCTGTGTAGATTCCATGTTATGGAGAATAACCTAGAACAGTGGCCCTAGGCAGAGGTGGGTTCTACTTACCTTTACTACAGGTTCGCAACATTTACAGCAAACAAGATAGTCAGGGACACAGGAACATCATCAGGTAAATTCAAACAGCATACAGAATACCCAGAAAAAAAAGGCTGGGGGAAAAAAAGGGGAAACTCCCCCTTTATGCCCACAGCAACAAATTATAGTATAGATTGCCTCATGCATCAGCCAGCATTCTTCAACCATTCAACTGCAACTATGAATTTTGGCCCGGGTACCTTCGAGACCGACTTCTGCCACCAATAGCCTCCCACCGGCCAGTTCGCTCCCACAGAGTGGGTCTCCTCAGGGTGCCATTAGCCAAGTTATGTCGGCTGGCGACACCCAGGGGGAGGGCCTTCTCTGTGGGAGCCCCAGCCCTGTGGAACGAACTGCCCCCGGAAATACGTAAGATCTCCGACCTCCGGGTGTTTCGCTGCGCACTGAAGACCCTGTTGTTCCGCCAGGCCAGGCTATCAACATAATAATTTTAAATTGGGGTATTTTAAATTTTCGGGGTTTTAAACCGGGCCAAATCTATTTAATAATTTTAATTTTTAATCATTGTTTTGTCTTGTGTTTTTAAATTGGCTGTACACCGCCCTGAGTCCTTCGGGAGAAGGGCGGTATAGAAATATTATTATTATTATTATTATTATTATTATTATTATTATTATTATTATTATTATTATTATTATTATTATTATTATTATTATTATTATTATTATTATTATTATTATTATTACACTTTACTGTTCCAGCTACTAAATTTAACATCCTAACACACTTACTTTTATACCACCCAACAATCTGGGTCCTCATTTTACCAACCTTGAAAGGATGGAAGGCTGAGTCAACCTCGAGTCCCATCAGGATCAAACTCCAGACTGTGGGCAGAGTTTGCCTGCAATACTGCATTCTAACCACCAGGGTTCTGCAGAAATACCCTCACAGGCATCTGTTTGACTCAAATGAAAAGATGGAAAAGACTGTCAGAATCTCCGTGGGGGCGAATCATTGGCCCCCACGGAGAGGGCGCGCAACTTGGGCGTCACCACGGAGAGGGCACGCAACTTGGGCATCCTCCTGGATTCACGGCTGTCTTTAGAAGAGCACTTGACGGCTGTGACCGGGAGGATTTTTCATCAGGTTCGCCTGATTCGCCAGTTGCGTCCCTTTCTGGATTGGGACTCCTTACGCACGGTCACTCATGCCCTCATCACCTCCCGCCTGGACTATTGTAACACTCTCTACATGGGGCTCCCCTTGAGAAGCATCCGGAGGCTCCAACTGGCGCAGAGTGCGGCCGCGCGGGTGGTAATGGGAGCGACATGGCGCTCCCATGAAACACCCCTCCTGCGCAAGCTGCACTGGCTCCCGGTAGTCTTCCTGGTGTGCTTCAAGGTTTTGGTTACTACCTTTAAAGCACTCCATGGCTCAGGACCTGGGTACTTGCGGGACCGCCTACTACCACCAATAGCCTCCCACCAGCCGGTACGCTCTCATAGAGAGGGGCTCCTCCGGGTGCCGTTGGCCAAACAATGTCGACTGGTGGCCCCCAGGGGGAGAGCCTTCTCTGTGGGGGCACCTACTATCTGGAATGAGCTCCCCCCGGAGATACAGAGGATCCCGGATCTGCGCACCTTCCGCTGCACTCTAAAGACCTTTTTATTTCACCAGGCGAGCCTGGCCTAACTTTCTCCCTCTTTTTAAACAATTTTTAAACAATTTTAATATTTTAATATTTTCAATATCTTTTAATTTTCAAAGTTTAAATCTGTTTTAAATTGATTGGGGTTTTAATCTGTCTGGGCCAAATTATTTAATTCGATTTTAGTTCTGTTTTTTAAATTTTGTATGTATGTATTTTATTGTTGGCTGTTCACCGCCCTGAGTCCTTCAGGAGAAGGGCGGTATACAAATTAAATAAAAGTAAATGTAAAGTAAAGAATCTGGTTGTGAGGTTCCCAGCTACCACAAGGATACGAGATTTTGTCTGTCCCCCCCCATTCCTCAATTGCTATGTTTGCTTCCATTGCCTTCCCTATGGACATTTCTTTCTCAGCTATGATTTGTGGTTAAGGTTACATTTTTACTATGTTTTGCTTAATAAACCCTTTCAGCTTTTATCTCCTTGGGGTGTGTGCTGCTTTCAAGGTTTTATTGGTTTGATATTATTCTAACCTGCCTTGAGATCTTTAATTTTTCACCCCTTGAGGCGACCTCTTTCAAACAAAATGGTTTAAAATAACAATACTGTGATTTCCTGGCCAGAAAACAAGAAGCAAACTCTAAAGTTGATGGCGCTATCCTCTCAAAGCTCATTCATTCTTTTCCATTTCATTTTTGATGCAAAAAACCAGAGAGGCGAATCCTCAAGGAGCATACTGCTCTCTCCTATGCTAAGAAACTCCATTCTTACATAGGCATTGGTGTCATATTCCACAATGACGTTTGTCACATTTAAATCATTTTTATTTAACAATAAGAAAAACAATGGGAAATTGAAACACATCCGGTAGTATAAAAGAACTGAGAGCCATTTCGGGGTAGTGGTTAAAGTGTTAGACTAGAAACCAAAGTCCACAAATTCTAATCTTCCCTTAAACAGGAAAGCCAGCTGGGTGACTTTGAGTCAGTCCCTGTTTCTCAGCCCCACCTACCAAACAAGGTTGTTGTGGAGAAAACAGGAAGCAGGACCATTCTTTACATCCTCTGGAATTGTACAAAATAAAAGTGGAAAATAAGTCTTTCCAATCAAGACTTTCAATTGTATATCAGTCCCCGAAAACACTCTACAATAATGTCTAGTGAGTTCTTCTTCCAGCCTTGTTTTTTTAGTGTTTTGGTAATTCAGAAGTATCCATGTCCTCTTGTTAGCTTCCAGACCAGTGGTGGGTTGCCCCCGGTTCGAACCGGTTCTATAGAACCGGTAGTAAAACCGGCGGGAGGCTCCGCCCACTGACCCCGACGTCATCAGAACGCTTCTGCGCATGTGCAGAAGAGCGTGCATGTGCGTGACCCCGTTGCAAACCAATAGTAAAGGTAAGTAGAACCCACCCCTGTTCCAGACCAGTGCTACTTAATTTATAAGAATATCTAAAGAAGAGAATATGGCAGTTGTAGCTCAGGATTGAACTGCAGGGTCCTTGGTATTGTTTTCTTCTTGATAATTGGCCTAGTGTTAATTTTGTTGTTAATCTCTGTTCATCTGGATGTCCATTGCTGGTGGGGATGTATTTTCCTTTGGGGTTTTTTGATTATCTCTTTTGAGTGGTATGTAGATGTTGTTTAACTCTATGTGCCTGTTGATGACTGGTGGCAGGGCTGTTACACTTGTGGCCTGAGGGCCGGATGTGTCATGCGCTGGCCACGCCCATGCCTGGTTTAGCGAAGGAGAAAAAAGTCATGATACATCACGTGATGACACTGTGATGACGCAAGAATTCTGGGAGTTGAAGACCTCCAGGCTTAAAGTTGCCAAGGTTGGAGACCCCTGGCCTAGGTGACAGGACATCATCGTCTGAGACACCTTTCTCCTAAATCAGTGGTGGGTTGCCTCCGGTTCGCACCGGTTCTATAGAACTGGTAGTAAAACTGGTGGTAAGCTCCACCCACTGACCCCGATGTCATCAAAATGCTTCTGCGCATGCACAGAAGAGCACGCACGGGCGGCCCCATTGCAAACAGGTAGTAAAGGTAAGTAGAACCCACCCCTGCCCTAGATGTGTTTTCACTATCATTCCTTCTTGTCTTTGCACAAACAGGTGAAAACCATATTTTCCCTTTGGCTTTGGTTGAGAGGGGAAGGCATTATCACTGGATTCCATCAGTTGGGTGAACAATCCATTTAAATGAATTAAATAAACAGGGACATTCTTTTTTTTTTATTTTATTTTATCAGCTGTTTTATTGTGCTTTGTGGTGCATCCCCTGCGCTCTTCAAAATTAAGGTGGGCTACAAATAGTGTTTAATAACTATATAAAATTAAATTTCCCCATTTTTTTTCCCCTGGGCGTTAAGAGAGATTGGTACCAAATGTGAGAAGACAGAGTGATAAAATATAAAATGCAGAGTTCTACAGATTTAGGACTTAAAGTGTGTTGTTATTATGTCTCAGGGATAACTGCCTTGTTAAGTTACTTGCATATTTATGGCTTTGCTCAATTATTTCTTTACAACCAACAAATAATTTTATAGCAAGGGCCTCTGCAACTGTAAATTCTCCTGCGTGTGACAGAGGAGACTCTGGTCTATGGAGGGAAGCTGCTAACACCACAATTAATCTCACAGCCTAAAAGGTGCCATGAAATTCTTTGCTGTTTATGGCTTTATGGCTCCCAGCAAGACAAGTTTGTTAGCAAAAGAAAGACTCATTACAAGCAGGCAACAGGAACATGTAAACCGATGTCAGTAATATATATTTGATTTATCTTAAGCAACATGGCAGTGGGTGTGTAAATATTTCGCCAGGCATAGATTCGGTTATGATTGCAGCTCTTCCTAATTGGTGGACTGATCCAGATGTGCACAATACACAGAACATAGAATAATAGCGTTCGAAGGGACCTTGGAAGTCTTCTAGTCCAACCCACTTCTCAAGCAGGAGACCCATTTCTACTACACCATTTCAGACAAATGGTTGATCCAGTCTCTTTTTGAAAGTCTCCAGTGATGGGGCACCCACAACTTCTGAAGGCAAATTAATTGGTATCACTCTTAGGAAGTTTCTCCTTAATTCCAGGTTGCTTCTCTCCTTGGTTAGTTTCCATCTTGTCTTGTTTCTCATCTTGCCTTTTGGTGGCTTTGGAAAATAGTTTGAACTCCTCACACCTGAGGGCAGGACAAGAAGCAATGGGTGGAAACTAATCAAGGAGAGAAGCAACCTAGAACTAAGGAGAACTTTCCTGACAGAACAATGAATCAGCGGAACAACTTGCCTTCTGAAGTTGTGGGTGGTCCAACGCTGGAAGTTTTTAAGAAGATGTTGGATAACCATTTGTCTGAAGTGGTATCGGGTTCCCTGCCTAGGCAGGGGGTTGGACTAGAAGATCTCCAAGGTCCCTTCCAACTCTGCGATTCTGTTCTATTCTGTTCTGCTCGTCTTTGTAGGAGCCTCTCAAATACTAGAACATTGCTATGAGAGCCAACCAGGACCATATTGATTAGGAATTCAGTGGATTGAAATCAAACTCTTGTGACAGGTCCAAACTTTTCAAGAGGACAAGTAGGACATGCAACAGATGGTTACACCACATAGTATGAATGGCTCACCAATACAACTGTGTCATTCTACAAGTTTCTGAATTCCATTTTTTTACCACAATATCAAATATTCAATTTCTTTCCAGGTGTAATTCAGAGTGCTGGGCATTGTCTTTAAAGTCCTGAATGACCTAGGGCCAGGTTATTTGTGGAAGCACATCTCCCTATGGGTATCTGCTCGTTCCACTGAGTGGGTTTGCTCCAGGTCCCATCCTTTACATGTTGCCATCTGATGGGACGTAGGTACCATTTGGAGCACACTCTCCATAAGATCTTGAAGTACCCCCATCCTCATTGCCTTTGGGAATGTCCTGAAGAATTGACCCGTCGTCCCACAAATCTTGGAATAGAGTGAGACTGAAGCCCAGAAGAAGTGTTTGTAGACATATAGGGATGTCCTGTGTTTGGGGATACTGAGAGTTTTTACGGTGGGGTTCTCTTTTCTTGCTTTGTATTGGGCTTTGTATTTGAGCTTCCTGTTCCTGTGCAAGAACATGTATTCTATTGACTGTTGTCAGACTCCCATTTATTTATTTATTAATTTATTGGTTTGATTTATATGCCACCCTTCTCTGGAGACTCAGGGCAGCTTACAATGCATTAAGCAGTAGCCTTCATACTTTTGTATATCCCTGCTTAGTAGGGCTTCCCCCCCCCCCCAGTGGTGTTCTTTTTTATACAAAGTCAGCTTATTGCCCCCATAAACCGGGTCCTCATTTTACCTACCTCAAAAGTATGGAAGGCTGAGTCAACCTTGAGCCTGGTGAGATTTGACCTTGCAGTAATTGCAGGCAGCTGGTGTTACTTAACAGCACTGTAGTCTGCTGCACCACCAATGCCATGTAGGGGTTATGTAGGGGTCATGTCTGTCTGAGCTAAGTTTGGACTGCTGAGATGATGTAATGAAGGGGCTTGTTGTTTGTAGTCCCAGGTTTATGGTCTGTAGGGTGATGGCTAAATAAATTTTAATGTAACATAAAACACGATTAAAAATAACGGTTTATTTTTACTTGTTGCTTGTTTTTAAGCTAAGCTTTTATTTATGTCTGTATGTGGCTTTATTATCTATTGTAAACCACCCAGAGTCACTTTGGTGGGATGGGTGATTAAGAACTTTAATAATATAATAAAATAAAATATTAAGATAAAATTTAACAAGACTGGTGTGTGTGTGTCTCATCATATACCCCACTGTCGGCCAGACAGTGTCGGCTGGCGACCCCTAGGGAGCGGGCCTACTCTGTGGGAGCACCTACCCTCTGGAATCAGCTCCCCCTGGAGCTCCGGATGGCCCCCAACCTTCGCTCTTTCCACCGAGAACTAAAAACGTGGCTATTTCACCTGGCCGGCCTGGACTGATGGGGGTTTTTAAAATGGATTTTAATTGATTTTAGGGATTTTATGTGCAACTTTTTAACCTGGAGTTTTTGTTTTATTTTTCTGTTTTATTGTTGTGAGCTGCCCTGAGTCCTCTTGGAGAAAGGGTGGCATATAAGCCTAAACAATAAATAAATAAATAAATAAATAAATAAATAAATAAATAAATAAATGAATGAATGAATGAATGAATGAATGAATGAATGAATGAATGGAATGAATGAATAAATACATGAATAAATGGGATGCAATGGGATTTGCATTGTAACACTATCCTTGCCATCTTGTAGTTTATGACATCTTTTATGGACTTTTATAGTCCATAAAGGACTGGGTATTTTTTTTTTAAATTTGATTTATATGCCGCCCTTCTCCGGAGACTCAGGGCGGCTTACAATGCGTTAAGCAATAGCCTTCATACTTTTGCATATTTTATACAAAGTCAGCTTATTGCCCCCACAATCTGGGTCCTCAATTTACCTACCTTAGAAAGGATGGAAGGCTGAGTCAACCTTGAGCCTGGGGAGATTCGAACTTGCAGTAATTGCAGGCAGCTGAATGTTAATAACAGGCTATTAATCTGCTGCGCCACCAGGCTCTTTTTGTATGTTAGTCCCATGAAAAGAAGGACTAAGGGTGACACGATAGCAGTGTTCCAACATTTGAGGGGCTGCCACACAAAGAAGAGAGGGTCAGACTATTCTCCAAAGCACCAGAATGCAAAACAAGAAACAATGAATGGAAAGACATAACCTAGAACCAGGGGTGGGTTCTACTTACCTTTACTAGCGGTTTGCAACGGGATCGCGCATGTGCGCTGAGCTTCTGCGCATGCGCAGATTGCCTATGATGACATCTGGGGCAGTGGGTGGAACCTCCCGCCGGTTTTACTACCGGTTCTTGCGAACCGGTCCAAACCGGGGGCAACCCACCACTGCCTAGAACAGGGGTCTGCAAATACTTAAATACTCAAAGAGCCATTTGGAACCATTTCCCACAGAAAAGAAAACACCGGGAGCCACAAAATCTGGGTGGGCATGGCGACCTCGATGTCACTCACTTCCACCAGTCACATGACCCCCTAGCCATGCCTACCCAGCCGGTCATTAGGGTAGAGGACTAGTTGTTAAAAAACACCGGCAACCACAAAATCCTTTTGACATCTCTCTCTCTCTCCCCTCCCTTCCTCTCTCCCCCAACTCTCTCCCCCTCTCTATATATTTCTATGTCTCTGCCCTGGCTGCTTCTCCATCCCCACGCCGTCACCCTTACCTTCTCAGGCCAGGCGAGGAGTGACTGGGAGAGGAGGACGAGGGGCGGGGACAGCCAGTGGTGGGAACACCTGACAGGGAGCCACAGCAGAGGGCCCAAAGAGCCACCTGTGGCTCCGGAGCTGCAGGTTGCTGACCCTTGGCCTAGAACTATGGAAAAAATTCTTAACAATGAGAACAATTAACCAGTCGAATGGCTTAACTTCAGAAGTTGTATGTGCTCCATCACTGGAGGCTTTTAAGAAGAGACTGGATAGTAATTTCTCTGGAATGGTATAATAAGTCTCCTGCTTAGGCAGGGGGTTAGACTAGAAGACCTCCAAAGTCCCTTCCAACTCTGTTATTTTGTTCTGTTCTGTTCTCCCCCTTTGTTGTTACAATTATCCAGTGCCCTAATCCCTTTCTCTGAGTAATGCTGTTTTGTCTACCTAAAATCAAAATATAGGAAAATGAGAAGATGCCGTTCTATTTTTTTTTAACCACTAAAAAGAAAGCCATGTTATGAAAGGATCTTTTTTTTTATGACTTAAAACGGTATTTTTCCTGGCTCTTACAATCCTCCATTTTCTTAAAAGTATATACATACACTTTTATCCTTACAATCTGCTAATTAACTGCTGGCCAAGAAATTATCATTCCATGTTGGGATTCTTTATTTATACAGCCCCAAGAGTTACATTTTCTTCCTGCTTAATGGATTCTATGCCCTTGCCGTTTTGACCTGACTAAGATCAAAATCAGTATATCTTTGACAAGGTTGCTTTGTTTATCCCAGAAATATTGAAGGAATGTATTTAAGATTAACATGGTGCACCATCCAAGCCCGATAGGATGGTTTATACATTCTGGTATTGGAGTCATTGTTCGTTCTGAGGTTTCAGCTGTGCAATTATGTTTAATGACCTATAACTGAACAAATAAATAACTTTGTTCTTGCTAGTACAGTATCAGTGTTATTATTAAGCTTTGAGAGGTACACATTTGAGGACCGAGTTATATATCACCTTCAAAGACAGCGGGGGTTTGCTGTCAGCTAGACCGAAGTAGTTGCAGCAGGTTGCCAGAAATGTTTGGGAAATCTGTAAGTTCACACCAGGCATTTGCTGGAACTGGGTATGTTTAGTTTCATGGAAAGAAGGACCAGGGGAGACATGATAGCAGTGTTCCAATATCTCAGAGGTTGCCACAAAGAAGACGGAGTCAAACTATTCTCCAACACACCTGAAGGCAGGACAAAAAACAATGGGTGGAAACTAATCAAGGAGAGAAGCAATTTAGAACTAAGGAGAAATTTCCTGACAGTTGAAACAATTAATCAGTGGAACTGATTGTTCCAACACTGGAAGTTTTTAAGAAGAGATTGGATAACCATTTGTCTGAAGTGGTGTAGGAAAGGAAAGGAAAGGAAAAAGTTTTAGAAGTCCAAAAGCTTTTCTTAGAATCATAGGTTGGAAGGGACCTTGGAAGTGTTCTAGTCCGAACCCTACTCAAAGCAGGAATTGTTATACTTCCTCAGACAAGTGGTTGTCCAATTTGTCCACAACTCTGCAACACAAGCCGGTTCACTGTTTAATAATGAAGCATTCCTGTGACTGGCTTTAAAAAAGTAATTTATGTTAAGTTCTGTGAACAACAAAAGCCAACAATTTAGAAAGAGAATGAGTGATGGCAAGGGAAGTCCAGGACAAAAAGGAATCTTTCAAGATAAATGTGACCAGGAACTTGTGATTTATGTACTAAACATTTGCATACCGCTCATCATTTTTCTTGAGTTTCAAAATTGTATACAATATGTGAGTAATAACAGAACCGAACCACCAAACGGAAGATAAAAAAAAAAAACACTTTAAAACACTCTTAAGATATTTCCAGATGAAAATGTCTGCTACATCTAAGCGAGTCTACTGGATAGTGAAAAACAGTGCCATATTTCCTACCCAAAAAGGGTGTTCATAGCTGCTAGGACAATCATTTTCCTTGTAAATATAGGAGATGACCAGGCTGAGCCTGAGGAAGGAGTCAAGCATGTTATAAGTTTAGAATCCCTACATGCCCACAAGAAATCTAAGTCCAGCCCGTCTTGAATTCTGTTGACTCTTATCTAACACCAATTTGCTCTGACCATTAGTAATTTAGATTCTTGTTTGGAGATAGCATGGAATAAACGTGTACTCATTTCAACAGCCCCTGGTTCCTGATTTCTTGCACCTGACATTAGTCACATAATCAACTCTGACGGAGCTGATTGACGTGGGATGGCATCAGCACTTCTGCCGAATACTTTCTCAAACGGGAGCTATCCAACCGAGATAAGGAGAATAATTAAGAAAGATTCCTAGCCAGAAAAATTACAAAACACATATTACTGATTGCACTGTCAGTTGTAACAACCCTCTTGTTACAACTTGTTGCAATGTCATGCCAAAAATTATTTTGTTCTTGATCTACTCCATCCATTTGGTGACTTGGACATTCCATTTTCTAAGATCATTTACCATTTGCTTTCAAAATCCAGATGTTTTCACAGGTCCCCAAAGCAAGTTCTCTGTATTATAATAGTTCTCTGTACTATAATACTGTATAATACAATATATTATAATATGATAGCTGTATTGGTATTATCCTTCTCATCTTCTCATTTCTTATCTTCTCATCTTTCCGACTACCTTCTCCTACTGGTATCTCATGATTTATCATGTGTTGTTTGTATCTTATGATTAATGAGTGTAACTATGATTTAAAATCTATGATCTATCACCGGGGGTGGGTTCTAAATTTTTTTACTTCTGGTTCTGTGGGTGTGGCTTATTTTGTGGGTGTGGCTTGATGGTCATGTGACAATTATTTAGGATTTAGCAGAGGTACTGGTCTACCAGGCTTTTAACTGCTTGCAGAGCTGTACTGGTCTACTCATTTATTTTTGCAGGTACTGATCTACTCATTTGTTTTTGCAGGCACTGGTCTACTCATTTATTTTTGCAGGCACCAGTCTGCTCATTTGTTTTTGGAGGCACTGGTCTACCACCACACTGCCTTTTAACACTGATCAGCTGTAGGGCGGCCCTTTGAAGCCCCGCGGCAAGAGTTTAAACAGTTTTTTTCCTTCTAGCTGATCAGCTGGGACTCAGGAGGCAGCAATAGATTGGGGTGGGGCCAAATAAAAGGTAACAATAATGTGGGGGGGGCGGGGAGGCAGAACCGGTTTGGTGATGTCATATCATCACTGCTACCGGCTCGGTGGAACCGGGCTGAACCGGGAGGAACCCACCACTGCCTATCACTCTGTTGTTTGCATAAACACTGAGAGCTTATGCACCGAAGAAAAATTCCTTGTGTTTCCAATCACACTTGCCCAATAAAGAATTCTATTCTGTTCTGTTCTGTTCTGTTCCGTTCCGTTCCGTTCCGTTCCGTTCCACTTCACTCCACTCCATTCCATTTTACTCCACTCTCTTATAGTAATTAAAATGTCAAAACCCATTTCAAAACTTCTCCCTGGTGTATTGTTCTGTAGCTATTTCATCAGATGTTGCGAGAACATGGATCTTGCTAATCGCACTGAATAATAAACCACCATGAATAAATTATGTCTAGCAGACCATCCCAATGTATCATTAGCTACTTCACCGAGTCATGTTGTCTACAGCTGGTGTAGCAATCTTTTATGTCAGTAACATGACTTTTTTTGAGCATTTCAAAAGAATTTCCTCCATATGTGGAATAGAGAAGTTGACTGAAATACTTTCTCATTCAAGTCCAAGATTGAGAAATGACTTGATGGAGGAATTGAGTGAGATTTGGTATCATTTAAAGAAAAAAAAAATTGAATGTAGTGTTTTCATACAACGAAACAAAACTTAAATATATACAATACAAAAAAGGGGGAAAAACCTTACACTGTACACTGAAAAATGTACACTGAGAGCATATGCACCAAAGACAAATTCCTTGTGTGTCCAATCACACTTGGCCAATAAAGAATTCTCTTCTCTTCTCTTCTCTTCTCTTCTCTTCTCTTCTCTTCTCTTCTCTTCTCTTCTCTTCTCTTCTCTTCTCTTCTCTTCTCTTCTCTTCTCCTCTCCTCTCCTCTCCTCTCCTCCCCTCCCCTCCCCTCCCCTCCCCTCCCCTCCTCTCCTCTTCTCTTACCTTCTAAATTGTCTGCTTCTTTCTTTCCTTTGTTCATTAACAGAGTCCATTTACATCACGTATTTCCTGATTCCAGCAGTCAACTTCAGTCCAGTTCCTTCACTGTAATCACTGCGATCACTGTAAACCACATGACTCATTGTATGTTCCTATGATGAAATGTGTCATCACTGATTTTCTAATATCACTGGTATGTGTTCTTGAAAGTAAAGATGTGTTGAAAAATATTGCACTTGAAAAACCAGTCTTTCTGAGGTTGGAAAAAGAAATTTCGTAGACATATTTGGCCTAAATATATATACAGTATATATACATATATTGCAGTTTTTATGGCTCTTTTTGTTACCATGGTGGTGCAGTATTGCAGGCTAATTCTGCCAACTGTATGGAATACCATGAGCTAATCTTCCTTCCTCCCTCCCTCCCTCCCTCCCTCCCTTCCTTCCTTCCTTCCTTCCTTCCTTCCTTCCTCCCTCCCTCCCTCCCTCCGTCCCTCCCTTCCCTTCCCTTCCCTTCCCTTCCCTTCCCTTCCCTTCCCTTCCCTTCCCTCCTTCTAATCCAGTGATGGCTAACCTTTTTGCCATCGTGTGCCAGCAGCGCAGGGGGGCGGGAATTGTCATGCGCATGCATGCTCACATCCATAATTCTATGCACCCCGCCCATGCACATGTGTGCGCGATCCCCCTCCCCCCTGCTCCTGGCATGCGTTGGCATGTTTTTCTCTCTCCTCAGGCTCCAGAGCCTTTCTAGGAGCTTGAGGAGGGTGAAAATGGCCTTCCCCACCCCCCGGAGCCCCTCCGGAGGCCAGAAACTGCCTATTTGCCAACTTCCGGTGGGACTGGAAGGCCAGTTTTTTGCTCTCCCTAGCCACCAGAGCCTTTCTAGGA
This sequence comes from Pantherophis guttatus, assembly GCF_029531705.1. Next base: position 747,098 of record NW_026844046.1, on the reverse strand, counting down.
GCCTGGGGAGGGTGAAAATGGCCTTCCCCACCCCCTCTGTAGGTCCTCTGGAGGCAGGAAACAGCCTGTTTCCCTACTTCCAGTGGGCCCAGAAGGCCCGAAAATCAGCTGACTGGTGCGCGCATGCACACCGGAGCTGAGCTCGTGTGCCCACCGATATGGCTACGCGTGCCACCTGTGGCGCACTCGTGCCATAGGTTCACCATCACGGTTCTAGTCCCTTTCCCTTCCTTCCTTCCTTCCTCCCTCCCTTCCCTGCCATCCACTCTGGATTCCTGTTGATTGACTGGACATAGCACTGTAGTTTTCTTGGTAAAGTTTTTCAGAAGTAGTTTGCCCTTGCTGGCTTCCTAGGGCTGAGAGAGAAGAACTGGCCATCTGATTTCATGCCAAGGCAAGACTAGAATTCATAATCTCCTTATGCCTAATGCCTTAACCACCACATCAAACTGGCTCTTGAGTAAATCTGAGGAGAGTGGGGAGGGGGGGGGAAGTCAGTTTTTAAAATAGCAACAGCACTTAGCCTTATATACTGCTTCATAGTGTTTTACAGCACTTTCTAAGCAATTTACAGAGTCAGCATATTGCCCCTAACAATCTGGGTCCTAATTTTACCCACCTCAGAAGGCTGGAAGGCTGAGTCAACTTTGAGCAAGTCAGGATCGAACTCCTGGCTATGGGCAGAGTTATCTTGCAGTACTGCATTCTAACTATACTGCACCACCCTGGCACCATTCCAGCTGGTGCAGCAAAAACCTTGTTGCTCACTCTCTCTGTGCTATGTTTAAAGAAATAGTGATACCTTCACAATTTCAGAAGCTGTGTATGCATTTGCCTGGCAGTTTGCAGTAAACAAATGAAAATAAAATCTGAGCGCTCACCCTAAAACAATGGAATTTCTGAAGCTGTCCAATCATCATTCCTTTGAAAATTTATTGCAAACTGTGATGGTGAAAGCAAAGAGGCATTTTTTTCAGGAGCTGTAACATCATTGTATTTGCTACAATAGATGGAGGGAAGCAAAAAGGGGAGGATAATAAATTGTGAGGCCTTTGGTTCATGAGGCAGTTGAAATTAAAGAAATACTCCAATCCTGGCCCCTGAAGAAGAGATAACAGAATAACAGAATTAGAAAGACCTTGGAAGTCTTTTAGTCCAACCCCCTGCTTAAATGGGAAACTCTATACTACTTCAGACAGGTGATTATCCAGTCTCTTCTTAAAAACTTCCAGTGTTGGAGCAATCACAACTTCTGGAGACAAGTTGTTCCACTGATTAATTGTTCTAACTGTCAGGAAATTTCTCCTTAGTTCTAGGTTGCTTCTCTTCTTGATTAGTTTCCATCCATTGCTTCAAGCACCTGCCTTCAGGTGCTTTGGAGAATAGGTTGACTCCCTCTTCTTTCTGGCAGCTCCTCAAATACTGGAATACTGCTATCATGTCACCCCTAGTCCTTCTTTTCATTAAACTAGACATACCCAATTTCAGCAACTGCTCTTTATATATGTTAGCCTTCAGTCCAGAGGTGGTATTCAGAGGTTCTGTCCAGTTCTGGAGAACCGATAGCGGAAATTTTGAGTAGTTTGGAGAACTGGTAAATAATACCTCTGATTGGCCCCGCCCCCATCTATTCCCTGCCTCCCAAGTCCCAGCTGATCGGGAGGAAATAGGGATTTTATTTATTTATTTTATTTATTTATTATTCGTATTTCTATGCCGCCCAACTCTCCAAGGACTCTATTTTGCAGTAACCTTTCCCTGGAGTGAGGAGGAAATGGAGATTTTACACTATCCTTCCCCTGCCATGCCCACCAAGCCATGCCACGCCCACCAAGCCACACCCACAGAACTGGTAGTAAAAAATGTTGAATCCTACCACTGCTTCAGTCCCCTAATCATCTTTGTTGCTTTTCTCTGCACTGTTTCTAGAGCCTCAACATTTTTTATATCATGGCGACCAAAACTGGAAGCCATATTCCAAGTGTGGTCTTACCAAGGCATTATAAAGTGGTATTAACACCAGGAGTGGGTTCTAAATTTTTTTACTACCGGTTCTGTGGACGTGGCTTATTTTGTGGGCGTGGGTTACTGAGCTGGGACTCAGGAGGCAGCAATAGATTGGGGGTGGGGCCAAATAAAAGGTAAGAATAACGCGGGGGGGTGGGTGGGGAGGGGCGGGGGGGCAGAACCGGTTTGGTGATGTCATATCCTCACCGCTACTTGCTCGGCGGAACCGTGCCAAACCGGGAGGAACCCACCATTGATTAACACTTCACGAGATCTTGATCCTATCCCTCTATTAATGCAGTTTAGATTGGTTTGGAGCCCAAAGAGTTCCCAAGCCAGTTTATGCCCTTCAAAGAATAATTCTGACTGGATTGTACAGTGGAATGGATTTTGTCATGTCACACGCGCACACTGTCAACTCTGAAGAGGACCTAGCTGAAGCCATTTTTTGCTGCCTCATAGTTGCCATGATCCCTGAGAGGGGGAAGGGAGGTGGGGGGAAGTAGATAGTAGATAGACCGGCTAACTGTCAAAGCAAAAAGTTTTCCTGTGGGAACCAAGGTCATCTTAACAAGTAGCTGTGGAAGGAGGAGAAAAGTAACCAAGCAGGCTGCCAGCTACTTTCACTGGATAATGTGACCAGTGACATCTGGGAGGGGGGACTTTTGCTCTTTTAATTAGGTAAAAACCATGGGAACTATCAGAGTTGGTTTTCACTGGCTGTGCCGATATGATGTATCCAATAAACATGTTTTTTGAGGAATCTTCCTGCCTCAGAGTTCTGCTTTCAATGGGTGCGTTGGTCGGAACTCTCTCTCTCTCTCTCTCTCTCTCTCTCTCTCTCTCTCTCTCTCTCCTCTCTCTCTCTCTCTCTCTCTCTCTCTCTCTCTCTCTCTCTCTCTCTTCTCTCTCTCTCTCTCTCTCCTCCCTCCCCCTCCCTCCCTCCCTCCCTCCCTCCCTCTCTCTCTCTCTCTCTCTCTCTGTGTGTGTCTGTCTGTCTGTCTGTCTCTCAGTCTGTCTGTCACACACACAAAACAGTTGCAGTGAAGGAGGACCTGTGAAGCTTTCAATACATCTTTCCTCTTTAAGGACCTATGAACAGAATACTCTATCAGCAGAAGTTGGTTAAAGACAGAATTCTAACCAATGCACAACTTCTAAGTTCTTTTTTACAGAGCTGGTGGCAAGTGGAAATATTGTAGAACTGGGGGATATTTTTTTATGCAATATTTGAGCAACAAATAAATCAGGTCACTTGCTGAATACAGTAGCATGAGCTAATTCTGGCACAGTGCAAACAACCCACGCTGAAGTACCCTGAGCTATAAACAGGCTGAACAAAACCGCAATAGTAAGATTGACCATGCATAAAAAGGAACCAAGTAGCAGAGCTGATCAGGCCAGATTGCAAAGATTGCCTTACTAAGACCACATGTAGAATACTGCATTCAGTTCTGGTCACCACAATATAAAAAAAGATGTTGAGACTTTGGAAATAATGCAGAGAAGAGCAACAAAAATGATTATTTATTTATTTTTATATTTATTTATTTATTAAATTTATATACCGCCCTATTCCCGAGGGACTCAGGGCGGTGAACAGCGAAAAGATAAAAATACATGTAATACAAACGTTAAAAAACCAATTAAAATATACTAAACACTCTGGTCCTAGATAATTCAAGACATCCCAGTTTAAAACAAAATCAAAAGCAATATAAAGGGAAAGTTAGGCCAGGCCGGTCTGCTGAAACAGGAATGTTTTGAGGGCACGGCGGAAAGTGCGCAGATCCAGGATCTTCTGTATCTCTGGGGGGAACTCGTTCCAGATGGTGGGTGCCCTCACAGAAAAGGCTCTCCCCCTGGGGGCCGCCAGTCGACACTGTTCGGCTGACGGCACCCTGAGAAGCCCCTCTCTATGGGAGCATACTGGGCAGTGAGAGGCTATTGTGGCAGAAGGCGGTCTCGTAAGTACTCCGGTCCTAAGCCATGGAGCGCTCTAAAGGTGGTAACCAAGACCTTGAAGCGCACCCGGAAGACCACCGGGGGCCAGTGCAGCTCGCGCTGATTAGGGAGCTGGGGGCTGAAACATACGAAGAGCAGTTACAGGAATTGGGTATGTCTAGTCTAATGAAAAGAAGGACTAGGGGAGACATGATAGCAGTGTTCCAATATCTGAGAGGCTCCTACAAAGATGAGGGAGTCAGCCTATTTTCCAACACACCAAAAGGCAAGACGAGAAACAATGGAAACTAACTAAGGAAAAATTTCCCAACAGTGAGAGCAATCAACCAATGGAATGACTTACCTTTAGAAGTTATGGGTGCTCCATCACTGGAGGCTTTCAAAAAAACGACTGGACACTCATTTATTGGAAATGGTATAGGTCTCCGGCTTGAGCAGGGGATTGGATTACAAGACAGCCAAAGTCTCTTCTAACTCTATTATTCTATCGTCTATGTTTTAAGTGAGGAGCATTTGAGCATCTGGAAACCGAAAACTTTCTTGCCACAGTTGTTAAGCGAATCACTTCAGTTCCGTTAATAACATTGGTCGTTAAGTGAATCTGGCTTCTCCATTCACTTTGCTTGTCAAGACGGTTGCAAAAGGTAACGTGACCCTGGGACACTGCAACCGTCATAAATATGAACCAGTTGTCAAGCATCCAAATTTTGATCATGTGGCCATGGGGATGCTGCAACTGTTTTAAGTGGGGAAAATAGGTCATAGGTCATTTTTTCCAGTGCCGTTGTAGCTTCATTTAGGTCACTAAATGAATAGTTGTAAGTCAAGGACTCCCTGTATATTATTCTGGTTTATGGCAAGAGATCAAAGCCAAGGAATTTACGACTACTTAGCATAACTGTCAGGAAGACACATTTTGGAGGGTAGGAATATTTCATATTATTCTTATGCTTCCAATATGCATTAACCTATGTTTAAAGCAACCCATGTTACTAATGGAACTTCAGTGATTCACTTAACAACCTTAAGGGGAAACCTTATAACCGAGGAAAGTTATCCCAGTGCATTTGCTCAGTGAAAGCTGTCAATTCAACATTTCGGAAGACAAAAAGTTGCACTATTCAGTCATGTAGCCAGAGTTCAGCTATGGCCTTCTCTTGAATCCTTAACTTTTTTTACTCCACTTTGCTCCTTCTTCTGTGGCCCAGAGGTTGGGGACCCCTGCCCTATACCCATTTCATATAAATGATTGCCCAGCCCCCCTTTTTTAAAAAAGCCTCCAGCGATGGAGCAACCACAACTTCGGAAGGCAAGCTATTCCATTGGTTGTTTGCTGTCACCGTTAGGAATTTTCTCCTGAGTTCTAGGTTGCTTCTGTCAGGGTTCCAAGTAACACCCCCAACCAAGTAAGGCAGGCATTTCCTCAAAGTTCCATTTTATTAGAGATGTCATATTGGCACATCTGGGAAAACCCGAATCTGAAAGGCCCCCGGGTTTTCTCCACCCAGCGGCCAACAGAGCTGGCAACAGTGAGGAGGTTGGGGAGGAACGTGGGCCAGTCCTGAAATCTGCAGAAGGCTCAGGTGATGGCTCTGAGTCGGAGGCAGAGAAGGGCCCAAGGCCATCTAGTAGTTCTTTGCTGCGTCCGGAGTCTCCGGAGTCTGACATCCGCGAGGCAGAAGAACAGCGTGACCCTGTTCCCAGTGTGCGTATGCGCAGAGCTGCCAGGAGTCAGGAACAATTAAGGAAACAGGATCGACTTGGGAGTAAGGCTTGGAGATGATTGATCCCTTCCATAAGACATAAAAGAGAAGCAAACAGGACATGAACTTTTCCAGGAAGCAATTAGTTCATCTGGCCGATTCAAGATTTGAAAATTCTGTTTGTGACTCTGTACCAAGTTTGGCCTTGCCCTGCGTCTGGAAATTAGCTCTTTGGCAGCGTTCCACGTGAGATAGGTGGGTGTTGATAACCTTTCTCTGAAAGACTGTTTATCAAGCCTTGCGGACTGTAAATGAAAGTAATTTACAGCCATATGAATTAAAGAATTTTGCCAGGACTAAGTTTGTGCTGTTTAATTTCTAAGGAAGCCTAGGTCAGAACAAAAGCTTCTGCTTGAGATCATTCAAGAATGTTCCGGTTGCTTTTGTGCCTGACACTTAATGCAAGAGTTGAAATTCCGTGGGGTTTTGTCACTTTAAACATTATTATTTAATTCTGAGATACCCACCTTACTGAAAAAGGTCATACAGTATAATAGCACTTAGTCTCTAAAAGAAATTCCTAAGTCCCTGAAAGAAAGAACACAGTTTGATAAAGCAGGATACACATTATTATATGAAAAAGATCACACCAAACCTATCTGTGAATACTTCTGAATCATAGAATACACAACACTATTTCCCTGCCTCTAATGGAAATGATTGTCCAACTTTTCCAGTGTGCTGGACTTTATCACAGTGGAAAACTATTTTAATTCATGAAGCGAAAAATCCTAGCTGTGTTTGTCCCCGTTCCTAAAAGCGTAAATAGGAAAGTGTCAACTTAAATAGCCAATGATTTGTTGTTGTTTTTTTCCCTTGACATCAGTATCGCCACCTAAGGAAGTTTCTTCTCTCTGTCTAACATTTAGGGGTAGCCCTGAAAGGTCAGTAGAGGTTGCATGCTGATATTTTATGCGTAAATTAAAAGTCATTTGCAGCGGCTTTTGTGGCAGCAACTGGGTTTAATTGATGCCACTTAATCACTCTCTGTGTATCAGATTCTGGAATTGCTTTCTTGTGTTTCCTCTGTTGGTGGTCAGTCATAATTAGGTTTGCCAAAAAAATAACCTTGTTTTTCTAGGCCATGGATGTTTACTACACTTTCACTGCTTGCTGTGAAATACTTTTTTTCTCTTCATATTTAGGAGAAAAGACCAAATATAAATGCCTTAAATAAATCCATATACAGGTAGCCCTTGATTTACAACAGTTCGAGAGTAAAGATTCATTCTCAGAGCTTGTGGGTTGGTTTCCAAACATTTCATTACCAGCCTAGGTAACATCTTCAGTGGAGTTTAGGGCAGTGGTGAGATTCAATTTTTTTTACTACTGGTTCTGTGGGTGTGGCTTGGTGGGCGTGACTTGGTGGGCATGGCAGGGGAAAGATACTGCAAAATCCCCATTCCCGCCCCACTCCTGGGGGAAGGATACTGCAAAATCCCCATTCCCTCCCCATTCTGGGGCCAGCCAAAGATGGTATTTGCCAGTTCTCCAAACTACTCAAAATTTCTGCCACCGGTTCTCCAGAACCTGTCAGAACCTGCTGGATTTTACCCCTGAGTTTAGGCGATGTCAGTGTTCTGTTTATAAGGGCTGAGGTGTGGGTGTGTCAAGTGAGGGTCTTGTGATGAGTCATCTGTGAGTCTTGGGATGGGTCTTGTGATAAGGAGTTTACTTCAGGTCAAGGTCGTTGGGAGGTGAACAGATATTGTGTGTCAGTGGGGGTGGGAATTGCACGAGGTGGTTGAGAGTTGGTGCTGTCTCTGGTTGGTTGTGTGATTGATCTGGATTCTGAGGGGTTCGTAGGCTGGTTGTCGGTCAGTGTGTCTGTTGATGGAATTGCTTGTGGAGTGCCAGGCTTCAATGAACTATCAAGAGCGGCGGGTGGTGGCATGGCCGATGATTGTTGTGTTGCTCCAGTCGAACTGGTGCTGTTTGGTGTTGCTGTGGGTAGAGGTTAAATCCTTAGCACCAATTTGGCTGGAGCAACGCAAAAACCATCGGTCATACTACCACCCGCCATGTTTATGAGTTCATCGAATCCGGGCACTTCACAATCAATTCCATCAATAGACACATTGACCCACAACCAGCCTACGAACCCCTCAGGATCCAAATCAACCACACAGCCAACCAGAGATGGCACCGACCTTCAACCACCTCATGCAATTCCCACTCCCACTCACATCACCTCCAAACAACCATGGCCTGAGGTAATTTCCTTATCACAATACCCGTCACAAGACTCACAGATGACTCATCACAAAACCTGTCACAAGACTGTCACTTGACACATCCACATCTAAGCCCTTATAAATAGAAGAACACTGACATCCCCTAAACTCCACTGAAGATGTTACCTAGGCTGGTAATGAAACATTCAGAAACCAACCCACATTGGAGAACGAACCTTTATCCACATCCTACACCCGAGTTATGGATATTCGCCACTATAGCAAAATTACAACAGTTTGTTTAGTGACCGTTTGTAATTACAAAGACACTGAAAAAGTGACTTATGACCACTGTTCACACTTACGACCATGGTCACGTGATCAAAATCTGGACATTTGGCAACTGGTTCATATATATAATGGTTGTGGTGTTCTGGGGTCATGTAACCACCTTTTGCAACCTTCTGACAAGCAAAGTCAGAAATCAAAATCCTCAGTAAGGCCACACCTGGTTTGGAGAACTGGTAGCAAAACTCCCTGCCCCCCCTCCCCATGCCCAGCTGAGCCACACAATCATCAGAGGCTTTTTTTTTTTTTTACTTTTAAAAGCATTTTTTCTACAACCTACGAAAAAATGCTTTTAAAAGTAAAAAAAAAAAGCCTCTGATGGTCGTGCGGCTCAGCTGGGATCATCAGAGGCTTTTCAAAGCATTTTTTTCTGCAACCTCTCGGCCAAAGAGGTGGTAAAAAAAATGCTTTGAAAAGTCTCTGACGATCCCAGTTGAGCCACGCGATCATCAGAGGCTTTTTTTTGGATCCCAGCTGAGTTGCCTGATCGGCAGAGGCTTTTCAAAGCATTAGAAAAAATGCTTTGAAAAGTTAAAAAAAAAAAAAAGTTGGCCACGCCCACCCAGTCACATTACCACCACCCCCACCAAGCCACGCCCACAGAACTGGTAGTAACAAATTTTACATTTCACCCCTGATGGAAAGTAATCAAAGAGAGAAGCAAACTGGAACTAAGGAGAAACTTCCTAATAGTGAGAACAATTAACCATTGGAACAGCTTTGCCTTCAGAAGTTGTGGTGGCTTCTCACTGGAGTTTTTAAAGAAGAGATTGGACAGCCATTTGTCTGAAATGGTGTAGGGCCTTCCTGCTTAAGCAAAGGGTTGGACTAGAAGACCTCCAAGGTCCCTTCCAATTCTCTGTTATTCTGTGGAGGCAAGATTGATCTAATTGATTCATTAATCTCAGATTGCTTTATCCAGCTTGGCTTTCATTTCTGTATAAGAAACAATGAAGATGATGGATGTGGTAAAGACCGTGCTTTTCCATTTTTTTTTTCTCCTGGCAGGAAGCAGAAGTGAGACTTTCTTCTGCTGCAACTTTTCGTGTGACTAAAAAAAACTGCACCTGCTGGGCCAGCCAACTAAAGCCACCTTGTCTTCCTTTGCTTGGAAGTAAAAGTTCCTTAAACTATGAAGGAGGTACATCCAATTAACCACACGAGGGGCGGAGTTTTTCAATTCCATATACCGATATCTGCCATGTTCTCTCTGGAATGGCATCATGCTTGCTTTATCCGTACAGTACGTGACTTCTCAAATCTTACATTGCAAATGGTTGCTTCAGTTCTGCTTTCTGGGGGAAAATAACCAAAGAAGACGTGAATGAACTTCCACTTGAGAAAGAGGGAAGGAGAGCCAAGGAGCCAGAGGTGGGTTTCAGCAGGTTCTGACCAGTTCTGCAGAACTGGTAGCGGAAATTTTGAGTAGTTTGGAGAACTAGTAAATACCACGTCTGACTGGCCCCACTCCCCCCATCTATTCTCTGCCTCCCGAGTCCCAGCTGATTGGGAGGAAATGGAGATTTTACAGTATCCTTCCCTGTCACGCCCACCAAGCTACACCCACAGAACTGGTAGTAACATTTTTTGAAATCCACCACTGCAAGGAGCATCATGCTTGCAGCTGCTGCCATTATAGCACTTAGCAATAGCATTGTTGTGGTCCGCCTGTCAGCGCTCCGAACTATGATTTTTCCAGCACTGACATGAATGAGTGGGAAAGAGCCTTTTAGAAGTAGTAGCTTGACTTTTCACCCAGTTCTTTCCCCCCGGCAGATAACGTCACCTAGGTGATGGGAGGAGGGGGGAAATTCCTGTGACTTGAAGTAACTGAGATGGAAGATGGACTTGGAAGATGGCCAATGAGACACTGAGATTTGAGGAACGGGAAAGGGAGGGGTTTGGGATCAGAGGATCAGTTTCGGCTGCAAATGAGTTCAGGACTAGATCGTTATTCTTCAATAAATAATAGATTTCATCAAAGACTTTGTGTTTGAGAATGAAGTTTATTTGAGATAACATCGGAACCTGACACCGCCAGCAGCCTGCGGAGCTGGCAGTGGAGTCGGACAGCGATGAGGCTGAGGAAGAACATGGGCCAGTCCTGGAGGCTGGGGAAGGCCCGGATGAGGGTTCTGTGTTGGAGGCAGAGATGGGGCCAGGGCCATCTGGGAATGATGTGCGGACCCCAGAGCCTCCAGACGCTGACAGCAGAGAGGCAGAGGAACAGGAGGAGCCTGTTCACGCATGAGAAGAGCTGCCAGAAGGCAAGAACAGCTAAAGCAAAAAGGACGACTCGGGAGTAAGGCCAAGAGATGATTGGCCCCTCCCAGAAGGCTTAAAAGACCAGCAACGGCTCTTGGGCTCTTTGTCAGAAAACAACATTCCAGTTTCCGGCACATGCATGCATGCCGGCCAGCAAATCTTCCAGTTACTGCCACACATGTGGACACACACGCCGAGAGCTGGCCAGCGCGCATGCTCATGCTGGAAAATGGAAGACCAGCTCTTCTGCTTTCCGACACTGCCGCACGTACAAAGACCAGCTGATTGGCGCGTGAGCATGCGTGCCAGAAACCCAGAAGAGTAACAGGCGACACTGCGCGTGCCAGGCAACATGGCTTCGTGTGCCACTTTGGGCACGCGTCAATGGTGGGTTGCTCCTGGTTCGCACCGGTTCACAAGAACCGGTAGTAAAAATTTGTTGTAGTTTGGAGAACTGGTAATAACATTGGCTGGCCATGCCCCCAAACCGGTCCCTGGACCGGTTGCCGCTCGCTTACCCCGCCCACCTCATCAGAGGCTTTTCTGTTTTTCTTTACTTTTAAAAGCATTTTTTCTACAATCTCTTCGGCCGAAAAAAATGCTTTTAAAAGTAAAAAAAAAAAAAGCCTCTGATGATCACGTGGCTCAGCTGGGATCGTCAGAGGCTTCTAAAAGCATTTTTTTCCTGCAACCTCTTAAGGGTAGAAAAAATGCTTTTAAAAGTAAAAAAAAAAAAAAGTTGGCCACGCCCACCCAGTCACATTACCCCCACCAAGCCATGCCCACAAAATAAGCCACGCCCACAGAACCGGTAGTAAAAATTTTTATTTTATTTTATTTTATTATTTTATTTTATAATAATTTTTTATTACTTTAACATTACAAACAACATATACAATATTTCACCCTGTGCTATACATAAGAAAGGAAGATTTGGTTCTTCGGATATATCCTCATGATCGCCAAAATCCACGTTCTCGGGGTACAGGTACCGAAGCATCCAATTTTCCCAGCGCATAGTCCACAAATGGTTTCCAAATTTTCCAGAAAATATCTTTATAGTCACCATTTCTAATTTTAATATCACATGTCATTTTATCGTTTAAAGCTAATATCCACATTTCACAATACCATTCTTCTATTCTAAAATTCACATCTAATTTCCAATATCTGGCTATTATAATTCTATAAATAGTAAAAAAAGTAGTAAAAAATTTTAGAACCCACCCCTGGCACGCGTGCCATAGGTTCGCCATCACAGACTTAGACTTATATTCCGCTTCATAGTGCTTTACAGACTTCTGTAAGCAGTTTACAGAGTCAGCATATTAACCCCAGCCGTCTGGGTTCTCATTTTACCCATCTCGGAAGGATGGAAGGCTGAGTCAACTTTGAGCCAGTGAGAATCGAACTGCTGGTAGTCAGCAGAATTAGCCTGCAGTTCTGCATTCTAATCATTGTGTCATCCTGGCTCATATAAACATTAGTTGGTGAGAAATATCTTCCTTAGAAGCCTTGTTCAGGTTTTTGAATATTCAGAGCACATAGAGGAGAAGAAGATGCCTAATTCAGCCTCCTCGTCATCTAATGACATTCAGCTGAATGAAACATTATGATTTGCACGAACAACAAATGTGATAAACATCACCACCACCAGAGGCTCATCTTCACATCCCACTCATAAAGGTACAGAGATGCTCTGCACACTGTTTATATAGAAGACTTCTAAGTTCACTATGGAGGCAAATTATATTCATCCTTGGCGGTTCCAATTTACAACACTGTCTTGTCTTGCAAACATTTGAGGATTCCTCCCTGACAACATAGTACTACTTCCCCACCCCCAAGTTTTTTTTATTTTGTTTTACAATATATCCATATCAATGTGTGAACAGTCTGGCGTCTGTATTTCATACATTTTAATACAAATAAAAATAGCATTATTAATCATATTTGTTACATACCTCAAGCTTATGTAGTTCTAGTATTAGTACACATGTTTGTATTAAATTATAGACTTTCATTATTTAATTATTCAATGTTTCAAACTGGACTTTCTTGGAATTCTTTTTTCCCCCCCCTTGAAAACATTTTGCTTTTCATCCAAGAAGCTTCTTCAGGTCAAGTTCCATTTAGTTCAATGAACAGAAGAAGTTTCTTGGAGGAGAAGCAAAATGTTTTCAAGTTGGAAAAAAAACAACAGGAAAGTCCAGTTGCTTTTTGGAAAAACACCTTTGGAACATCCATGACTTGGATTATTATTATTTTTTTAATTTGATTTATATGCTGCCCTTCTCCAGAGACTCAGGGCGGCTTACAATGCGCTAAGCAACAGCCTTCATCCTTTTGTATATTTATACAAAGTCAGCTTATTGCCCCCACAAACTGGGTCCTCAATTTACCTACCTTAGAAAGGATGGAAGGCTGAGTCAACCTTGAGCCTTGGAGAGATTCGAACCTGCAGTAATTGCAGGCAGCTGGTCTTAATAACAGGGTGCTTTAGACCACTGTACTACCAAGGATTTATTGAGAATCTCCATAGACAAGAACCTGGATGATAGATCAGTAGGATGCAGGATGCACATGCAGTAGAGGCCTCTCTTGATGCTTGGGACAAGCTCCTTCTTGCTTCATCCTGCCCTCTCCTCCTCCTCCGATCTTCCAGTTGAGCAATATTTTGTTTTTCAAAATACTGATAGATCTATGCCCAGAAATGGCTTGAGTAATAGATTATCTGCCACTGAGGCCAGGGGTGGGTTCTAATTTTTTTTACTACCGGTTCTGTGGGCGTGGCTTATTTTGTGGGTGTGTCTTTGAGGTCATGTGACTAGGTGGGCGTGGCTACCTGGTCATAGTCATTTCTGGAAGGTCCTCACACTGACGACCAGTCCTCGCACTTACGACCCGACTCATTTGTTTGCTTTTAACACTGATCAGCTGTAGGACGGCCCTTTGAAGCCCCCTGGCAAGAGTTTAAACAGGTTTTTTCCCTCTAGTCATCAGCTGGGACTCAGGAGGCAGCAATAGATTGGGGGTGGGACCAAATAAAAGGTAAGAATAACATGGGTGGGGTGGGTGGGGGGGCGGGGGGGAGAACCGGTTCGGTGACATCATATCATCACTGCTACCGGCTCGGCCGAACCGGACCGAACCGGGAGGAACCCACCACTGCTCTCCAGGCTCCAGCGGTCCTCTGGAGGCCGTTTCCGGACTTCCCGAACTTCCGGTAGGCCCGTTTTTCATCCTCCCAGAGCCCTCCCAGTTACTTGCATCCAAAACAGGCCGTGTGGGGACTCCTGGGAGGGGAGGGGTGGGCGGAGCCAGCCAGGAGTGAGATTTGGGGGTTCTCTGAACTGCACAGAATCTTAGCTAGAGGTTCTCCTGAACCCCTGCGAACCCCCAGCAGCCCACCTCTGAATCCAAATATTCCTAGCAGAATGAGACATTTGGAGAGTATCAGACTGGCAAAACCCATCTTCCAAAATAGTGAAGGCTCTCGAAAGCTCATTTGTACTCACATGCTTGGGTACTCTATTAATTGATTAGGAGATTGGAATTCTTGTTTGGCCATGGCTTCCAAACTTCTACTGTTTCCCATCCCATTCTACTATTTTATTTTATTTATTTTTTTATTTTATATCCAATTTATATACCGCCTTTCTCCCTGAGGACTCAGGGCGGTGTACAGCCAAATAAAAACATAAGTTATAAACATTAAAATAGTATTAAAAGGATATATATAAATTTGGCCCCGTAATTTAAAAACAATAACAAACCAATTTAAAACATTTTAAAAAGTTAAGCCAGCCCGGCTTGCTGAAAAAAGAAGGTTTTAAGGGCACGGCGGAAGGCACCGAGGTCTTGGATTCTCCTTATCTCTGGGGGCAGTTGGTTCCAGAGGGTGGGCGCCCCCACAGAGAAGGCCCTCCCCCTGGGGGTCACCAGCCTACATTGGTTGGCAGATGGCACCCCGAGGAGGCCCTCTCTGTGGGAGTGCACAGGTCGATGGGAGGCCGTCGGTAGCAGTAGGCAGTCTCGAAGATATCTAGGTCCTATGCCATGGAGCGCTTTAAAGGTGATAACCAACACCTTGAAGCCACCCGGAAGACCACCAGAAGCCAGTGCAGCTCACGCAGGAGAGGTGTTGTATGGGAGCGCCATGTAGCGGCCGCATTCTGGACCAGTTGGAGCCTCTGGGTGCCCCTCAAGGGGAGCCCCATGTAGAGAGCGTTGCAGTAGTCCAGGCGAGAGGTGACGAGGGCATGACTGTGCGCAGGGCATCCCGATCAAGAAAGGGCCGCAACTGGCATATCAGGCGAACCTGACAAAAAGTCCCCTTGGCCACAGCCGTCAGATGTTCCTCCAAGGACAGCTGCGTATCCAGAAGGACACCCAGATTGCAGGCCCTCTCCGAGGGGGCCAAAGACTCACCCCCAATAGTCAGAGATAGAATCATCTGACTATATCGGGATGCCGGGAACCACAGCCACTCAGTCTTGGAAAGGTTTAGTTTGAGCCAGTTTCTCTATTGACTTCCTCCTGAGCTTTCAAGCTGGGTGAAAGAGACATCTACAGCCTTTTCCTGTCTGAGCTTTTCCCTGAGGAGTAACTGTTGTGGGCAAGGTGCCTCTCAGGTCCGCTGGAGCAAAACCTCCCACCAGGTGTGAGCCCACAACTCTTCTGTTGTGGTGGGCCCCACCCAGCTCAATTTCCGCTCTGCAAAAAATTTCCCTTCTATTCAAAGAACTCAAGTGTTCCTGCCCACTTCCCCTTCGCTCTGCTATGTCCCACAGAAAGATACGAAAGATTGAGATGGTCAGGAAACAGAAATGTTGCCTTAGGTCTAGGACAGGGGTCAGCAACCTTAAACACTCAGAGAGCCATTTTGGACCCATTTCCCACAGAAAAGAAAACATCGGGAGCCACAAAACTCTTCCCGTACCTGACTATTTCCTGAGCGGCCACAAAACTAGCATATATAGTTGAATTAAATATTCTGTTTTCTTCTGAAACTTTTCTTTTCTTGGATTTATCCATGATTGGCCTACCGGGGATTGAAAAGATTAATAAATTGTGTGTCGGTGGGTGTCGCACATTGGCAGTTGTGACGCATATTTTGAGCAACAGGGAGCCGCAGCAGAGGGATGAAAGAGCCACATGTGGCTCCAGAGCCACGGGTTGCTGACCCCTGCTCTAAGAGGACTGACCTTCTGAAGTAATTCTGAAGTAGATTATGGATGTTCTGAAAAAGTCATGGTCGTTTGATTCATTGATTATGTGTGATAAAGTTTTTTTTTTCCAATTCCTAGATTTTCTCCATTATGATCTGTTGCTAACCTCGATTTTTGGCCCCCCATCACCATTGTAACTGAGTCGATTCACTTTGTTGCTGGACCTCCTCTTCTTCATTTTCCTTCCATCTATCCTGACTACTTTGAGCCTGGTCATATGTGCCTCAAGTCAGGACTCTGGGTTCATTGATGATCCATTGGTTTGTTTTCTTAGCTGTCCATACTTTTCTCAAGAAGCTTCTCCAACACCAAAGTTCAAAAGTGTGAAAGTTCTTCTTATCCTGCTTCTTCAAAGCTAATGTTCATGAATGAACAAGGAGAGATTCAACCTGGAAATAAGGAGAAATTTTCTGACAGTGAGAACTATCAACCAAAGGAAGAGCTTTGCCTTCAGAAGTTGTGGGAGCTTCATCACTGGAAGCTTTCAAGAAGAGACTGGGCAGCCATCTATCAGAAATGGTGTAGGGTCTCCTGCTTGGGTGGGGGGTTGGACTAGATGACCTACCAGGTCCCTTCCAACTCTCTTAATCTGTATCTCTATCTATCTGAATGAATACTTATTTCTTTTGCCTTTGTTTGGGGACCTTCTCTGTGAGTGTCTAGACAGCTGTCTGGCGTTGCGGCATCATTTACTGTTCTAGATTTCAATATCTAAGTCCAACCTTGTAACCTAATACAGGTAGTCCTCAACTTATGACCAACAATTGACCCCAAAAGCTCTATTGCTAAATAAGATAGTTGTTAAGTGAGTTTGGCCCATTTTACGACCTTTCTTGCCATAGCTGTTAAGTGAATCACTGCAGTTGTTAAGCTAGTAACACAGTTGCTAAGTGAATCTCGCTTTCCCATTGACTTAGCTGGTCCGAAGGTCGCAAAAGGGGATTATGTGATCCTGGGATTCTGCGACCATCATCAATATAAATCAATTGCGAAAAGCGCCTGAATTTTGATCATGTGACCATGAGGATGCTGCAACAGTCATAAGGGTGAAAAAGGGTCATAAATCACTTTTTTTCAGTGCCGTTGTAACTTTGAACAGTCACTAAATGAACTGTCGCAAGTCGAGGATTACCTGTAGAGACTGCCTTGTCTCCAAACTGCTGCTTAATACAATCTCACTCTACAGCACTCAATATGAATATCCTTCTTCTACTTGTTGTTATAGAAAGTCACTAAATGAACTGTTGTAAGTCTAGGGTTCATTTTTTTTTACTACGATAAGACTTTATTTTTATTTATTTTTTTTGAAATGGCCATTCTATAATGGAGAAGTTTGTTTTCCCCTTATTCTTTCTGTCAGGCCTGGAAGCCATCTTTTGTACTAGGTCTGTGATGGCGAACCTATGGCACGCATGCCACAGGTGGCACGCGGTGCCATATCTGTGGGCACGCAAGTGTTGCCCTAGATCAACTCCAGTGCGCATGCACACGCTGGCCAGCTGATTTTCAGGCCTTCTAGGCCCACTGGAAGTTTGAAAACAGGTCATTTCCGGCCTCCGAAGGGCCTCCGGGGGTGTGGGGAAGGCCGTTTTCACCCTCCCCAGGTTCCAAGAAAGCCTCTGGAGCCTGGGGAGGGTGAAAAACGGGCATACCGGGCCCACCGTGCCATCACGTGTCAAAAGCGGGGGTCGGCCGGGGGTCGCGTGTGCATGTGTGTGGGGTGGGGCACATTGAATTATGGATGTGGGCACGCGCACGTGCGACACCCCCATTTCCCCCCCGCTTTTGGCACTTGACGGCAAAAAGGTTGGCCATCACTGTACTAGGCCTTCAGACCTGCCATGTTTACTACTGAGGGAAACTGGGAGGGAGGGAATTGTATGGAGCATGGGTGATATATAGTCATAATAACATTCTTTTCTCAGAAAGTCAAGGATATCTTGCCCTGCACCTGGAAGGCTGGAACTGGGAAGCATCTCCAGTTGGGACGGTGCTTTGGTTGGGCCATGTGATGGACTTGTGGATGTTGGGCAGGGGCTTGAACTTTCCTTTGGGTGGGGAAAACCTGGAAGCTTTCAGATTCGGGTTTTCCCAGATGTGCCAATAGGACATCTCTAATAAAATGTAACTTTGAGGAAACTCAAGCCTCGGAGTTTTCTTTCATTGGTGGTGTTATTTGGAACCCTGACATTTTTCCAGTTCTGCTTTTTGGGAGAACTAAAGTGGTATAGCTGGGTGAGTAGAATTAGGTTTATCCTGTGATGGGGCTAAATATAACCTGTTGGAAGTTGATTGACTGAAACATTAGATCCCCTTCTTGACATTTCATAATACCCCTTACATTGCTTCTACTGACCTGGTTAAACACGTAGTGGAAGGAGGCCGGGGTTTCTGGTGAAAATGAACACAGCAACTTCCCCTCCTACAGGCAGACACATTCAGGCCTATTTAGTTTAGCCTTGTGACTGAGTGGAAACATCTGCTTGTCCACTTCTAGTTTGTGTGGTAGGTCTGTATTTCCTGGTGGAAGCAGAAGTTTCAGCAAAAGGGTTTTTTTTTTTTTACATCTGTCAGAAGCAGAAATGCCGCAGATTCCAAAGAAGGCAGACTGTTGAAGGTAGATGCTCAAGTGTCTGGAAGGTGAAAGAACCCAAAACTTACAGAGGAGATTTGGTGAGATAAGGGGAAGAAGGTAAGAAGGATCTAAAGAAGTTCTAAAAGTTGACGGAGTTCAAGGGGGACAACCACCGGGAAGGAGCCAAAAGTAAGACCAGAGGATGGCAAACTGTGAGAAGGATTTGGTGAACGAGGAGGTGTGGTTGTGTGTGCCTTTGAGTCCGCGTTGACTCTTGACGATTGCCTAGACAAGTCCCCGTAATTTTCTTGGCAAGATTTCAGAAGTGGTTTGCCATTGCTTTCTTCTTAGGGCTGTGAGAGAGGGACTGGCCCGAGGTCACCCCGCTGGCTTTATGCCTAATATGGAGAACTTTTTAGCCTGGTGCCTTCATCACCACACCAAAATGGTTTCTTGAATGAGGAGGTACATGGCTTATCATACAATTGTATTTACAGAGTGTATGTGAAGCCAGGGAATGTAGTACTTGCTGAACTCACTCTTATGAGGAACAAAGTATTGTTTGCAATGTGGTTGCTTCTTTGACCTGTGGTAAATAGAGCTCTGGAGGAATGGACCCTGCATATTGCTACTCTGGGGATAGTGCTGGTATAGCAGACACCACACGTCTGCTGAGGTAGCACCACTGTTGCTTAAATCCTTTAAGCTTTTAAAACACCATCTATGTGTTTTACCTCCAAAAAAGAGAACTGTGTGTGTTTTGTAACTTCTTGGATTCTTCATTGGGGCAGGAACAGGAGAGAGAGATTTCCCTAAACTGATTCATCCATCCATTGGCATCTGGCGCAAATTTCAGCAAAGGGGTGGGTGGGGGAGATGAAATGTGTAGTTTGACATCAGCCCCAGCTTTTTGAACTTGGTGAAATAATAATAGTCATTTTAAAAAAAAACAGCATAATAGAAGAAAAAGAACTGGAGAAAAGTCTCTTTCTCTTTCTCTCTCATCTATCTATCTATCTATCTATCTATCTATCTATCTATCTATCTATCCTATCTATCTATCATCTATCTATCTATCTATCTATCTATCTATCTATCTATCTATCTATCTATCTATCTATCTATCTTCTATCTCTCTCTCTTTCTGTCTCTTTCTCTTTCTCTCTCATCTATCTATCTATCTATCTATCTATCTATCTATCTATCTATCTATTTATCTATCTTCTATCTCTCTTTCTCTTTCTGTCTCTGTCTCTGTCTCTGTCTCTCTCTCTCTCTATCTTCTCTCTTTCTGTCTCTTTCTCTTTCTCTCTCATCTATCTATATCTATCTCTCATCTATCTATTTTCTATCTCTCTCTCTTTCTGTCTCTCTCTCATCTATCTATCTATCTATCTATCTATCTATCTATCTATCTATCTATCTATTTCTTTCTCTTTCTCTCATCTCTCTCTCTCTCTCTCTCTTTCTGTCTCTTTCTCTTTCTCTCTCATCTATCTATCTATATCTATCTATCTATCTATCTTCTATCTCTCTCTCTTTCTGTCTCTTTCGCTTTCTCTCTCATCTATCTATCTATATCTATCTATCTATCTATCTATCTATCTATCTATCTATCTATCTATCTTCTATCTCTCTCTCTTTCTGTCTCTTTCTCTTTCTCTCTCATCTATCTATCTATCTATCTATATCTATCTATCTATCTATCTATCTATCTATCTATCTTCTATCTCTCTTTCTCTTTCTGTCTCTGTCTCTGTCTCTCTGTCTCTCTCTCTCTCTCTCTCTTCTATCTCTCTCTCTTTCTGTCTCTTTCTCTTTCTCTCTCATCTATCTATATCTATCTCTCATCTATCTATCTATCTATCTATCTATCATCTATCTATCTATCTATCTATCTATCTATCTATCTATCTATCTATCATCTATGAGTATCTAATGGCCACACCCTGCCCATGTCACCTAAGTACTCTGATAGGCCTCCTGCTTGAGCAGGGGCTTGGACTAGAAGGCCTCCAAGGTCCCTTCCAACTCCGTTGTTCTGTTATTTTGTGTGGTTTAAAACATTTAATAGGTGCTCTGGGTGCAATCCCAAAACAACAGGAGCACCACTTGAACACCATCGGCATTGACAATATCCACTAGTCAATTGCAAAAGGCAGCTTTCCTTGGAACAGCTGAAATCCTGCGACATACTTAAACACCACAAGACAACATCTGCCTATCCCGGGTCCTTTGGAAGGACTCGATAGGTGGATAAAAATGCCAAACCTTGCCTACATATCTAACTGCAGCTAGCTATAGTAATAGTTATAATGTAGGCAGGGTGATGTTGCGATCCCCAGGTTATCATTTGCACTCTATGGTTCCTTTCTGTACCTGCGTCACTTCCATCCGCCTTCTTCTGACCATTTGTTCTCTATTTTTTGTTTTTCAGAAGACTTCCCCTATAACGCTGGCAATGGGTTCTATTTTGGGTAACATTTGTGAGGGTGGTAAGTGCTATTTAACTTGTATCTTTTGTGTTGTGAAATCTAACTTCTTCAGAAGAGGAATCCATGTTCTGAAACTGAGGGTAACCTTTGGACCCTTTACAAATGATGGTTTCATTGCAAGTTGAAGCCACTGTTAAGCCAAGCCCACTTAACCACAATCCCTTGGCAAGTCATCCTGGCTATCAGAATTTTGGAGATACATCTTGAGTATGAAAACCCACTGAATATAATAGTCGTAGATATTAGGATGCTGGTAACAGTATCTTGGGTTGCAAGGTAGCCTCTAGATTGCATAAAATAGCATGATTGTGGTTGCTGCTTATAGTATCTTCGCCAAAATTGATCAACTTCCTCCTTACCATTATTAGGAAATGTTTCATGAAGCGTGGGAATGATTAAGACTAGCAACTTAATAACAGACTAGCAGAATAAAAGAGTTGGAAGAAACCTTGGAGTCTGACAGCTGCTAAATTTGGAGACACCTGGTATAGATTTAAGGATGAACAAAATAGCTAAAATGTACACCAGGATCTAGATTGTTGTGGGTGCATGTGGAACCAAGAATTAGTAGATTGATAATAGTTGGAGATTACAATTCAATGAACAATGATGATGAAAGAAATAGAGATGAGTTTAGGGCAGACAACGTTCTAAATGAATGTGATCTGTGGGACATTTATTTATTTATTTATTTTGTCGCATTTCTATGCCGCCCAACTCCCAAGGGACTCTGGGGCGGCTAAATAGCTAGAGAAGGACGTGAGGAGAGACCGCACAAAAATGAATGGACCAATATGAGGAAAATGGTTATTTGTTTGGGGAGCATCTCCTGAGAAAAACAATCTATTGTTTTCAAGCAAAGGTGAGGAATGATGGCCCCTTTAAGATTTAGAATAGAATAACAGAGTTGGAAGGGACCTTGGAGGTCTTCTAGTTCAATCCCCTGCCTAGGCAGGAAACCCTACACCACTTCAGACAAATGGTTATCCAACATCTTGTTAAAAATTTCCAGTGTTGGAGCATTCACAACTTCTGCAGGCAAGTTGTTCCACCGATTAATTGTTCTCACCGGCAGGAAATTTCTCCTTAGTTCTAAGTTGCTTCTCTCCTTGATTAGTTTCCACCCATTGCTTCTTCTTCTACCCTCAGGTGCTGGACTTGCTGGACTTCAACTCCCAGAATTCCTGAGCCAGCCATGTTGGCTCAGGAATTCTGGGAGTTGAAGTCTATAGGTCATAAAAGGGCCATAGTTCCCCACCTCGGCTCTCAAATTTGTATTTTAGGCATAAATCTATGGATGTGTACACCTAGAAAAGGAAAGCAACTACATCTAAAAATATGATGGCTGGGAGAATGCTGTAAAATTGTAATGTTGTAGCCAGGAGTGGGCTTCAAAAATTTTAGCAAGAGGTTCTCTGCCTGGTTGCTGGGTGGGCGTGGCCATGGTGGGCGTGGCCTAGTCAGTCTCCTACACCACAGTGGGGGGGGGGCATTTTTGCCCTCTCCGGGCTTCAGAGGCTTTCCTTGAGCCTCTGGGATAGCAAGAATGGCCTCCCCAGGCTCTGGAGGCCCTCTGGAGGCTCCGGCCTTCCCAAATTTCCGGTAGGCCTGTTTTTCACCTTCCCTGAGCCTCCGTGTGCGCCATACACTTTCCTGCATCCAAAACGGGCCGCGTGGAGACTCCTGGGAGGGGAGGGGCAGGGTGGGCGGGGCCAGCCAGAAGTGGGATTTGGGGGTTCTCCAAACTGTACAGAATCTTAGCTAGAGGTTCTCCCGAACCCCTGTGAACCTTCAGTAGCCCACTCCTGCTTGTAGCAATTATGGCTGGCGTAAGTGGAGAAATGTTAAAATACGGAAGTGGTTTGCTTATGCAGAAGCTGTGCAACTTGTTGAACGCGAGTCTGAAGACTGTCCTTGTGTCTAAAACTGTTGGAAGGATGCTGATACTATTCCCCTTCCTTAAGAAATGAAAGCAACGAATGGGTACCAAAAAAAAAAAGGGATTATTTCCCAGCATCCCTTGCTTGGGAAACTGCTTAGCAGAATTCTGATTGAAAGAGTACCAGAGATCACTCTGGTACCGTGCAAAATTTGAGAAGTGCCCTAAGAAATGGGCACCCTGTGAAAAAGGAAGTTCACTGTACATTTCTTGAGATAAAATAAGTGATAAC
This sequence comes from Pantherophis guttatus, assembly GCF_029531705.1. Next base: position 724,104 of record NW_026844046.1, on the reverse strand, counting down.
ACTAAGAGCCCTGATTTATGGAAAGTTTCACAAATGTAGAGTTATGGAAATAACGGAGTTTGCTTGCTGGGTGTGGTAAGGCTGGTATATGGTAAAAGGAAGTCATATGTGAGATAAATTTGGCAAACAGTTCAACAGTGGACACAGACTAAGTCAAGAATGCCTTTGTGGTTGCTTGATATATTTATAGATAAATGTATCCGAGTTGCTTGGGAAAAAAGGAACTGATATCTGCTAGAGGTTATACAAAGGAATCTGAACATTAAACTCTACACATTTGATTTAATTGGCATCTGGATTCTAATTTTGGATAGATATGAAAGCAATAAGAATGCCATGATTAAACGAGTTAAGTTAAAAGTAAATGAGTAAGTTTAAATTAAATTAATGCAATGATTAAAACATTAAATGAAAGCAATTTGGATTTTTATATATTTGATTTGTGCGGTATTCAGGTTATTCTTCCTGAAAGATTATTTTTAAATTGGGCAGTCTTCTCTGAAAACCAGTGACTCAGAGTGCCACCCAGAATGGGCTAGAGGAAAGATTGCCAAAGGTTGACCCCAACAAAAACAAAAATCTCAGTTGTGTGGAATCACAAATAGCAGAACATGTCTATGTCTGGAATGAGGCAGACAAACTTAGTTTGTTTGTTAGTTAGTTTGTTTCTATGTATGTATGTGTGTGTGTGTGTGTATGTATGTATGTATGTATGTATGTATTGAGAGAGAGTGGAGAGAAAGAGAGAGAAAGAGATAGTAAGTGAGAGAGTGTGTGAGAGAGGAAAGAGAGAAACAAAATGAGAAAGAGAGAGAAAGAGATAGTAAGTGAGAGAGTGTGTGAGAGAGAAAGAGAGAAACAAAATGAGAAAGAGAGAGAAAGAGATAGTAAGTGAGAGAGTGTGTGTGAGAGAGAGAAACAAAGTGAGAAAGAGAGAGAAAGAGATAGTAAGTGAGAGAGTGTGTGAGAGAGAAAGAGAGAAACAAAGTGAGAAAGAGAGAGAAAGAGATAGTAAGTGAGAGAGTGTGTGTGAGAGAGAGAGAAACAAAATGAGAAAGAGAGAGAAAGAGATAGTAAGTGAGAGAGTGTGTGTGAGAGAAAGAGAGAAACAAAGTGAGAAAGAGAGAGAAAGAGATAGTAAGTGAGAGAGTGTGTGTGAGAGAAAGAGAGAAACAAAGTGAGAAAGAGAGAGAAAGAGATAGTAAGTGAGAGAGTGTGTGTGAGAGAGAAAGAGAGAAACAAAGTGAGAGAGAGAAAGAGATAGTGAGAGAGTGTGTTGAGAGAAAGAGAGAAACAAAGTGAGAAAGAGAGAGAAAGAGATAGTGAGTGAGAGAGTGTGAGAGAGAGAAAGAAAGAGAGAAAGAGAAAGAAAGAAAGAAAGAAAGAAAGAAAGAAAGAAAGAAAGAAAGAAAGAAAGAAAGAAAGAAAGAAAGGGAAAGAGAGAGAGAGGGAGAGAGAGGGAGGGGGAGATTAGCTACCCAACTCCAGGGGTGAAGACTTACTCTTGGTTACAAGGAGGTCCAAAGCCTTGTGTGAATGGCCCGTCTCTTGCTGTACAAACCAAGGCAGAAGAGCTGCACTTTTCCTCTCAATAGTCATAAAACTTTTGAGCCTTTAACCCATTTAAAGGAGCATTTAATTATTGTTTGGCAGAAGAATTGCAGATAGATACAACCTATGCATTGCCAAATATCATTTTGTCTTTGAAATCAATGTGTAGCAGAGCCCTACGTAGTATTTGAAAATATTCCCCTTCGGTCATATTACCATTTTATTATTCAATAGAGAGTTTTAGGAGATACTCTGTAGGCCACATTTTGGGCACATCAAAAGTAGATTGTCCATCTCTGGTGTGAAACATAAAACGATGTAAATCTGTGTTATATTTAGAATAGCCACCATAGTCCAAGTACAGGTAGTCCTCGACTTACAACCACAATTGAGGCCCAAAATGTCTGTTGTTAAGCAAGATGTCTGTGAGTTTTGCCCCATTTTACAGCCTTCCTTGCCACAGTTGTTAAGTGAATCCCTGCAGTTATTAAGTCAGTAACATGGTTGTTACAAGAGCCTTGTAGTACAGTGGTCTAAAGCACCCTGTTATTAAGACCAGCTGCCTGCAATTACTGCAGGTTCGAATCTCGCCAAGGCTCAAGGTTGACTCAGCCTTCCATCCTTTCTAGGACAGGTAAAATGAGGACCCAGTTTGTGGGGGCAATAAGCTGACTTTGTATAAATATACAAAATAATGAAGGCTATTGCTTAACACATTGTAAGCCGCCCTGAGTCTCCGGAGAAGGGCGGCATATAAATCAAATTTTTTAAAAAAAGTGAATCTGGCTTCCTCGTTGATTCTGCTTGTCAGAAGGGGATCACATGATCCTGGGACACTGCAACCGTCATAAATATAAATCAGTTGCCAAGTGTCCGAATATTGGTCATATGACCATGGGGATGCTGCAATGTGAGGGTGAAAAACAATCATAAGTCACTTTTTCCATTAATATTGTAACTTCGAGCGGTTACTAAATGAATGGTTGTAAATCAAGGACTATCTGTAATGGGTTCTGGATTCCTTTGATGAAAGAAACCTACCTAGTGGAGACAGAGGGTATACCTGCTCTCTTGCGTCATTCCCCTGAAGTTCAAACAGCCTAAACTTTCTGTTCTTCCACAAGATCTGAAAAATCTGTCTCTCACCCCAAAGATTGGGCCAGACTCCGGGCCTTTGAATGCACAAATGCAAGACCTTTGAATGAACAATGTGTTGGTTTGGCCTGAGTCGCTTCTATGACTCCAAAATTTTCTTGTTGGTTGTTTATGTCAGAAAGACACGGGATAGCAAAATATATTGTATCATTTAATTTAGTTTCACTTTTTAAAATTATAAATTGCCCAGAGTTTCTCTTCCAATTTGGGCAGCCATATAAAATGACTGACTGACTGACCGACTGATGGAATAACTGACTGACTGACCACCCGCCCTACTGACCTACCGACTGATGGACCAATTGATTGACTGAATGACTGTCTGAATGACTGATCAAATGACTGTCAGTCTGAATGATTGACTGAATGACTGACCGACTGAATGACTGAATGACCAACTGATGGAATAACTGACTGACTGACCAACTGACCGACTGACCTACCGACTGACCTACCAACCAACCAATTGACTGACTGACCGACCGACCAAATGACTGAATGATGGAATGACTGACTGACTGACCGACCGACCAAATGACTGAATGACTGACTGATGGAATGACTGACCAACCAACCAACTGACTTACCGACTGACTGACTGACTGACTGACCGACCAATTGACTGACTGACTGACCGACCAATTGACTGACTGAATGACTGTCTGAATGACTGACTGAATGACTGTCTGAATGACTGACTGAATGACTGACTGTCGGACTGAATGACTGACTGTCTGAATGACTGACTGAATGACTGACTGAATGACTGTCTGAATGACTGACTGAATGACTGACTGTCGACTGACTGAATGACTGACTGAATGACTGTCTGAATGACTGACTGAATGACTGACTGTCTGAATGACTGACTGACTGACCATATGACTGACCGACTGACTGACTGACTGAATTGGTTACAATAGACATAGTGATGGAGACAAAGGGGCCAGATTACTCATTGAAGTCTTTCCTGATGAATCTTCTTGTAGGATGTTTGATTCCAGTCTGGGCAGTGCTTGTAACAGCTGCTGTTGCCGTCTTGTTGCTGCTGGCAATTGTGGTCCTCTCCATATGCCTTTGCCGGGTCTATAAAAGAGGTGAGTATCTCTTTTATTGGGGGGGGGACTCTTTAAATATGGCCCCACAAAAGATGGGCATAAAATCTTTTGAAACACAGAACACCTAATTTTTCACTGCTCAGTGACCACAATGAAACCTTTTCTGTTCTTTTCTGTTCTGAAGTCCCTTTTTAAAATTTTTGTTAAAAAAAAAGGGAATCAGAGTTTTTTTCATTGAGTCCTCAACAGGGGTGGGCTTCAGATCCTTTAGCAACGAGTTTGCTGCTCCGTTGCTGGCTGGCTGGGTGTGGCCTAGTCAGCCGCCTGCACCACAGTGGTGGTGGGGGCATGTTTTTTGCCTTCCCCAGGCTCCGGAGGCTTTCCTTGAGCCTCCGGGAGGGCGAAAACTCCTTCCTCTGGCCTCCGGATGCTGGAAACAGGCCCGTTTCCAGACTTCTGGAACCAGACCCTTCATGCGGCCCCTGCACTTACCTGGAATGATGAACAGGCTGCGTGGGGACTCCTGGGAGGTGCGGGGTGGGGTGAGGCAGGGTGGAAGGGGCCAGCCAGGGGTGGCATCTGGGGGTTCGCTGAACCCCGGCGATCCTTGGCTAGAGGATCGCCCGAACCCTGCCGAACCCCTAGGAGCCCGTCCCTGGTCCTCAGTGAAAAAACAGGAGCCCAAATTGGAAAAGTTTTCTTTCATGCGGATACTTTGGAATCAGAAAACTGATGTGCATCAGATAAAAAGATTTCTAGCACCATGGAGGGAAATGTGTGATTCTCATGTGAAAGATTTGTAATAAGAAAAAAAAGTTGAGAAAAATGATTGGGAAACACTAAAGATGGAAGTTCTCAACATCTGAACTGCACTCAGTTGGGCTTGGTGATCTAGATCAGGTGTGTCTAACGAATGACCCAAGGACCGCATGCAGCCCTGGACAACTAGTGTTGGAAGAAATATCCATCTGGTTTAGTTCCAAGTGGGGAGAAAGACACTGGAAATATGGAAACTGCTTGAAAAGATGGTTTTTAATGAAGCAGAACCATCAAGCACATTGTTCTGGTGCAGCTGAACACATGGAGTGGAGAGTGAGGCAGTGGCACTGGATCTATCCAGCTTGCGTGATCCGGTAGGGCCGGCAGTGGGAGGCTCCACCCACCCACCCGGACATCATCATGTCCCATTTTTGACCCTCTGCACATGCACAGAAGGCTCTGCGCATGTGCAGAAGAGGTGCACACTCACATTTCTGATCCGGTAGCGAAGGTAAGTGCATTTTACCCCTGGAGGGAGGGTTATTTATACCCTCTCCTGGGCCTTGCCCTTGAGCTTCCTGTTCCTGTGGCAAGGGCATGTATTCTACTGGTTGCTGTCAGACTCCCATGGGGCTATGCAGGGGTCATAGCTGATTTTGTAGGTTATCTGATGCAATGAAGGGGCTTGTTGTGCAAGTCCTATTGTGGCTGAATGGCTTTGCCTGAAGGATAATCCCATCATCCTGGAATTGAAGGTCTTTTGTTTTGTAGATAGGCTGGCCCAGTCTTTCTTTTTTTCCTTTTTTTTTTCTTTAAAATTTTTTATTATTAAAAAATACAAACAAACATAGACACGATAATAAAACATACAAAACAAATAGACATAAATCAAATCTTTACATCTTCATTTTAGACTTATCGCATCGTTAATCTGTATTTATAATTATACTTTTTTCCTATCTTTTCCTAATATATCTTTTGTATCTATATTCTTAATAGGTCATCTCTTTACATTTCCTTACATATTTAATTTACTATGTTCCTTAATTGGTACTTTATCTATAATTTTTATCTTCTCATTTATATCCTTATCCTTATTCTCCTTTCTTCTTCTCCAACCAGTTATACCATTTCTGCCATACTAAATAATAGTCCGTTTCCTCCTTTTCCTGCATTTCCTTTGTAAGTTTGTCCATTTCTGCACATTCCATGATTTTACTGATTATTTTATCTTCTATTGGTATATCTACATTCTTCCAATTCTGGGCAAAAACTATTCGTGCTGCCGTTAGTATATGAATAATTAGGTATTTTATTTCTTTTTCGTATTGTCCTGTGATTATTCCTAATAAAAATGTTTCTGGCCTCATCTCTATTTTCTGGTGTATGATTTCCTCTATTTGTATCTTGATTGCTTGCCAAAACTGTTTTGCTTTCTGACAGGACCACCACATGTGGTAGTAGGTTCCTTTTTGACATTTGCACTTCCAACATATTGGGGAGGTGTTCGGGAACATTCTGGCCAATTGAGCGGGCGGGAGGTGCCACCTATAGAACATTTTGTACATATTCTCTTTGTAGAATATAGACATTGTTATCTTATAATTTACATTCCATAATTTTTCCCATTTTTCCAATTCAATATTATATCCGAATTTTTTTGCCCAAGTTATCATATTTTCTTTAACCACTTCTTCTTCTAAATTATATCTTAATAAATAATTATAGGTTTTGGTTATCAATTTATCATCTGCCACTTGTAAAATTTTATCTAATTCATATGGCTCTTTTTGGAATCCAAATTGTACCGAATCTGTCTTATACCTAGATTTTATTTGTAAATATGGCCATCAATCAATGTCTGTACCCTGTTCTTTCAGTTCTTGTCTTGGTCTTAATTCCCCTTGGCTATTTAACAACTCTTTATATGTTCTCATTTTATCAATATACACAGCATTGGGGTAGATCTGTGCCTCCATGGTTGATAGCCATTCTGGAATTTTGTCATAATGAACTTTTTTTATCTCCTGTCAAGTTTGGAACAATAATGTGTTCCACATCTAATAATGTGTCGTTGAAAGTATCCGTCTTGTTGTGTTTTCCCTCCCACAGAAATGCATGCCAGCCTCTTTGTAAATCAAAACCTTCTAATGTCAGCATTCTTTTGTTTTTGAGTTCTATCCAGTCCTTAATCCAAATCAATGATGCTGCTTTGCAGTACGTTTCCCAATCCGGTAATCCTAATCCTCCTCTCTCTCTTGTATCTTGTAAGTGTTTTATTTTGATCCTTGCTTTCTCCCCCTGCCAGATGTAATTTGCAATCATTTTGTTACAATCTTTAAAGAAGTCTTTCCCCGGTTTTATCGAAATTACTTGAAGCAGATAAAGGATTTTGTAGATAGGCTGGCCCAGTCTTTCTTAATGGGCACCAAATATCTGCTGGGGGCAGGGAGCTGTTTTCATGCGCAGGGCTTTCCATGCATGTGCAGAGTGTCAAAAACACGGATAAATGGGATGTGATTACATCCAGGTGGGTGGGAGGAGCCACCGGCAGCCACCGCTAGTGGTTCTCCAGAATACAACCACTGGATTTACGACTGTTTTTCACACTTAGGACCATTGTAAGAGCTCCATGATCATGTGATCAAAATTCAGATACTTGGCCACTGACTCACAGTTATGACAGTTGCAGTGGCCCAGAATTATGTGATCCACTTTTACGACTTTCTGATGAGCAAAGTCAATGGGGAAGTCAGATTCACTTTACAACCATGTTACTTAACAATTGCAGCGATTCACTTAACGGTGGCAAGAAAGGTTGTCAAATGGAGCAAAACCAGGGGTGAAATGCTCCCGGTTTGGACCGGATCACCCGATCCGGTAGCAATGGTGGCGGGTGGTTCAGAGAACCGGTAGCAAAAATCCCTGCCCCCCTTCCCCCTGCCCAGCTGAGCTGCGCGATCATCAGAGGCTTTTTTTTTTTACTTTTAAAAGCATTTTTTCTACAACCTCTTCAGCCAAAAAAATGCTTTTAAAAGTAAAAAAAAAAAAGCCTCTGATGATCGTGCAGCTCAGCTGGGATTGTCAGAGGCTTTTAAAAGCTTTTTTTTCCTGCAACCTCTTTGGCTGAAGAGATTGTAGTAAAAAAAATGCTTTTAAAAGCCTCTGACAATCCCAGCTGAGTTGCCTGATTGTCAGAGGCTTTTAAAAGTATTTTTTAACAACTTCTTCAGCCGAAGAGATTGTAGAAAAAATGCTTTTAAAAGTAAAAAAATAAAATAAAATTGGCCACGCCCACTCAGTCACATTAACACCCCCCCCCAAGCCATGCCCACAGAACCGGTAGTAACAAATTTTACATTTCACCACTGGGCAAAACCCAGTTAACAACTATCTCACTTAGCATCAGAAATGCTGAGTTCAATTGTGGCCATACATTGAAGACTACCTGTATTGCTGAGAATTGGAAATAGATGTAATAAGTGATGGCAGGAAATTATATTGGGGAAGTTTTATTTTTATATTAGATTTAAAATTGTATAAAAGAAGAGAAGTTGATATTGCTCTAGATTTGAAGGCAACTAGATGGAAGTTAGGGACGCAGTGGTTCAGTGGCTAAGATGCTGAGCTTGTCGATTGAAAGGTCGGCAGTTCAGCAGTTCGAATCCCTAACGCCGCATAATGGGGTGAGCTCCCGTTACTTGTCCCAGCTTCTGCTTCTACAGTTCGAAAGCACGTAAAAAATGCAAGTAGAAAAATAGGGGCCACCTTTGATGGGAAGGTAACAGCGTTCTGTGCGCCTTTGGCGTTTAGTCATACCGGCCACATGACCACGGAGACGTCTTTGGACAACGCTGGCTCTTCGGCTTTGAAACGGAGATGAGCACCGCCCCCCTAGAGTCGGGAACGACTAGCACATATGTGCGAGGGGAACCTTTACCTTTAGATGGAAGTTATACAAATGGAAGTCACTTCAATATCTAATTTTCATACTAGATGGAAGTCACTTCAATATCTAATTTTTTTAAAAAAATACTAGATATGGCAGATTGCACTCTTTTATTTATCTAAAAATAATATTACAAGTAAATATCTGATAAATTTTGATAACACAACAGCTTTGTTGTCCGTAGCTGAAAGACATCAGAATTCTAATCAGAATAATATTGTTTTTTCCACCACTTTTTTGTCTTTGCAGTGAAGAAGCTAAGACTGTCACAGGTACGTATAATGAGATTTAAGAGCTGGGTGGGCAGAATAGGGAGGTGGAATTGGACAGATTTTGAAAACTTCCTGATATCCCACTTCTCTAAAGTTAATGAAAAAATATGAGGAATGCACTTTATCCCTGTCAGTGGTGGCTGATGAGAATTGTTGGGAGTTGGGTGGCATATAAATTTAATAAATGTTGATGAAGTTGGTGATGATGAAAACAGGAGACCTTTGAGGAAACCTAAGGTTGGATTTTACCCCAGCTTTGACATCGCCTAAGGGTTTCTGGTCTTCCTGTTCTGTACCTTGTGCAAGTTGATGGATGCAGATGCCTGAAGTCCCAGATTAAATTCAACTTTCAGTTGTGGAAACTCACTGGGTGACTTTAAGCACTGGCCTCAGCCAAGCAATCCACAGGGCTTCTGTTGTAGTAATAAAAAGAAAGGAGAGTTAAACCTAACTGCATCAGATCCTTTGATCCATGCCGGATTTAGAGCAATGATCAGAAAAACCTTTCCAAGCAGAAAGTTGCATGTTGCAGTGTATGAAAAAAAAATTTTTTTTAAATAAAATGAAATGCATGAAGCTTTGCAAGATAATCTTCCCAACTCTGTTCAAGATCTCACACAAATTCTCACGGAGAATGACAAAATTCTCATGCTCAAGAGAACATCCTACTCTTTGAGGACTTCCAAATGCTAGCAGGAATTATCTGTAGGTTGAGTTCTCTCAAGCATTTAGTTGGGATTGTGAAAGATAAGATAGAATAGAATAAAATAACACAGTTGGAAAGGACCTTGGAGGTCTTCTAGTCCAACCCCCTGCTTAGGTAGGAAACCCTACACCACTTCAGACAGGGCTCAAGGTTGACTCAGCCTTCCATCCTTTCTAAGGTAGGTAAATTGAGGACCTAGTTTCTGGGGGCAATAAGCTGACTTTGAATAAATATACAAAAGTATGAAGGCTATTGCTTAACGCATTGTAAGCCGCCCTGAGTCTCCGGAGAAGGGCGGCATATAAATCATTTTTTAAAAAAATGGTTATCCAACATCTTCTTAAAAACTTCCAATGTTGGAGCATTCACAACTTCTGGAGGCAAGTTGTTCCACTGATTAATTGTTCTAACTGTCAGGAAATTTCTCCTTAGTTCTAAGTTGCTTCTCTCCTTGATTAGTTTCCACCCATTGCTTCTTGTCCTGCCCTCAGGTGCTTTGAAGAATAGCTTGACACCCTCTTCTTTGTGGCAGCCCCTGAGATATTGGAACACTGCTATCATGTCTCCCCTAGATGATATCCCTCTTATTCATGTACTGTACCAAACATTTTACAACTGTGGTGTGAGGGGACAACATCTTCCAGTACACCTGGAAGAAAGACCCTTCAGAAATGCAAGGCAGTCTACATAGCAGAGATAATTCTGTCCAACAGAAGGAAATGGATAAATAGAACTTGTTTCTATTGTCCTTATATATAGCTTCTATTGTCATAGCAATAATACTTGCACTAGCACTTAAGACTTACTTATATACCTCCCCATAGTGCTTCACAGCACTCTCTGGATAGCTTGTCAGCATATTGTCCCCAACAATCTGGGTCCTCATATTACTGACCTTGGAAGGATGGAAGACTGAGTCAACCTTGAGCCAGTCAGCATCGAACTCGTGGCTGTGAGCAGAGTTAGCCTGCAATACTGCATTCTAACCACTGCACCACCTCAGGTCATGGATACACCAGCAACCATCTCAGCTAGCCAAATGGTTGAGAAGACTCTATCTCGGTGCCATTTCAGTAAGGGGTGTATAAGGTGAAAAAAGACCATGGAAAGGGGGACAAAGAAGGCCAGGAGCTGAAAAGGGCTGAAGGTAAGAAGAGTGGAGGTCTTTGCATCAACAGTTTGGGTTTAACCAGGAGAAAGGAGTCAGCCAGCAGTGTAGCAGGGGAAATTTGGAAGTTGGAGTTGTCCTCCTTGTTCGAAGAGTTCAAACAGAGGTAAGAACGGGAGCATAACAGCAGGAGAATCAACCAAGGGGTGGCTGGCTCAGAAAAGTCAAATTGGTAACCACAATTAGCAGAGTAACAGAGTTGGAAGGGACCTTTTTTTTTTTTTAATTGATTTATATGCCGCCCTTCTCTGGAGACTCAGGGCCGCTTACAATGTGTTAAGCAATAGCCTTCATACTTTTGTATATTTATACAAAGTCATCTTATTGCCCCCATAATCTGGCTCCTCATTTTACCTACCTTAGAAAGGATGGAAGGCTGATTCAACCTTGAGCCTGGTGAGATTTGAACTTGCAGTAATTGCAGGCAGCAGATGTACGTAGATGTTAATTAGTCTGCTGAGCCACCAGAGCTCCTTGGAGGTCTTCTAGTCCAAATTCCTGCTCCAGCAGACAACGCTATACCATGTCAGACAAATGGTTGTCCCATCTCAAAAGCCTCCAACGATGGAGCTTTTCCACACAGCTTCTGAAGGGAAGCCGTTCCTTCATCCCTTCGGTGATCAAAGCCCCACCTCATTTGATGTGTGTGAAGAGGCAGATAGCGAAAACAAACAGAGCTTCAATCGTACAGCTTGGCTTGCCATTTTGACTTTTCCCACCATCCCTTTGGAAGCCCCTGCATGGAGCAGAGAGGAAATCAACAAACTCAGCTGAAAGAATCTTCTAAAGGTGCTTTTTTTTTTCCAAGAGGCAACTAGACTTTCTGTCCAGAAAGTCCAGTTGCCTCTTGAAAAAAAGCACCTTTGGGACAACCATGACCTAGATGACTGAGAATCTCCATAGACAATAATCTTCTAGCACCAACCTGTCGCTCCATCCTTTCCCAATTCCCCAGAGCGTGTCGGAAAACACCTATGAAGCCGATGTGCATTACGCTGAATTACAGAACCTCCCGGCCTCTGGCAGGGGCCAATGTGATGGCGGAACCAACCCAGATGCTCAGAACAGTGACTACGCGACGGTGGCTGTGCTGAAAGAAGATGCCAGAGAGGAAGATTTTGGCAGTCACCAGCAAACAGAGGACAGCGGGGTAGAGGATGGGGTGAGGGAGGAGCAGATATCTGTAGAACCAGAGTCAGCTTCATGTGACTTGGAATAAGGGAGTCAACCAAGGGACAGAAGCTTTGGGTGTTCCAAATGGATGGTAAGTCTCTTCTTGAGAAGCCCAATTCTACAGCTCTACAGGTAGCCCTTGACTTACAACTATTTGTTTAGTGACCGTTCAAAGTTACAACAGCACTGAAAAAATGTGACTTATCCCCTTCCCCCCCCCACACACACTTATGACCGTTGCAGCATCTCCATGTTCATGTGATGATCAAAGTTCAAATGCTTGGCAACTCGAGAGCAGGCCAGGGATGCTTTGCGAGTTGACATCATATTTATGACAGTGGCAGGAACCCAGGGGTCATGTGATCCCCTTTTGTGAACTTCTGACAAGCGAAGGGAATGGGGAAACCAGATTCACTGAACAACCGTGTTACTGACTTAACAGCTGCAGGGATTCACTTAACAACGGTGGTGAGACAAGTGGTAAAATGGGGCATAATCCATTTAACAACCCTCTCGCTTAGTGGCAGGAATTTTGGCCTCAGTTGTGGCCGTAAGTTGAGGACTATCTGTATTGTTTATGCACTTTGAGTATATATTCCTACATCTTCTGGAGGTTCCCTCCCTTCTGGTCTCCAGCCACGACTGACAAATGGGATCAGTTTGGATGTTTGCAGGGAAAACAGAGAGGGAGGAATAGAGATTTTTTTCCTCACAATACGTAGAATCATAGAGTCATCGAATCATGATGCTAGAGAGGACCACGGAAGGCTTCTAGCCCCAAACCATTTGCCCAAGACAAGAAACCAAATGCCATTTCAGACAAATGATTGTCCAATCTTTGTTTTATAGCCTTGTGTGATGGAGCCCCCAGAAGACAGGCTGTTCTACTGGTTAATGTCTCTCAGGGTCAAGAAATTCTTATTTCAAGTTTGGATTTTCCTCTTATAAAGCTTCCACGCATTGTTTTTGTCCTATTCTGGGGGAGCGATGGAGAAGAAATCCTCCCCGCCTTTTGTCTGCGTCAACCCTCAAATACAATATTGGAAATACCTCTCCTTATCTTTTTCTTTAGCCTAAACATACCCAGTTCCTTTAGTTATTCTTATGATTTAGTCCAGGGGTGGCCTTTTTATCACGTGTGGACTTCAACTCCCAGCATTTCTGAGCCAGCATGATCACTTTTGTGTACTCTTCGGAGCATTTTTGTGCAAATATGGTAGAAAAGGAGTAGAAAAGCACTTTATGGAAAGATACTGCTGGAATTCATTCTGTACTAGTGCTGTAATTAGTGGCTTTTTCTAGCAGACCACTGATTAAGAAAGGGACAACCTCCAGAATTCAGAACTACCCAATAATAATACCCAACACACTTTTGTCATTCCTTGGACAACAGCTGGCTGTATTTATTTTTATTTCATTAGTGCCTGAAAGGACATTTGGAGTTTAAGTGATAAGAGAATCTGAGAAGATACTGCAACCATCTAAAAGCAAAAGAGCTGGACTCGATCAGATTATAGCTCATCTAGTTTAGATTTCTTTTCATGGTTTCTGGTTTCCTGGTTCCTAATGCTTTAGAAGGCCTCACGAACAAGACATGGAAGCAGTATTGAGAAATATACTACAGTAGGCCTCTAATCTTAAAATATTAGATAGTGCATTGTGGTTCATAGGTATTGATAGCGTTATCTTTCTAAGTTTGTCCAAGCGCCTTTCTAAACCATTGACATTGAAAACTGTTGTTCCAGCTTTCTGACTTTTGATATCAAAATGTTGATCTGGTAAGGAACCTGTATCCCAAGAAACATCACTGATGAGATGCCTGTGGAATTTTCGAACAAAGATTTAAAAATAAACTTGACTGCTTATGGGAATTGTGGATCTTAATTTATGGAAGTGGGGGGAAAGGATTTTCACTCAAGTAGCAGAATAGTTTGGGATCAGTTTTACTTCCAATTTCCTCCTAAACATTTATAAAATTAAAAGGATGTCTTCTATCATCTACCAAAGATTAAGTTTATTAAAGTACTGATAAAATGGGCTTAGAATACTATTTCCAGGTAAAAATGTTTTAAAACAGTCCACCCCCAATAGATACCTCTGAAAACAGTAGAAAAGAGGTAACCTGGAATCTTGCTAAAGCTCCAAAGTGCCTATTCCTTGAAGGTTTTCCTAAGAAGGTATCTATATATATAAAAATGGCGCTTGTGTGTGTGTGTCTGTATGTTCCAGCATAACTCTGGAACGCCTCAAGCAATTTCAACCAAATTTGGTACACAGATGACTTATTCTCTGTAAAAAGAAGTACTGTGGGGGCTAAGACACCCCTAACACCCCTTGAGATGTGTGTTCTGTTAAGATACAGCCTGTTGTGCCTTAAAATGGCTTCTACTGTACTGCCTTAAAATGGCTTCTACTGTACAGCACAATGGAGTTGCCATGGTAACGGCTTCATAGTACTCCACAAGGGAGCTCCCTCTGGTAAGGGGGAAAATCCAACATTAGACATTATGTTTGGTCCGGACATTTTCAACAAGGCTTTGATTATTCTTGAGGACAAATGTATGGCCATGATCACCACTACGAGACCGACATGACATACTTCACGCAGATTACCTACGAGAAAAGAACTACAATGTCGAACAGCTCAGTGCATATATTGCGGACAAGAAGCCACTTCTAAATCAGGACCAGAAAAAAGCATGCCAAATGATCATGGAAAACAACAAGGTGGTATCATTTTACTTGACGCTTCTGGGAGCACAGGGAAAACATTTTTAACTAATTTAATTCTCGCTGAAATCAGGGCTCAGGGTGAAGTTGCTCTCCCTGTCTAATGCAGGATTGGTATAAATAAATACCTGGGCAACGCCAGGTTATCAGGGTGTATTTATAAAAATTGGGATGAAGGTTAAGCAGAGCTGATGGGAACCACTGTAACATACATCCACGCGATGGTGGGATTCAGCCAGTTCGCACCATTTCGGGAGAACCAGTTGTTATCTTTCTGAGCAGTTTGGTGAACTGGTTGTTGGAAGAAATCATTAGGGCAGAGAACCGGTTGTTAAATTATTTGAATCCCACCACTGCATCCACGTTTATGCTGGAAGAGGTTGTACTGCATTTGAGTAGGCAAAGCTTCCTTAATGGTATCAAATTATTCTTAGAAAAAAAAGAAAAAGGTAAGTTTTGAGGAAAAGAAAGAAGTGCAAAACTCATTATTGGTGCATCTCTGTAGCGAAGAGTTAAAAAAAAAAGATTACAACACTATTCAAAGCAACTTACTAGCAAAAACAAAGGAAGTGACATCTCACTGGTTTGAGAAAGTTATTCTCCCATTTCTTCCTCAAACAGAGAAGACAATGCAAAAATAGGAAATGGTCACAGTTCCTCTCTGTTTCTCTGTAAGGTTTTAAAATGCAGAAGAAGAAAAAATATCGACACTTCCCCCTCATTGTTTCCTTCCTTCCTATCTCCTCTCTTACGCAAACAGACATGGTTGCACCCACATGTGTTCTGAAGATAAAGCCAGGTCTTCTTCATGAGCTGCTCCACACAAGCCTGCAGCAATAGGAGGCTGAACAAGTTTTCCCAAAGGCGCTTTTTCAAGAGGAGCTGGGTTTTCCTTTGTTTTTCCTTGAAGAGGTTTCACTTCTCATCCAAGAAGCTTCTTCAGTTGAATTGAACTGAACTGAATGAACTGAAGAAGCTTCTTGGATGAGAAGCGAAACCTCTTCAAGGAAAAACAAAGACTATCCTGTTGCCTCCTGAAAAAGCACCTTTGGGACAACTCTGATTGACTGATGACTGAGAATTTCCATAGTCATTTAGCTGAAAATGTTTCTTTGGCTTAATGCAGTGTCCACATATTAGCTATGGACAATGCAGTTAAGTACACATATAATTCTTTGAACTGACCTTCTCTTGTGTCTAGGGCAATGGTTCCCAACGTGGGGCCATGCCCCACAGTGGGGCAATTTGATTTTTAATGGGGGCAATTTGGAACTTTGTTTAAACCAAGTTTAAACTTGTTTAAACTTCTGCTGCACCAGTGCGCCTACCGTCCCTGTCCTAATATTCCTTTTTACTTCTCTTTTCATGTATTCAAATTATGTTCATACTTTTACCTGTTATCTTAGTTACACTTGATAAATAAACTTATGATTATATGATTATGATTAAGTTAATGGCCTTTTAGACTTCCTCCGTGTGAATAGGAGTTCACTTTTTGAATAGTAAGAATTATATGTCACGGGGTGGCGGGGGGCATCAGGATTTTAGAGATGCTTAGGTGGGGCATGGCCAAAAAAAGATTGGGAATCACTGGTCTAGGGATTGTGATCACACATTGTGCTAAATTTATGATTTTTTAAAAATCCTACCTTTGTTTAATTTTGGTTTATAAAATTTATAAGGTGCTCATCTTACCTCAAGATAACCCCAGGCAGCTTACAACCATAATAATAAAGATCATTAGGTGAAATTTGCACATTAAAATCTAAATCATGATTCACGAACATAGGAGGACTAGCTTGACACAACAGGCTAAGCCAAGATCCAGGGAAGTCATAATTCTTTGTATGTATTGATCATCTCAAGAAGAATGCAGAGCAAGCCACCTGATACTACCTACCGGTAGGTAGTTTGAACTACAACAGACATGGAGTCCAGGTGTGATGGAGCTTGAAAATATCAATTGAGCATCAAATTGCAGAATTGTCTTGAGGAATTTTTTTATCTATCTATCTATCATCTATCTATCTATCTATCTATCTATCTATCTATCTATCTATCTATCATCTATCCAACCATTTATTTATTTATCTCTTTTTTATTTGTTTATTTGTTTAGTGTGTATGTATGTATGTATGTATGTATGTATGTATGTATGTATGTATTCTCAGGGAATTGTGCAACAGGTGTCCAACTGAAGTCAGAGGCGCTGACAGGAACTTATAGTTTTATATTAATAAATATATTTTATATCAATATATACAGCAAATTAGATAGTCAGGCAAACAGGAGCATCAAGAGATAATTCACAGAGCGTACAGGACACACAGAAGAAAAAGGGAATCTCCCCCTCCACACCAGTGGTGGGTTGCCTCCGGTTCACACCAGTTCTATACAATCTGTAGTAAAACCGGCGGGAGGCTCCGCCCACCAACCCCGACATCATCAGAATGCTTCTGCACATGCGGCTCCATTGCAAACCGGTAGTTAAGGTAAATAGAACCCACCCCTGCTCCACACCCATAACAACCAATCACAGTGCAGATTGCCTCACGCAGGAGCCAGCACTTTCCAACCAATCAACCGCAACTCAGTGTTCTGGCTCACCGCAAAACCCCATTGCTCCAGCTGCTAAATTCAACTATCTTAACATTATATCGACTAAATTTTGGGTAATCAATGGTCATGATCAATCAGGTAGCGCTGCAATCCTTTCATTCCCGAAAGCTGCACCATAAGAGAAAGCAAAGAGGATAAACATACATCTCTGTCATATCCAGTTTTATTGTGAGGTTAAAAAAATACTAAGCCCTTGATTGCTATTCAGTCGATGCAAACTTTTCATTGAGCTGTGGACATAAGAAGGCCTTCCTTTTGGCACAGAATAGTGCTCAGATCAGATTGCCTAGGATAGAAAATTGCTTGGTTTGTTCCAGGGGTGAAATGCTCCCGGTTCGGACTGGATCGCCTGATCCAATAGCAATGGCGGCGGGTGGTTCGGGGAACCGGTAGCAAAAATCCCTGGCCCCCCCACCCCCCATGCCCAGCTGAGCCACATGATCATCAGAGGCTTTTTTTTTTACTTTTAAAAGCATTTTTTTGGCCGAAGAGGTTGTAGAAAAAATGCTTTTAAAAATTAAAAAAAAAAGCCTTTGAGGATCGCGCAGCTCAGCTGGGATCGTCAAAGGCTTTTAAAAACATTTTTTAAAAAAATAAGCCTCTGACGATCAGGCAACTCAGCTGGGATCATCAGAGGCTTTTAAAAGCTTTTTTTTACAACCTCTTTGACCAAAGAGGTTGTAGAAAAAATGGTTTTAAAAGTTTTTTTTTTAAAAAAGTTGGCCATGCCCACTCAGTCACATTACCCCACCACCACCAAGCCACGCCCACAGAACTGGTAGTAACAAATTTTACATTTCACCACTGGTTTGTTCAGCTCTTCAAACAAGGGAAGAAAAAAAATCCTGCTCTACAATTATTCTTTTAGGAAATTCAGTTGCACTGAAAAATGTCGGTTTCAACTGGAGCTTAACATCAAACAACATGTTACAGGTAGACCTCAACTTATGACCACAATGGAGCCCAAAATGTAGGTTGTTCAGTGAGAAATTTGTGAGGTGAATTTTGTCCCATTTTACAACATTCCTTGCCACATTTGTTAAGTGAATCACTGAAGTTGTTAAATTAGTAGCACAGTTGCTCAGTCAATCTGGCTTCCCCATTGATTTGGCTTGTTAGGTGATTGCAAAAGGTGATCGTGTGACCCCGGGACACTGCAACCCGTCATAAATTCGAGTCAGTTGTCAAGCATCCAAATGTAAATCGCGTGATCATAGGGATGATGCAATGGTCATAAGTGTGAAAAACGGCTATGTCACTTTTTTTAGTGCCATTATAACTTTGAACGGTCACTAAATGAACTGTTCTAAGTTGAGGACTACCTGTACTGTATACAGGAACAGAAAACCACAACCGTTGGAGCAATGTCTGAATTGTTTTGTTGCTGTCCATGGTCCTGCATGGTCCAAATATCTCAATTTCTTATTCCAAGATGGATCCTTTGTGTATCTATGGCAGAAGGAACCAACTTTTCAAGAGGGCAGAATTAACTTCTTCAAAGATTATTTGACTGATATTTTTTTTTAAATGCAGGTACACTCATTTCTAACAACCGCAACTTTGATGTGACACTTTCTGAAGTCTTTGAAATAAACAAACTGGCTTAATTTCCACACAAAGGCCATGTTCCTGCAATAGGGGTCTCAACTTGAATCTAGCCAGAGTGATTAGTATAGGTTTCCATACATTGTACGATTCCACAAAAGGCATTTAATGAGATAAACCATAATGAACCCTAGAGCTATATATAGGAAAGCTGTCAAATAACATAGAGTTAAATACAAAAACAAATACAGTAGTAAAGTTGTCCAAATAAGTTATTAGGAACATCATGACAACAGGAGTGAGTAAGATGGATTAATAGACATATTTCACCCTAAACATGAAACTCAAATAGTTTGGCCACCTAATGAAAAGGAAGGACTCACTGGAGAAGAGCCTAATGCTGGAGAAGATTGAGGGCAAAAGAAGAAGAGGACAGCAGAGAACGAGGTGGTTGGATGGAGTCACTGAAGCAGTAGGCGTGAGCTTAAATGTGCTTGAGAGGATGGTAGAGGACAGGAAGGCCTGGAGGAACGTTGTCCATGGGGTCGCGATGGGTCGGACATGACTTTGCAACTAACAACAACAAAATCCTAAACATTTTTAATTGAGGGTTACCATTTGGAGAATGAAGATTTGCGATAAAATGATTTTTTTTTTAAAAAAAGGTGTTTTTTTCTTTCTCTTTTAACCTTACTCTGATGCCAAATAGTTCTCCAAAATTGTAGACTCCAGAACTCCAGAGAGTTTCTGCCCACCCCAAATTCCCACTCTATTATTTTCTTTGTAAGACTATTATTTGCCTCTGAGTAAGTTTTCATCAGCTTGGGGTAAAAGACCTTTTTGCAATTATGACCATGAGCTCAGCAGCCTCTGAGAGATATAATAAGCCAAGCAAGGAAGGAAGGTAGAGCTTATTTAAAGAAAGGAAAACTCTAAAACATTTGCATCGAAAAATGACTATCATTATGCAAATTATACATTTTTGATGCCAAAAGTAGAGGGGGAAATTTCTCAACTAACCGTAATTATTCAAATTATATACATATTTAAAGCTGACTAATCAAAATGACTAATCATTTGGACTCAGCAAGAAGTTTGCAGACATTTCTATTGGCTATGAAATAACTAGCTTTGTATTAATTTATAGGAATGGGAAAAGGGTCATATTCCTGGATGAAGTTGACTGCATTAGACCCCAGGAGATCTCCAATACTTTTAGGCACATCATTTCAAGATCTATGAAGGACACTCTTGAATGGCTAGAAACCCCCATCCATAAGCCAGTGTAGCTATTTTCATCGTTAATGCTAAATCATTGTTTTGGTTAGTTTGTTGGACAATCTACATTGAGTCTCACAGACAGCTCAATTGCTCTATTGTGGCATGGCACCTGGAAAAAGGCCACGGACAAGCTGAGCGCTACAATTACGATGTGTGATTAGGGCTTTGAGTTTGATTAGCTCACCTTAATCGCAGTCCATGGTATCATTCAAATCTAAACTAAGGGTGACTTTATGATTCTTAAGCCTACAGGAAAGTGTACGTGGGGTACAAGAATAGCTGTAACGTGAAGCTGCTCCTCCACCAACAACATCTCCCCTGCCCCTATTTTCTTCTTACTCCCAAGGAGTATATGAAATACACAAAAGACATTTACTCTTCTGACTGAACATCATGGGCTTCTGTTCTTGTGGGGAAGCAAGCAAGCAAGCAAGCAAGCAAGCAAGTAAGCAGGAAGCACTGCATATGTTGCTGAGATATTGTCCAAAGAGAAGGGAATTGATCCATATGTGTGGGTTAAGATTTCATGTTGGATCCTGTTTAGCATTATGCTCCCCCGACACACTCACAGAGCCTTTGTGGCTTGTTGGATTAATTCAAGATTGTTTTCCCTGGTATTTAACAGTAGCAATAGCAATACTTAGCAATATTGATATTTACAATAGAATAAAGCTGGAAGGGACCTTGGAGGTCTTCTAGTCCAGTCCCTTACTCTAGCAGGCCCTATACCATTTCAGATAAGTGACTGTCCAGTCTCTTCTTAAAAACTTCCAGTGATGAAGCACCCACAACTTCTGAAGGTAAAGCTGTTCCACTGATTAATTGTCCTCCCTGTTAGGAAGTGTCTCCATAATTCCAGGTTGCTCCTCTCCTTGATTAGTTTCCAACTATATTTAGCAATAGCAATTAGTCTTATAGTACTTCACAGTATTAAACAGCCCTGTCTAAGCAGTTTACAGAATCAGCCTATTGCCCCTCACAATCCGGGTCCTCATTTTATTTTATTGACTTCGAAAGGTTGGAAGGTTGAGTCAACCTTGAGCCGGTGAGAATCAAACTGCTGGCAATCAGCAGAATTAGCCTGCAATGCTGCATCCTAACCACTGTGCCACCATGGCTCTAAATCATATCAAAATTTATTCACTGACTCTCATCCGCAGAAAAAGCCTAGCCAAAAGTAATATTGCACCGAGATGAATCTAGGCCACAGTTTGGAACATGTTGTGTGAATTAAAGTGGTTAATTAATTAATTAATTTCCATTTCATATTAGAAACTGCCCAGCTCCTCCCAACAGAGCAACTCTGGGCCGTTTATGATTTATTGGTGATGCAAGTTAAAAGTAACACAGCTTGGGATGTTGTGTGAATGCAGCCAGCATGGTGGAATATAAATGCTAAACTGAAAGAACCATGTTCAGATACCCTGTTTCCCCAAAAATAAAACCCAACCTTAAAATAAGTCCTAGCATGATTTTTCAGGATGCTCGTAATATAAGTCCTACCCCCAAAATAAGCCACAGTTAAGATTGTCAGCCAGATGGGTGCATTTGGTTCCGTATTTTCCCCAAAATAAGACCTAACCAGAAAATAAGCTCTTATGTGTCTTTTTGAGCACATAACCTCAAACCTTGGGGAAACACGGTATCTTCTTATAGAGGTAGTCCTCAACTTATGACCACAATTGAGCCAAGAGTCGCGGATCACCTGTATTATTATTATTATATTATTATTATATTATAATTATTAATCATTATTATTATTAAGAGCCTTAGTGGCGAAGCAGACTAAAGTGCTGTTAAATAGCACCAGCTGCCTGCAATTACTGCAAGTTCAAATCTCACCAGGCTCAAGGTTGACTCAGCCTTCCATCCTTCCGAGGTAGGTAAAATGAGGACCCAGATTGTGGGGGCAATAAGCTGACTTTGTATAAAAAAGAACACCGCTGGGGGGGGGGGGGAGCGAAAGTCTTACTAAGCAGGTATATATACAAAAGTATGAAGGCTACTGCTTAACGCATTGTAAGCCGCCCTGAGTCTCCGGAAAAGGGCGCCATATAAATTGAACCAATAAATAAATAAATAAATAAGTATGTCCATTTAAAAATAAATACCTCCACCCTTGTAATTGTACAGGTAACCACTGTGTTTCTGATGTGAAATGAAACACTCAGTGAAGTAACCTGCATGCAGAAATGCTGAGAAATTATTTCAGCTAAACATGTAGCAATAGCACTTAGACTGTTATAAGCTCCATGGCTTAGGACCTGGTTATTTACGGGACCGCCTACTACCACAAGCAGCCTCCCACTGGCCGGTACTCTCTCATAGAGAGGGGCTCCTCCGGGTGCCGTCAGCTAAACAATGTCGACTGGCGGCCTCCAGTGGGAGGGCCTTCTCTGTGGGGGCACCCACTATCTAGAACGAGCTCCCCCCAGAGATATGGAGGATCCCGGATCTACACACTTTCCGCCGTGCTCTTAAGATTCTTCTATTCCAGCAAGCCTGCCTGGCCTAATTTTCTCCCGTTTTAAAATTCTTTTATATCGAAATTTTAATTTGTTTAAATTATTGGAATTTTTTAATTGTCTTGGGCTAAATTATTTAATTTGGTTTTAATTATATCTTTTAACTTTTGTATTTATGTATTTTATTTTGTGCCTGTTCACCGCCCTGAGTCCTTCGGGAGTAGGGCAGTATATAAATCTAATAAAAGAAAGAAAGAAAGAAGAAAAGAAAGATACCACTTCATAGTACCTTAAAGCCCTAAGCGGTTTACAGAGTCAGCCTATTGCCCCCAAGAATCTGGATCCTCATTTTACTGACCTCAGAAGGATGGAAGGCTGAGCCAACCTTGAGCCAGTCAGAATTGAACTGCTGGCAGTGGGCAGAATTAGCCTGCCGTACTGCATTCTAACCACTGCGCCACCAAGGCGCATGGACACACAAGCTGCATGTCCCAGCACAAACATAATTCACCCTACAGGAAGAAACCATTGGCCAACTATCACCTGATTGGTGGGAGAGCTACCGATACCAAATCTGCAATAGCCAATTATAACGTAATTCTCGGATCACCATATTTCTGCTTGGCTTGTTGCTGTTGTGGCTTCTGGAGACTTTTAAGGCCGAGGTAGTGTTAAAAAAAAATTTCAACACATAAACATCCTCCCCAATCTGTGCCACAACATAAGACAACAGCGCCTGAGAATGACTGGAGCTGTTGCTCAGACCTCGGTGCCTTCTGCCGTGTCCTTAAAACCTTCTTTTTCCAGCAAGCTGGGCTGGCCTAACACTTTTTAAAATGTTTTTAATTGTTTGTTATTGTTTTTAATCATGGGGCCAAATTTATATATATCTTTTTAATTGTATTTTAATGTTTGTAGTTTATGTTTTTATTTGGCTGTTCACCGCCCTGAGTCCTCAGGGAGAAGGGCGGTATACAAATTTAAAAATAAATAAATAAATAAATAAATAAATAAATAAATAAATAAATAAATAAATAAATAAATAAATAAATAAATAAATAAATAAATCTGGCAGGCAGGTTGGGGAATAGGCCACCAGGTGTCATCTGTGATTGCAAGCAAAATAAGAGGACACTCATCACCCCCTACTGGCTTTCTGAGTAATGATATTCCCATTAAAGGACTTTAATAAGTACAACAGCAAGTGACATCTTTGAAACTCTGGCAAAAAATAAACCTTAGCAGAGTTTACTTTTGTAACTGAGTTCATTGCAAACCTGGATGTAGACCATGCAGGACCATACTCAAAGACCGTACTCAAATGCAGATTGGGTTGGAATGTCCCTTATTCAACTGGATCATGAGGTGGCACTGGAATCGGTTGTATCTGGAGAAAACCAGGCCGTTCCTGGGGTGTCCAATGATTATTTAAGGTTCAGCTAGCTTCCTGACTGACGTAACCCACTGTCAGTTTTGGAAGACAATTTTCTTTTTTGCTTCTAAACTGCCACATATTTTAGCTGGGGAAGTTGGGAGGGGGTTGTTGTTGGAGCGGTAGAAAGTTAGTCATAACAACATTCCGTATTCAAGGACTTTTGCCTCCATCTGATGGAGACTGCCTGAAGATTCTATCCAGTTGAGTGTGAAGAGTTGATTGGACAATGTGACGAACTTGTGGGTGTGGGGCAGGGCTGTGAACTGTTAGCTGGGTGGAGAAAACCTGGAAGCTTTCAGATTCGGGTTTTCCCAGATGTGCCAACATGACATCTCTAATAAATTGGAACTTTGAGGAACCTCAGGCCTCAGAATTTTATTTCGTTGGGGGTGTTTCTTGGAACCCTGACACCCACATTTCCCTCCCGCCATCTCTGAGCTCGTTTGAGTAAGCTAGCATCTTGCATTGAAAGCCGAAGTGAATATTATCATTGAGTTGGAAGGTATTTTTAAAGGTCTGTAATGGTGCATGAGAAAGGCCTTGGGAGACGGGATGGGAGGAAGAGATGCTGCCTAGAGAATGGTCAGAGAAGAGAGGGCATAACCAGCAGCTGCATAATGGACAGAGAAAGAGGCTCAGAAGGTACCCTCCCTAATTTCTCAGATTGTAAAGGAGAGAGGGGGTGGGAGATGTGTATTTTCAGACTTGCAAGATTCTGTTAATGTAGCATTGCAATAAATAGCTCATCCGGTTGTTTCTGGTGTGCTTTATCTGGGAAGGCTGATGAGGTCATTTAATACAATTCTCTGCCAATGGAAGAGAGGTCCATCATTACATTGCTTGCTTATCCTGCTCTAGCTGGCTCAGTAGATTACTAAATTTAGTAGACCTACTAAATTTGGCCCACCTCAGACTCTAACCTTCTTGCCAATTACTGTGTTCGAGACCTTATTCATCCGGGTGGGAACTGAATCCAAGTTAAAAAACTAGATTTAGTCCTCCGCAGTTCTTACACGTTAGATGCTACTGGAAGGCAGGACTTTCGGAGAAGAAATGCCACGGCTGTTTCAGCTGTTACTGCAGTATGAAGAGAGAAGCAAATGTTTCTTCAGCTTAGCTAAAAAAGCGGAACACTATTCATTTTTATCTGACAGGCAAAACGAGGCATGAATTGTGAACGAGCAAATGTAGCGCATCTTGGAAAGAGAAGGCGGCGGCCTGTCTTGAGGTACCTCAAAAACAGAGAATAACAATCTCAGATCTTCTTCAAGATAGCTTAGGCTCACATACCGGAAGGCTGCCATCTTTTTTTGTTCCGTTTTGGTGCTTCAGGAAGCTTCTGAGGTCCAAATGCAGGGGTGGGTTGCTGGGGGTTTGCAGGGGTTCGGGAGAACCTCTAGCTAAGATTCTGTGTAGTTCGGAGAACCTCCAAATCTCAGTCCTGGCTGGCCCTGCCCACCCCATCCCTCCCCTCCCAGGAGTCCCTATGTGGCTCATTTTGGATGCAGGTAAGTGCAGGGCATGCATGGAGGCCCGGGGAGGGAAAAAAAACAGGCCTATTGGAAGTTTGGGAAGGCCGGAAACGGGCTTGTTTCTGGCCTCTGGAGGGCCTCTGGAGCCTGGGGAGGCAGTTTTTGCCCTCCCAGAGGCTCGAGGAAAGCCTCTGGAGCCTGGGGAGGGCAAAAACACACACACCCCGCCGTGGTGCAGGAGGCCAACTAGGCTATGCCCACCCAGTAACCAGGCAGAGATCCCCTTGCTAAAATTTTTGAAGCCCACCCTTGTCCAAATGCATACAGAAAGTCTGACCACGGAGTCCCTAGGCCAGTGTGAGGGGTTGTGTAAAGGCCGGGGAAGCAGTGGAAGATTTCAACGGGTGAATCAGTTGAAACCTTATCTCATCATCTGCAACTCAATCCAGGTGAGGAGAAGGGTGGCGGGAAAAGCATCTTCAGAGAGACTGATAATCAACGAGGCTGGAAAATTCCTAACACACTTTCCAAGGTTCCCTATTTACGCCAAACAATAAAGAGACTTTACTGAACCGTTTTTAATTCTTTGGTCGTGCCCAGCTAGGGCAGACTTGACAGCTACAGAGTCATGCTTCCAGCTTCTATTCACCTGGAAATTTGAAAAGAATCACGTACTGCATTCTTATGACATTCCTGCCATTCCTTCTTGACGAATGGTCGATTGTCAATGCCAGACACCCCACCAAATTCCACACGGGCACAGTATGAACTTGGGGAGGGAACGGAGGCAGAATTTCCTTGGGAAGATGTTAACCGGCAATATGCGAAAAGTTGGCATTGTATATAGAGTGCTGAGGAAATCTATAGAACGCATGACGTTTTCAGGCAAAGGATGAAAATGTCTGCGTTACTTTAAATATTCTATTCAGGTAGTCCTCTGCTTACGACCAAAATGGACCCCTGTTGTTGAGACAGTTATTAAGCGAATGTTGCCTCATTTTATGACCTTTCTTGCCACGCTTGTTACGTGAATCACTGAAGTTGTTAAGTTACTAACATGGCTGTTAAGTGAATTCATCTTCCCCATTGACTTTGCTCGGGAGAAGGCTGCAAAAGGTGATCACATGATCCCGGGACACTGCAACTGTCATAAATACGAGTCTATTGCCAAATGTCTAAATTTTGATCATGTGATCGTAGGGGTGTTGCAACAGACATAAGTGTAAAAAATGGCCATGTCGCTTTTTTTCAGTGCTGTTAATTTCGAGTGGTCGCTAAACAGCAATAGTACTTAGACTTATATACCGCTTCACAGTGCTTTACAGCCCTCTCTAAGCGGTTTACAGAGTCAGTATATTTGCCCCCCAACAATCTGGGTCCTCATTTTACCGACCTTGGAAGGATGGAAGGCTGAGTCAACCTTGAGCCTGGTGAGATTTGAACTGCCAAATTTCAGGCAGCCGGCAGTCAGCAGAAGTAGCCTGCAGTACTGCATTCTAACCACTGCGCTGCCACGGCTCTTAAATGAACTGTTGCAAGTCAAGGACTACCAGTATAAATTTCCCAGGCATTGTATATAATACCTAGGCATTATGCAGACTGACAAAAACTATTTAGGCAAAGGATGAAAAAGAGAGTCACGAAAAGTCATGACTCTCCTTTCATACTTAACCCTAATCCTAACCCTTTACTGAAAAGACGTAGATCAAAATGATCGAAGACATGCAATGCAAAGTACAACAGGACTTTTCCTACTGAAAAAACATAAATAAGAAAAGAATACCATTTCTGACCTACATGTTGCAATAAGGAATCCTAGAATGCCTTTTCAGTGGGAGTATTTTATCCTTTGCCTGTTTGCCTTTTGGCATTGCATAGAGTGCCCAGGAAATCTATGAAACATTAAGCGTTTCATGCTTCGACATCCCATTTTTGGCTTTCTATACATTTCCTAGGCCAGAATTCGCCAATGTTTCCGGCTTTGCTGACCGACAGGAGGGAGGGGGAGAAGGGATGTTTCCGTGTGAGCGGCTAGCAAGCGCGCATGTGCGCAGCTCCATTTGTATGAGTGGCATGCAGACACACCTGCCGCTCACTTAAACGGAGTGCGCGTGCATTGGCCGTTTCGACAGCCCGGTTACAAACCCCTCACGGCCCATTAGTGGTCCGCGGCCTGCAGGTGGGAGAGACCCTGTTCTAGGCAGTCTATAAAATGCCTAATTTCACACACCGAGGGTGACAAACACACAAAGGTCCCAACCTCAATCCCAAATTATTTCTATAACGACAGGGTACGGAAAACACTCTTCTCTAAGACATTGGAGAATTTCTGCCCGTCGGAGGAGAAACAAGCTGAAACAGACTTATAAATACAGTAGGCAGCTAACAATTTCATTTTTCTAACCTGAGCAATATCATCCCAGCAGCAGTGCAGGCATCACCCAGCTTTATAGGCCCTGACATAAAGTTGCTTTCGTTCGTTTTGGTACGAACCAAACGGGCACGATTTCTGCTTGTCCTTCTAGAATTCTAATATTTTACTGAAGTCCCCAAAAAAGCCACTTGTACTAGCACTGATGATGTTACCTAGTTTGGGGAATGGAAGGTCTACAAGAAAACAAGCAAGCTCAGAGAGCACCAAGGACCCCTCAAAGCCACTTATCCAGTGCCAAATGAGCAAGAGCCCATCATTTCTTTTATCCTCTATAATGTTTATGAACGGGGCACGTTCGCCATCTCAACAGAATAGGCAGTCCATTTCTCCCAAACTTCCTTGGCTTGTCCGTATCCAGAACAGCAAAGCCGTCTCCAGGTGTCTCCTTTGTTAGGTGGGCTTGAAAAGAAGAGGAAGGGCGAATACGGCAGGTTTACAAGGGGCCATTCGGCTGCTCTTTATCAGGCTGTACCAGATCTTGATAGACGAGAGAACGAAGGAATCTAGGATAAGAATCTTTCTCCATCAACCCAAAGATCCTCTTTTGGGCTTGGTCAAAGCAAGACCGGGTGGGAAGCAAAATGTTCCGATTGGTGACATCTCTGGTCTGGGAATCAAGGTTCACCTGAAATTAAATGCAAATGATTATCCACATGATACAAAGTGGCTGCAGCTGTGATTTGTTTAAACACCAATAAAACTTATTTGCAGGAGCCGGGGGAAAAAAAAAATCCCCTCAGGGACTGGAAACTAAAGATGTTGTGAGTTCAAAATTTAGAAACCTGCAGATAAAGATTATTAATCAATAAATGCTGATCCAGAACAAGTGTTGACACAGCTGGCATGTTAGTGCCCCCCCCCTTCCTTCAATTGCATCTGGTTGAAGAAATTCATTATTATTATTATTATTATTATTATTATTATTATTATTATTATTATTATTACCCTGTTTCCCCCAAAATAAGACATCCCCTGATAATAAGCCCAATTGGGCTTTTGAGCACATGGAAATAAGGCCAAGTGCTTATTTCAGGGTTCAAAAAAATATAAGACAGGGTCTTATTTTTGGGGAAACACAATATTTATATTTTATTTTATTTTATTTTATTTTATTTTATTTTATTTTATTTTATTTTATTTTATTTTATTTATTTTATTTTATTATTTTTATTTTATTTTATTTTATTTTATTTTATTTTATTTTATTTTATTTTATTATTTTATTTTATTTTATTTTATTTTATTTTATTTTATTTTATTTTATTTTATTTTATTATTTTACTTTACTTTACTTTACTTTACTTTACTTTACTTTATTTTATTTTATTTTATTTTCCATACTTCTAAACCTTAAAAATTTACAACATTTTTGCCAGAAACCGGTGTTTAATTCCAGTTTCTGCCAAACTTCATGATTGCCAAGTTTGCTTAATGACCGCTACAAAAAAGGTTGTAAAATGAGGCATGATCGTGTGGTGTGACCTTCTTATCAACTGTCTTGACATTGATACAATAGGACTGAGTGTTTTGTTAATATGATTTATTGGGTTAGGGATTTTCTGTCTTCACTGTGAGTGGTATTGTGTTGGGGTGGGTGCACTTAGGGAGCTCAACCAATCTCATTGTACATATGTTGAATAAAGATTTGAATTGACTTAGGACCAAAATTGAAGTCATAAGTCCAAGGAAAGCTGGATGTTTCCAAGTTAGATGTCCTGCAACTTTCAGTGACATACAGTATAGTCCTAAAATTAGCTGAGCAGTAGGAGGAACAGGTGCAATGATATGGCCCTGTACTGTCCTCGACGACCCTGTTTGAGTATTAACGTCATTCTCTGACTTCCTCTTTGCTAATCTCTTGAAAACAACAGCAGAGCCCAGGGACTCTCTGGTTCAGAAAAACAACTGGAGAAATGCGTTCACCTCCTCCATCATATCTGTCAGCGTTTCAAGTAATGCACCCATAGAAATCAGAACTCCGAGATAGGCAGGTTCCTCAAGGAACAGTTTATTGGATACTTCATATTGGCACAATTGGTGAAAGCCGACTCTGAATTTTCTCGTGGCTTTCACCTGATTAAAAGTAAAAGTTTCCCCTTCCCCCCCCCAAGTCACTGGTCACGCTGTCCAATCCGGGTGCTGGCTGGTTGCTTGGTTACTTGCTCCTCCTCTGGCCAGCCACCTGTGAGAATGTCCTTGGTTCCCACAGGAAAACTTTATTGTTCAGGCTACAAAACCCCATCTAACTATTTCTCCCCTCCCACCGTTGCGTGGCAACCCTGAAGCCTCCAAGATGGCTTCAGCCAGGTTCACTTCAGGGTTGACAATGCCACTGTGAAGCACTGTTTTGAATCTTTCATTTCATTGGCATCCCTTCCTTTCTAGCTTTCCAAAGGACACACGGATCATGATAAAGCACTACAAAAAAGCAAGGTCAATATGAAAAGAAGGACTAGGGGAGACATGAGAGCAGTGTTCCAATATCTCAGGGGCTGCCACAAAGAAGAGGGAGTCAAGCTATTCTCCAAAGCACCTGAGGGCAGGACAAGAAGCAATGGGTGGAAACTAATCAAGGAGAGAAGCAGCCTAGAACTAAGGAGAAATTTCCTGACAGTAGAACAATTAATCAGTGGAACAACTTGCCTCCAGAAGTTGTAAATGCTCCAACACTGGAAGTTTTTAAGAAGATGTTGGATAACCATTTGTCTGAAGTGGTGTAGGGTTTCCTGCCTGAGCAAGGGGTTGGACTAGAAGACCTCCAAGGTCCCTTCCAACTCTGTTATTCTATTCTATTCTATTCTATTCTATTCTATTCTATTCTATTCTATTATTTGATTGGCCACCAGCATGAATATATGAGATTTGTTCTGTGTGGCTTGGTACAGAGACACCCGTTTGTCTGGATTAGTACAAAGAAAAAAAAACTTTGTAAGAAAGGAATAAGAAAAAAAAAATCTATTCAAATGATGAAATACAAAAATTTGAAATGCCTATATATCATGGGTGAAATGCTCCCGGTTCAGACCGGTAGCGATGGTGGCGGGTGGTTTGGAGAACTGGTAGCAAAAATCCCTGCCCCCCCCCGCCCCCCCATGCCAAGCTGAGCCACACAATCATCAGAGGCTTTTTTTTTTACTTTTAAAAGCATTTTTTCTACAACCTCTTCGGCCGAAAAAATGCTTTTAAAAGTAAAAAAAAAAGCCTCTGATGATCGCGCGGCTCAGGTGGGATTGTCAGAGGCTTTTAAAAGCATTTTTTCTACAACCTCTTCGGCCGAAGAGATTGTGGGAAAAAAAATGCCTTTAAAAGCCTCTGACGATCCCAGCTGAGTTGCCTGATCATCAGAGGCTTTTAAAAGCATTTTTTTCTGCAACCTCTTAAGGTCGTAGAAAAAATGCTTTAAAAAAAAAAGGAAGTTGGCCATACTCACCCAGTCTCATTACACCCCCCCCCAAGCCATTCCCACAGAACCGGTAGTAACAAATTTTACATTTCACCACTGCTATATATGCGGCAATACATATGCAGGCATGCAGAGAAGAGCAACCAAGATGATTAGGGGCTGCTGGAGGCTAAAACATGAAGAACAGTTGCAGGAATTGGGATATGCATAGTCTAGTGAAAAGAAGAACTACGGGTGACATGATAGGAGTGTCCCAATATTTGAGGGGCTGCCACAGAGAAGAGGGAATCAAGCTATTCTCCAAAACACCAGAAGGCCAGACAAGAAGCAATGGATGGAAACTAACTAAGGAGAGAAACAACCTAGAACTAAGGAGAAACTTCCTGACAGTGGGAACAATGAACCAGTGGAATTGCTTCCCTTCAGAAGTTGTGGGTGTTCCACAGCAGTAGGTTTCACATTTTGTTACCACCGGTTCACTGCACACATGTGCCTTCCACGTATGCGCCCAGCCTTCCACTCATGTGCTTTGCTTGTGTGTGCATCTTCTGCGCATGCACCCGACTTAAAAAATGTGCCTAAATGGGACAGCATAGAGTGAGCGATTTCCGCTACCGGTTCGCCTGAATCCGTATGAACCGGCTGAATACGACCTCTGGTGCTTCATCACTGGAGGTTTTTAAGAAGAGATTGCACAGCCACTTGTCTGGAATGGTATAGGGTCTCCTGCTTGAGCAGGGGGTTGGACTAGAAGACCTCCAAGGTCCCTTCCAACTCTGTTGTTCTGTTATGAACTCTGTTGCAACATACCGTATTTTTCAGAGTATAAGAAGCACCTTAGTTTTTGGGGAGGAAAATAAGAAAAAAGCTGATTGGCAGGTGGATCGGAATACCCCCAATCAGCTGTTCCCAGAGGTGAACTTTAGCAACAGGTTCCTTGGTTGTGAGCTCTGGACCTTGCTTTTTTTTCTGCCTCTGAAACTTCTGAAACAGAGCTTCA
Source organism: Pantherophis guttatus (assembly GCF_029531705.1). The sequence goes on along the minus strand of NW_026844046.1, from coordinate 691,929 downwards.
GAAAAAAAGCCTCTGAAGCTCTGTTGGGGGCTTCTTTTCTGAAGCTTCTTTTCTGATGCTTTTTACAGCCTCTGAAACCTCCCTTTGAGAAGCTGGGTGGGGCTACATTCAGAGTATAAGACGCGCCCAGATTTTCATCCTCCTTTTTGGGGGGAAAAGGTGCGTCTTATACTCCGAAAAATACGGTATGTGTATTGATAAAATGCAAAGCATGGAATAATGGTTTTCTCTAACAAGTCCATCCCATTTCACACCGAGTCTACAAATTCAAAGGAAACTTTAATATTCCCCTACCTCTTTTGGAGCTTGGATGGTGATATATTGGTCAAAAATCTTTTTTGCACTCTCCTGGAGTTTGTCACACCCTCGGAGTTTTCGATAATCTTCACAGGCCATCCAGAAGTCCAGGTTCTCTTCGCTGAATTCTGATTTCAAGAAAGCATGGAAGGCAGCTCGACCATCTATAATGTGGAGATGAACAGACCAAAACAATCTATTGAAATCTTCCCCCCTTTTTCTTTTTTTTAATGTAAAATATTTAGAAATTCTATTAATTCCGCTTGGAATAAATTCTGCATTTTATTGCATGGATTTTTTTTTTCCTACTTCAGGTTACCAAGCGATAGTGGATGTTTTATGACAAGAGAAGATGTTAGTAGGTCGTCCTTGATTTACCGCAGTTTGTTTAGTGATGGCTCAAAGTTACAATGGAACTGAAAAAAGTGACATATGACCGTTTTTCATACTTACGACCATTGCAACATTCCCATGGTCACGTGATTCAGATCTTGGCAACTGACTCATATTTATGACGGTTGCAGTGTCCTGGGGTCATGTCATCCCTTTTTGCGAACTTCTGACAAGCAAAGCCAGATTCACTTAATAACCCTGTTACTGACTTAACAACTGCAGTGATTCACTTAACAACAGTGGCAAGAAAGGTTGTAAAATGGGGCAAAACTCACTGACTAACTGTCTCACTTACCAACAAAAATTTTTGGGCACAGTTGTGGTCGTAAGTCGAGGACTACCTGTAGACTTTTTTTTTTTAAAAAAAAACTCTCTTGCCTCGCAGACACAAAACTTTTAAGAAATGAGTGGCGACATTCCGGAAGCATCAAATCCACATGAAACCCCCCTCTGAATTTTGGGAAGCTTACTACAGCGCAGTCTAGGGATAGGCATAGCAGATTGCTATCTAAATATTTGATTCTCTATAATTGTTGAAAATTATGCATTGCTCTGTGGATGATGAGCTCTTAAAAATCTGATCTGAAGAGGCTGCCCTTGAATACCTACTTAACACAGAGAGAATGATACTTAATAATGAGCCTCTTTATATAGATTTTTATGCTGTGTTTTTTTTCAATAAGAGTTATGATTTTTTTTTTATTAGTGAACACTTGTGTGGTTTGGAGTTTTATACTGTAACCACCAGAAGGAAAAAAAAAATGAAATAAAAACAATGTATGAGGATAGCTATTAGCTGTAATAGCTTTTGTTAACCTCGCTACATGTAGTCCTCGACTTACGATCACAATTGAGCCCCAAATTCCTCTTGCTAAGCAAGACTGTCGTTAAAGTAAATTTTGCCCCATTTTATGACTTTCCTTGCCACAGTTGTTAAGCGAATTGATGCAGCTGTTAAGTTAGTAATGTGGTTGTTAAGTGAATCTGGCTTCCTCGTTGACTTTGCCGATTGGAAGGTCGCAAAAGGAGGCCTCCCTGCAGCCTCTTGGGAGCAAAAATGTGTCGCGGGGGGGAACGCGCCGCACCCGCGTGCCCTTTTTTGGACCTAGTAGGCCTCCCAGGAGCCAAAACGGGGCGCGGGGGGACTCCTGGAAGGGGTAGGGCAGAGAGGGATGGCGCCAGCCAGCAATTTAACAATCGGTTCACCCGAATGAGCCTGAATTGGCTGAATCCCACCACTGGAGATGCCTCAATGGTTTACAACAATGGTTGTAAAAAGGTGAAAAAATGGTCATGAGACGCTTTCTTCAGTGTTGTTGTAACTTTAATGGTCGCTAAATGAACTGTTGCAAGTCAAGGACGACCTGTAGTTATGTTCGACTACAATGATCTCCAACTATAGCCAAAAGCACTGTGGGATGGGAATAATGGGAGGTACAGTATAGTTCAATCCAGAGAAGGAAGATTTTCTTCTAGCTCTGCTATGTATTAATGCCAGAGAGGGGGCATTCTCATCTATTCCTAGATCATAGCCAAAACATGTCCTGTTCAAGAAAGTCATAACAGTATATTATATAATCTAGAACCCTAAATGAATAGAATAGAATAGAATAGAATAGAATAGAATAGAATAGAATAGAATAGAATAGAATAGAATAGAATAACAGTTGGAAGGGACCTTGAAGGTCTTCTAGTCCAACTCCCTGCTTAGGCAGTAAACCCTACACCACTTTAGACAAATGGTTATCCAATCTCTTCTTAAAAACTTCCAGTGTTGGAACATTTACAACTTCTGGAGTCAAGTTGTTCCACTGATTAATTATTCTAACTGTCAGGAACAATTAAATGATTTCATTCCCCACTTCCAGGCCCCTCATGATGGTCTGCAGATCCCTTGAGAATTACAATAGTGGCCAAAATTGTGGAAACCTTTTGGGAAAAGTGTATTTTCTAAAACTAGCTAATAACGCCATTTTTTTTTGGAGTAGTAGTACCATAAAATATATATCAATGGAAATATAATTTAATCAAGAATGCCATGCAATAACTTTTATGAAGGATTTGCTATTAGAATAGCAGTTACGGTATAAAGAAGAAAAGTGAAACACGTAGAAAAAATGAGATATACAAAAATTATCACCCTAGAAAAAATGAGATATACAAAAATTATCACCATGTCAGTTAATACTTAGTTGGCTCATCTTTAGCATGAATGACGGCCTTACAACGTCTTCCCATGCAGTGAACCAAGTCTTTTAGTTCTGCAGCTGTTCTAATGTGAAACCAAGGCTCAAGGTTGACTCAGCCTTCCATCCTTTCTAAGGTAGGTGAAATGAGGACCCAGTTTGTGGGGGCAATAAGCTGACTTTGTATAAATATACAAAAGGATGAAGGCTATTGCTGAGCACATTGTAAGCCGCCCTGAGTCTTCGGAGAAGGGCGGCATATAAATCAAATTTAAAAAAAAAAATGGTTGCTTCTATTAACTGGGTTTTATTGCTGGATCGCTTCTGACTAACAAGTTTCTTTAGTCGGCTCCATAGATTTTCAATTGGGTTAAGTTAAGGTCTGGGCTATTCCCAGGCCATTCCAGCAGTGGAATATCTTGAAACTCCCCCCCCCCAAAAAAGTGGTGTTATTAGCCACCAGACCTCAAAAATACACTTTTCCCAAAAAGGTTCCCACAATTTTGGCCACTACTGTAAAGCTCACATCACATCCGGACCTGAAAACAAAGGATTTGTAAAGCGACATGTCTGTTGGCCATCAGTCCTGTTCCTAGGAATGCGGAAGTTGCTGAATCTTGACCTAAAGAGGATGCCAGGTAGATATCCTGCCAAATAAGCCAGTTCATCGGAATTCAGCCATTCCAATTACTTTTTGCTCTGCTGTACGCTGGATTGTTCCTCTACTAATTTGGACTTTTCTTCATGTCCCACAGGATTTCTGAGAAAGCTTGATTCTGAGGAAAACAGGATTAAACTCATTTGGCAAGGCCCGGGCAATTGTTATGAACAAGGCTGTTATTTACATATTGGCCTTTGCTCTCTAGCAGTTGGAATTCTGGGAATCAACATTAATGGTTATTATTACGAAGCGGGCTGCATTGGTGCCAAGAAACCATCTGAAATAAACAAAGCTTCTCGGGATGACTAACTAACCTCCTAATTTTCGAACACCAGTCTGTGAAAAAGACACCCGCGAAATCTGTAAAAACTGTGTGTCAAACAATCCCTTTAAAAGGTTGACGAACCGCTTGTGTGTAAACTTACATGGGTGTAGTAGCAGTTTTTCTAAAGATTCTGCCCATTCTTGGGCTTCCTCGGGAGTTGGCCTGAAAAGAGAACAAACATGAGTGACTGGAAAACAGATGTGACAGATGAGAGAGATCTTTGCCCAAAGAATGTTAGTAAGAGTTATCCTATTGCAGGCAGTCCTCAACTTACAACAGTTCATTTAGTGACCGTTCAAAGTTACGACATCGCTGAATGGACTTATGGACGCTGAATGGACTTATGATCATTTTTCCCACACTTACGACCGTGACAGCATCCCCATGGTCACATGATCAAAATTCATGCTTCATGCTAGCAAGTTCTTCCAGCATCTTTCTGGAAATGACATAGGGTTTCCTGCTTGAGCAGGGGTTGGACTAGAAGACCTCCAAGGTCCCTTCCAACCTATTCTATTCTATTCTATTCTATTCTATTCTATTCTATTCTATTCTATTCTATTCTATTCTATTCTATTCTATTCCATTCCATTCCATTCCATTCCATTCCATTCCATTCCATTCCATTCTTTTACTCCTCTTTTTCCCTCTTATCATTGGTCAGCTGATAGATATGCAGAGCTTTTGATTTCACTTTCTGTGGTTGAAAGACTTCTTGCTTCTGTCACAGTAACTTAATCATCCACTCCACAGGTATTCTTAGAGAATACCCTATATCTGGTTCTTCTGCAGCCAAACATCCAGGTTATTCTTGACATCAAGAGAGGCGATCCGTGGATGAGGTGCAACCCATACAACCTCTTTTCTGGTAGACCTTGTGACACCCCCCAAATCATGACTCAGAAAACCGATTGCAAACTTTGAAAAGCAGCAGAACAGTTTCTGGTCAGTTCTCTCCAAACAGGAAAATCAGGTAGAATGCCATTACTGTCCCCCTCTAGTAAATGCCAAGAATTCACTGCCCTGTCTCTAGCCCCATATAGCCCTTAGTAATAAAGAGAAATTATTTGCAGGCCTCTGGATAAAATAGTATTCCAGGGGTTGTCACAAAGAAGAGGGAGTCAAGCTATTCTCCAAAGCACCTGAAGGCAGGACAAGAAACAATGGGTGGAAATTAATCAAGGAGAGAAGCAACTTAGAACTAAGGAGAAATTTCCTGACAATTAGAACAATTAATCAGTGGAACATCTTGCCTTCAGAAGTTGTGAATGCTCCAACACTGGACGTTTTTAAGAAGAGATTGGATAACCATTTGTCTGAAGTGGTGTAGGGTGTTAGATAGAGGGGGCGCAATGAAGAGGCAGGATGCGAACAGTCTTTCAGCGCCTTTATTATGGACTCGTGATCCCAGTAGATTCGCCGGCAGGCTGCCGGAGCTCTCTTTTTAAAGTGTTCCGTCAGCCTAGCTGGCCACTGACAGTGGTTTATTTTTTCCGCTGCTAGATGGACCAATCACGTCCAGTATGCAAATACGGTACTCCGTACGTGCGTACGTAACACCGGGCATCCTGCCTAAGCAAGGGGTTGGACTAGAAGACCTCCAAGGTCCTTTTCAACTCTGTTATTATTATTATTATTATTATTATAGGTTGCTGGTTCCTTTTGCCTTTGCTACAGCTGCTGGCTAAATGAGGATCTGTCTTATTCTTTACAACTGTGGATCTGGTGCTGCGAGGCTTCCCTCTGCTCACCTGTGGCTGTGGATGATGGAGAGTTTTAGTCCTACAATTTGGATGCTAGCAAAGTGGAGAAGGCTGGCAGAGATAGTACGTTATCTCAGACTCTCCTCTAAATTGAGATCCATTCAGGAGACCATCTGTAGCCTCTAAAAGGTTGTTTCGACATACCGGACATTCAAACCAGGTAATAAAATTACAGTAAATGTAGGCCCATTAGAATCATAATGTTGCCAGCTCATAACCTATCAAGCTTTCTAGGCTAGGGCACTCTCTTCCTCTCCATCTATCTGTTTATCATCGTAAGGGCCTTCTACTTGCTGCCCTGAGGCTCTATGAGCTCTTGGCTTCCTTTCAACAGCACTCTGCAAGGAATCTAGCCCTGGAGAAAAAGCAATTTCCCCCTCCCCTCCCCTGTTCCTGGATATAAATAAAGGGAGATAGATGGAGGCACAGCCTCTTTTATGGGATGTCTCCTCTAAAAATCAGATTCCGCTGAGGGGGGGGGGGGAAATGAACATTTGGTTTGGTAGCCTATCAATAGACCGGCGTATATTTCCAAAATACATTCAACTAAGCTAGTTAATGACCCAGTGCAGGGATGGCAAACCTTTTTGCCGTCGCGTGCCAAAAGTGGGTGCAGTGTGTGTGTGTGTGGGGGGGGGGGTTCGTGTGTGCCCACACCCATAATGCAATGCCCCCTGTGCTGCTGCACGACCCCCTGCACATGCATGCTGTTTTCACCTAATTAAAAGAGTAAAACTCCCCCCTTCCCGGTGTCACCGGTCACATTGTCCAATGAAAATGGAAGGCAGGCTCCTCTCCTCTTTCAACAGCCACCTGTTTCAATGACCTTGGTTCCCATGGGAAAACTTTTCTGTTTTGACTATAGCCGGGCTATCTATTTCCCCCTTCCCTTCCCCCTCTCTGGCTTCGTGGCAACTATGAGGCAGCACAAGATGGCTTCAGCCAGGTTCACTTCAGAGTTGACACAGTGGTCAGCAATGGTCTATTGCAGCAGCCCCCAATCTTTGGGGCACCAGGGACCAGTTCCATGAAGAGAGTTTTTCCATGGACCAGAGGGGTCAAGGTTTCATGTGCTACCTGCATCCCACAAATGGGGAATAGCTGGTTTGCCCGGCCCTGTTTCTGGCATACTGCAGCCCAGTGTCGGTCCATGGACCGGGGGTTGTTTCTAGAAAGCAACTGGTCTGGAGTCACAGAGACAATGGCTACAGATAGTTCTCCGCTTACAACAATTCGTTTAATGACCATTCAAAGTTACAACGGCACTGAAAAGAGTGGCTGACAACCGTTTTTCATACTTAACAACCGTTGCAGCGTCCCCATGCTCCAAGGAACAAAATTTGGATGCTTGACAACAGGCTCATAATTATGACGGTCGTAGTGTCCTGGTGCCACATGATCAACTTTTGCAACTTTCTGACGAGCAAAGTCAACGGGGAAGCCAGACTTGCTTAACAACCATGTTACTAATTGAACAAGTGCAGTGAGTTACTTAACAACTGTGGCAAGAAAGGCTGAAAAATGACGCAAAACTCACGTAACTGTCTCACTTAGCAACAGAAATTTTGGGCTTAATTGTGGTCATAATTCGAGGACTACCTTCATAAACATAGTCTCTTAGCACTAATGCCAGCCTTTTCAGGAATGTGAAAAGTTTCTGACATAGTTATCTTTATATCTTTATTGCAGCTTGTCCCAACCACAATCTCTTGGTTCCCATTCCCAGTTGGGAAGTCTGGTTTCAAGTAAGGTTACCTTAGCGACTGGAGGTCCTGATTTCCTGAGCTCCACAACCTTAGGAAATTTTTTTTGTTCTTCTTTCTAAGAAACAGAAACGAAATATGGGGAATCAGGGATACAGTCAAACTATGCACTAATTCAGGGCATGAAAGTTAAGCAACGGGGGAAGCTGGGGAGATGAATATGAAGGCCAGTTGGCCAGATGGATATGGCCAGTTTGGAAAAAGGGCCTCCAAAGTTGGGTTTAGCTGCTGCCCCAATCCATCCCCAGCACCAAGCCTAGTAGTGAAATTCAAATTTTTTTACTACTAATCTCCATTCCCACTCCCATTCCCTCCAGGGGAAGATTACTGCAAAATCTCCATTCCTGTCCCACTTTAGGGGAAGGTTACTGCTCACCTGCCTGGAACCCTCAGTGTATTTCAGACATCAATACATTAGAGAAGCTCCAGAGATATTTTACTAGAAGAGTACTCAAATCTTCTGCTCAAAATAAAATTCCCTATACCACCAGGCTTGAAATTTTAGGTCTGGATAACCTCAAACTACGCCGTCTACTTTCCGACCTGTGCTTAGTTCATAAGATTATTTACCATAATGTCCTACCTGTAAATAAGTACTTTAATTTCAACTGTAATAACACAAGGGCTATCAATGAAGAGCCTGGTGGCGCAGCAGACTAATAGCTTGTTATTAACATTCAGGTGCCTGCAATTACTGCAAGTTCGAATCTCCCCAGGCTCAAGGTTGACTCAGCCTTCCATCCTTTCTAAGGTAGGTAAATTGAGGACCCAGTTTGTGGGGGCAATAAGCTGACTTTGTATAAATATACAAAAGTATGAAGGCTATTGCTTAACGCATTGTAAGCCGCCCTGAGTCTCCGGAGAAGGGCGGCATATAAATCAAATTAAAAAAAAAAAAAAGATTCAAACTCAAATGTAATTTGCTCTAATCTTGATTGTAGGAAATATGACTTCTGCAATAAGAGTAGTAAATGTCTGGAACGCTCTACCTGATCCTGTTGTTAGTCTCGCTAATCCCCATACCTTTTACCTTAAACTGTCTACCGTGGACCTTTCATGTTTCCTAAGAAGTCCCTAAGGAGGTGTGCATAAGCGCACCAGCGTGCCTACCGTCCCTGTCCTACTGTCCCCATTTATATGTAATCATTCTATGTGTTTATGGCTATGTTTTGCCTATTTATATCCTTTTATTTGTGCCAGTTTTTTTCATGTGTCCATGTCTGGAAGTAAGAAATCTTCACTTCTGGGTTTCTTCGGAGGAGAAACACAGCTGATTCGCACGGCAATCGGCTCTGCCACGCAAATCAGCTGAGGAGATAAAGGTAGGAAAATAGCGCGGGCGGGCAGGCCCATCTGATCGTCGGGATGAACTGGTTGCTCCCATCTGACTGTCGGAGCTACCAGTTCGCCTTAACCGGTCCGAACCGGTAGAATCCCACCACTGTATCAGACTCTCCATAGCCATTAAAATAGAGTTACACATTTGCGTATCAACCCTTAGTTGTTCCTCACAGGCCTGTGAGGTATAACAAGGATTGGCCACAGAAGATTAGATGACGAGAATGTCATTTCCTATCTGTAAGATTGTATTACCCTAGCAGTTATTGACTTAGTAATTTATCTACTTCCTCTTTCTTAGAAGCCACAAAGATGATAACCTGAATTACATTTATTTGTCCCAGTGTTTGATTTATATATCAGTTATCTACTCCTGAAGCACTCAAGGGCAAGGGCAGGGCTTCTATGTATCCAAAGTGCTTTGGTTTTGTTTTCCTAAAGCAACTTAAGATACCTTGAGTTTGTAAATCAATATCCAGGGTCACAGGTCAGATTGGGTTAAACACACACATCTAATATAGCTCCACATTGTTGCAAGATTGTTCTTTTAATGCATTGAAAGATTAAGGGGGAAAAAAATCCACACACAGAGCTCTAGATGCATTGTCTGCAGGTATATACAGGTATAAAGGTAAAGGTTCCCCTCGCACATATGTGCCAGTCATTCCTGACTCTAGGGGACGGTGATCAAAAGAGACAAAGGTTATTTGAGGTTGCAGAGAGCACTCCTGCAGCTGTTCAGGGTGGCAATAAGCAACTTCACAGGGTAAGATAAAGGTAAAGATTCCCCTCGCATATATGTGCTACTCATTCCTGACTCTAGGGGGAGGTACTCATCTCCGTTTCAAAGCCAAAGAGCCAGCGCTGTCCGAAGACGTCTCCGTGGTCATGTGGCCGGCATTTTCTAGGTGTTTTCGAACTGTTAGGTTGGCAGAAGCTGGGACAAGTAACGGGACCTCACCCCGTTACGCAGCACTAGGGATTCAAACCGCTGAACTGCCGACCTTTCGATCGACAAGCTCAGCGTCTTAGCCGCTGAGCCACCGCGTCCCTATATATACAGGTATATGCACGCATAATTTTCTATTTTTAAAAAGCAGAACTGAGAGGATTTAGGCTTTTCCTAGCAATGGGGAATGGTGGTCCTATGGTGGATGGAACCATCATTCTGTCGCAATCTCAAATAAAGTACTGTATGGTGAAATGACTCATCTGAGATATCTTCTATATCAGGAGGATTAATATTAGATATTCCAGGGCTGTTAGGAGACGGAGAGATAAACACTCATTTATCAAGCTGAAGGAAAATCTGCACTGAGGCCATTCACAGCAGGACGAAATGAGATATATTTACATTATCTTCCCCCTCCTCCCCAAAAAAAGAACATTCAAACTACTTTATCTAGATCAGCCTTTCCTAAACTGGTGAATTCCAGGTTGTTTGGACGATAGTTCCCTTCAATCACATTAATGGGCATATCTGGCATAACCTAGTTGGACTAGAGGAGGTGTTTTTTTCCCCCCACCCAGGTTTACAATCAGGTATAGCTTAGCCAGAACTGATGATTTCTGTTTTTACAGATACAGAATTTACAACTTGGAGGCTCAGAGATAAGAGGTGTAGCGGATATCTACAGGTATTCACCAGGCTAGGAACTGGGAGACTGGGAGTTCTAGACCTGCCTTAGGCCCAAAGCCAGCTGGGTGACCTTGGGCCAGTCCCTCTCTCTAAACTCTAGGGCAAAGTAATGTTGAAATTTTAGCAAGAAAAGAGAGAGGGGGAGGAAGGGAGGGAGGGAGATATGGCAGAGAGAGAGAAGGAAAGAGATGAGAGAGAGACAGACAAAGAGAGGGGAGAGAGATATGAGAGAGAGAGAGGTGAGAGAGAGAAAAAAAAGAGAGAGGAGGGAGGCAAGGGGGAGGGAGGGAGAGAGATATGACAGAGACAGAGAGAAAGAGATGAGAGAGAAACAGATAAAGAGAGGGGGGAGAGAGATGAGAGAGAGAGAGATGAGAGGGGAAGAGAGAGGAGAGAAAGGGGGGAGAGAAAAAGAGAGAGGAGAGAAAGAGAGAGAGGGAGAGAGTTATGACAGAGACAGAGAGAGAAAGAGATGAGAGAGAGATGAAGAGAGGGGGGAAGAGATGAAAGAGAGAGATGAGAGGGGGAGAGAGATGAGAGAGAGAGGGCTGAGAGAAAAAGAGAGAGGAGAGAAAGAGAGAGGGGGGAAGGGAGGGAGATATGACAGATAGAGAGAGAAAGAGATGAGAGAGAGACAGATAAAGAGAGGGGAGAGAGAAATGACAGAGAGAGATGAGAGGGGGGAGAGAGATGACAGAGAGAGGGGGGTGAGAGAGAGAGAGAAAAAGAGAGAGAGGAGAGAGGAGAGAGAGAGGGAGGGAGACAGGGGAGGGGAGAGAACATGCCCAGGAAGAAGACATAGTTTTAAAGGCTATTTTGAGGTTTATAGCTTGAAATCCAGCAATTAAATCCAGCTCCACTGACACTCACCGGGGACGTTTTTGCTTCTGCTGTGCGTTCTGATGGCTGCCATCACAGTCTGACCCTATGTCCGATTCCACACTGGAGGCTAGTGACTGAAACACACACAAAAAAACAAAAAAACAAGATTTGAGCCTAAAGGGCATCTCCCAGCCAACTCTCAAGGCTACAGGATCCAGGCTGCAGATATCTGGATGACCAATAGGTGGGAACAGAGATTGAGTTTCCATACCTTGCTGCTGCCCTCTAGTGGCTCTGCAGAGGCCTACAGTCCAGATCTGGTAGTCTTTAAATGCCAACCTTGGAACTCCAAGGCACCTGCTGAAGTCAGTGTCTGATTTATCAAGACCCAAGCCGAGGGCATTTGTAAGTTGACACCATCTTTAGGCTTTTCCAAGTCTTTAGAAGAAGATGGCTCTTTGCAATAAATCAGGGAAGGCAAATACTTCCACCCCTCCCCTTCCTTGTCTTCCCTTTATGTCATGTCTTTTTAAATAGTTAGTCTAGTGGCAGGATCTGTGTCTCTTTATTTATCTTTACTTATCTAGCTGAAATGTAGGACATGCTTGCTTTGAATAAATAAACCCTTAAAAGAGACAGCCCCAGCACTACTCAATTAATAATAAAGCAAGTGGCCTGTCACAGACAAACTTCAGGCTTTGTTCAGATTTTCCAGACCTTGAAAACACGCAAAGTGGAGTTCAGAACAATGGCTGTCCAAGTACAGAGCTAGCTGAAGGTTACAGAGAAACTCACATGCCTCCCTCCAACCCTACAGAGACACATTGAAATGAAATGGTTTCAATAATACCAATTGAAAAGTCTCTCCAATCAGGATTTAGAGACGTGTTTCTCAAACCTTGGCCTTGAACCTTGAAGAGGGGTGGACTTCAACTCCCAGAATTCCTTAGCCGGCCATGATGTCCTCAAAAGCTATTCGCAACCTGATTTCAGAGCTACAGTGGTGGCACGCAAACCCATGACAACATTTTTGACTCTTGGCAACTAGTTCGCCTTTACAGCCATTTGAGGCATCCCGCAGTTGCGTGACCATGATTTTTAATGGTTGTTTTTTTTTTTTGCTGATTTTCAGAATTTACATCTGATTTCCAACCAAAAATGCCCATTGGGTAAAATGGAGTCACGTAACAACAGCAGCATTTATGATCGCCAAAAAAAATGTCATAAAATCCAGTCACACGGTGACTTGCTTAATGGCCACAACTTAGAACCATAATTCCTGGCTCAATTACAATTTTAAGTTGAGGATTACCTACCTACAGTAGTGGCTTAAAAGTGTGGAAACCTTTTGGGGAAAAAAATCTATTTTTGAGGTTTGATGGCTAATAACACCACTTTTTTTTTTTTTTTTTTTTTTTTGGAGTTTTAAGATAATCCTATTCCACTGCTGGAATGCCTTGGGAATAGCCCAGACCTTAACTTAACCCAATTGAAAATCTATGGAGCCAACTAAAGAAACTTGTTAGTCAGAAGCGACCCAGCAATAAAACCCAGTTAATAGAAGCAACCATTCAATCTTGGTTTCACATTATAACTGTTGCAGAACTAAAAGACTTGGTTCAATCCATGGGAAGATGTTGTAAGGCCGTCATTCATGCTAAGGGTTACCCAACTACATATTAACTGACATGGTGATAATTTTTGAATATCTCGTTTTTTCTACGGTGATAATTTTTGTATATCTCGTTTTTTCTACATGTTTCACTTTTCTTCTTTACACTGTAACTGCTATTCTAATAGCAAATCCTTCCTAAAAGTTATTGCATTACATCCTTGATTAAATTATCTTTCCATTGATATATAATTTTATGGTACTACTCCAAAAACAAAAGTGGTGATATTAGCTATTACACTTTTCCCAAAAGGTTTCCACAATTTTGGCCACTACTGTATAGTGGGAATTCAAACATTTTTACCCATCTACTAAAAACATACAAAGAAGTAGGCATGAATATCTTGCTGATCACCATGTGAAAAATCCTTGTGGATGAGATTCTTTTTCAAACATTCTGAATGAGAGCTCTTTCGGCAGATTACCAAAATGTATATATGTTCAGAATTTGCATCCAGTGCTCATTTGTGATAATTCACACATAATGGGCTTCCCCTGAAATTTACCGAGAATCACGTGGGTTATAAGGTTTTCACAGGGGTTTTGATTTACTGCCCTATGTTTCATTCCACAACAGAGATGGGCAATTGAAGGCAGCCTCTGAACAAATTTTTAATCAAAGTTGCTGAAAACTGCATCGTTTCCTGCCACTGTCAGGTGAGAAACATGAGCCTTAACTTGTAAACATCTTATTAGCTTAGGGAACGAGAAGCACAGAAAAATCTTTTCCCCTTGCCCCAAAATCTCCTTTGAGAAAAAGCTTGTCCCCACCCACCTTTTTCCATGCATACAAAGCGTTGTCCCAAAGGTGCTTTTTCAAGAGGCAACTGGACTTTCTTGTTTTTCTTTGAAGATTTTCCATTTCTCATCCAAAAAAGCTTCAGCTCTGACTGGATGGTGGGGAATGGGAGGATGTATAGAGGGGGAGGGATACTGCATCATCTATTTCCAGTCAACAACGCAGTCCTTTCAGCAGTTCTAAGAAGGCTCCATACCTATTTGCACTATTCAGGTGATCCTGAGGACACAGTTAAACCTCCAGGTGGCCTCAACGGCTCTCTCAAAGAATGCAAATGGCCAGCAGTCTGCAAGGAGTTTATAAATCCTTCCATTCCCCACCATCCAGTCAGACCTAAAGAAGCTTCTTGGATGAGCAGTGAAACATCTTCAAAGAAAAACAAGGAAGTCCAGTTGCCTCTTGAAAAACTATCTTTGGAACAACCACGGCCTGGATGACTAAGAATCTCTATAGACATAAAATACATTCATTTTCAGAAAACCACAGCAATCAAGGAATCTCAGTCCTGCTTGGGGGGGGAGGAGGAGGGACATACAAATATGTGCCAATCTGTTGTGGCTCCGTTGCCTGAGCCTGGGCTATCGATGCAGACTCTGAGAGTGAGGGAGAGGAGTTGGCAAGGCCTCCCTCTCCAGGACCCTCCTCTCTCGCAATGCCTCCGGAGGACACCGAAGGCCAAAAGATAGGCCCAGAGCCAAGTACGTCCCCGCAGCCACAGGTGGACAGCGACAAGGGAGATAAGTGCTGGCTGGACCCTCGGCAGAGGCACAGGGAGAAGCGTGCACAGCAGAGGGGAAGGCGTGCCAGAGATTAGCTGAATCACTGGACCACACCCCACAGGGTATAAATGTGGGTGTGGTGGCCGGTTCAGTTTGTGACGAGCAAAAACTAGAAATAATCCATGATCTCTGCGTTACTGGACTTCTGCCTGCCTTCTCGGACTGCATTTGGACTAATCCTTGTATTGCGGAAACTTTGACTGCTTTATCGGAATGCTTGCAGTCTAATCTTTGTTTTGTGTGAGTAAAGTCTGAATTGGCAGCTAACCACTGGGTTGCTGCCAGCTTTATCTTCAAAGATTTTGTCGTGTGGCTTATTAACTCCGGGCTGTCTGTGGGGGTGCGTGTGTGGGATGGGGACAGAACACAATCCATTCATGTTAGAAATGTTAGTCGCTGCTCTCTTAGAATAACAAGAGTTGGAAGGGGCCTTGGAGGTCTTCTAGTCCAACCCCCTGCTTAGGCAGGAAACCGTACGTCAATTCTGCTCTCCCAAACTCTTTAAGAGAAACTCGGCTTTCTAAACCTTGCAAAGAATCCCACCTTGGATCGAGATTTTGCAGATCGAGATTAAAAGCAATATTGCAACACTTTCCTTTTGACAAGAAATCATGACCCACAGGCCAACTTAAAGAAAAAAAAGATAGCAGTGTTCCAATATTGGAGGGGCTGCCATAAAGAGGAGTGGGGGAGAGGGTCAACCTATTTTCCAAAGCACCTGAAGGCAAGGCAACAAGCAATGGATGGAAACTAACCAAGGAGAGAAGCAACCTAGAACTAAGGAGTAATTTCCTGACAGTGAGAACAATTAACCAGCGGAACGACTTGCCTTCACAAAGTGGAGGTGCTCCATCACTGGAGGTTTTTAAAAAGAGACTGGATAGACATATGTCTGAAATGGTAGGGTCTCCTACTGAGCAGGGGTAGGACTAGAAGACCTCCAAGGTCCCTTCCAACTCTGTTATTATCCAGCTGGGAATTTACTTTATAGAAAAAAATGGCTCAACCTTTTCCTTAGACTGGTCAGTGGTCAGATCGTTAAGGAACCAATTTAGACTCTGGGTTCATTCTCACATATGAGTTGTGTTATAAATGATTTAGGTCTACTCTGAGCAGGGTGGATAAAAATCAATGATTTTTTTAAAAAAATCAAAAAATCAGATTTTTTTGATTTAAATCGGATTTTTTTGATTTAAATCAGATTTTTTTTATTTTTATCTAATTTATTTTAATAAAAAACTTTTGGGGTAAAAATCTATCGTTAAGGTAGTTTTCTATTTAAGATACATAAATAATTTAGTTTATTCAGCATGAAATGGAGCTTAGTTATGTAGCATGAGGCTGTATATTCTGCAACACTGGGACTATCGGTGAGTCAACAGCGGGTCAAAGGAGTAGCAGAGATGACAGTTGCTCTTTAAAAATTATGATTTAAATCGAGTCGATTTAAATCAAGCCTTTTTACTAGTGATTTAAATCATGATTTAAATTGTGATTTAAATCAACTCGATTTAAATCAAATCCACCCTGACTCTGATTAAGACTGAAGTATCCTTTTATTCTTGCAGTTATGGAAAAATATCATTTGAACTTCGTACCTCTGGCAACGCGGTACCACACACACACACACACACACACACACACTGCCTTGAGCTAGCAAGGAACTGTTTTGCTTCACAAAGGACTGGCCATGGTAGCCACACAACAAATGCCAAATATAAAATGGGGGCCGAGAATCATAGAGTCCCAGGGGCAGAATGGTTCCTCCACTTACGTGATTCCCCCCTGGCTTGAAAATGATGGCTTTCAATTAGAGGGTTTTCATTTGGGACCTGAAAGCTCAAAGCTCTGCGTGACAGGAAATTATGCAAGTTGAAATCCAATTTTTTTTTTTTCCTTTGCTCTGGGACCAGACCTGTTTTTCCTTTAGACGATGTTTTTTTTTTTTTTCCCATTGGCATCTCCTGGGATAAAGTGTTTTCAGGAAAGCAAAACTGAAGTCCTTTTGCAGTGCATTAATAAGAGCTTGGTAGTACAGTGGTCTAAGGCACCCTGTTATTAAGCTGGTTATTAAGACCAGCTGCCTGCAATTACTGCAGGTTCGAATCTCTCCAAGACTCAAGGTTGACTCAGCCTTCCATCCTTTCTAAGGTAGGTAAAATGAGGACCCAGTTTGTGGGGGCAATAAGCTGACTTTGTATAAATATACAAAAGGATGAAGGCTATTGCTTAACGCATTGTAAGCCGCCCTGAGTCTCCAGAGAAGGGCAGCATATAAGTCAAATTTAAAATATATATATATATATTGCACGGATGTACACAGGCAGGGCTATAAACGTACTGCCATGACTACCATCTTCTTGCCTTTTTCGATCCCCTTTCCCGCACTGGCTACTTTCCACTGAGATTTCTACCTTGTGTCTCTAAAGAAACCCTGTTTGAGGATACCTTTGGAATTGTGACACAACATGAGCATCTCGCAGATCTGTTGGGCCCGGGGCTTTGCTACTCATCGCATCGTTGTCAGTGACGTGGTGCATATGGCTGGCACAAAAAAGCCTGAAAGTATCCTGGGAAGTACTTTTTGTGAAGTAGGGACGCGGTGGCTTAGTGGCTAAGACGCTGAGCTTGTCGATCGAAAGGTTGGCAGTTCAGCGGTTCGAATCCCTAGTGCTGCGTAACGGGGTGAGCTCCCGTTACTTGTCCCAGCTTTTGCCAACCTAGCAGTTCGAAAGCACGTTAAAAAAATGCAAGTAGAAAAATAGGGACCACCTTTGGTGGGAAGGTAACAGCGTTCCGTGCGCCTTTGGCGTTGAGTCATGCTGCCCACATGACCACGGAGACGTCTTTGGACAGCGCTGGCTCTTCGGCTTTGAAACGGAGACGAGCACCGCTCCCTAGAGTCAGGAACGACTAGCACATATATTCGAGGGGAATCTTTACTTTACCCTGTGAAGTTGCTTACTGCCACCCTGAACAGCTTCAGCAATGCTCTCTGCAACCTCAAATAACCTTTGTCTCTTTTCTTGGTCCTTGGTGCCATCTGAGCTTGGTTGTTTTTCTTGCCGACGTTCGATTACCCAACTAGATAACATCATCAGTGCTAGCCTAGGACCCCTCATTTCAACCCTGAATTCTCCTTTATTGGTACCACATACGGGCGTCAAACGAAGGCACGCGAATGGGAACACTAGCCCTGATGATGTTACTTAATTTGGGTAATGAAATGTCAGCAAGAAAGCAACCAAATTCAGGGAGCACCAAGCACCCCACCCCATTTCAACCCTGAGCTACAAATCCCAAAGATGTTTCCCCACCTCCACAAGAGGCAACTAGACTTTCGGAGGGTTTTTTTCTTTGAAGACGTTTCGCTTCTCATCCAAGAAGCTTCTTCAGCTCAGAGCCAGGAAGTCCATTTGCCTCTTGTAAAAAAAGCACCTTTGGGACAACCATGACCTGGATGACTAAGAATCTCCATTGATTTGAGCTACCAAATATTCTCCTTGACTGACACCTAGGCACCAAATTTTCTTTGCTATAAATGCTTGTGGCAGCATGGAAGCTTCCGGCCTAAAATGGCTTCCAAGGCTGACAGGGGTTTTCTGGAACGCTGACAGCTTGAGGGACACGGTCATTTTGGCTGATGAAGATTCTGCTGGAGGGGAACCCTTTGTTCTGCAGCATGTCGGCTTCTTGTTTATTATTATTAATTTTTTAAAACTAAAATATTGTTTTGAAACATCATCAGGTATGGGGGAAGGGAGGCTGGAGAATGGCAAGAGAAGGCGTCACGGTCTCTCTGAGTAATCCACTAGCCTCTGCGGGGAAAACCTCCGAGTTCTGTATCCCAGGCCCTCGACCATAACCTTTTCCTTGATCATTAATTATGAGCTATTTAATCTTAACAGGATACATTTTTCACAGCAGCAAATTCCAGAGATTAAAACCAGTGGGAATAAAGACACTTGGATGTTTAGACAAGCAAACTAAAACAAAATAAAATAATGGATAGGCAAATAAAAAAAAAAAGATCTGGGCTTGAATTTTGGGGAGGGTTGAAAAGGAGAAAGAAAGCATTAGAAAGATGTCCCAAAGGTGCTTTTTCAAGAGGCTTTGAAGACGTTTCGCTTCTCATCCAAGAAGCTTCTTCAGCTCTGACTGGATGGTGGGAAATGGAAGGACTTATACTCCTTGCAGACAGCTGGTCGTTTGCATTCTTTTGGCAAGTCGTTGAGGCCACTTGGAGGTTTAAATTAAAAGAACGCAAACGACCAGCTGTCTGCAAGAAGTATAAATCCCTCCATTCCCTACTATCCAGTCAGAGCTGAAGAAGCTTCTTGGATGAGAAGTGAAACGTCTTCAAAGAAAAACCAGAAAGTCCAGTTGCCTCTTGAGAAAAGGGATGGCCAGGATTGAGAAACAGGATTGGGATGGCCAGGATTGTTCTAGCCGGATCAAAAGGAGCTTCCTTCCTTCTTATAGAACAGTGTTTCTCAACCTTGGCTGCTGGACAATGTGTGGACTTCAACTCCCAGAATTCCCCAGCCAGCAGAGCTAGCTGAAGAGTGGAGTTGAAGTCCACACATCGTCCAGCAGCCAAGGTTGAGAAACACTGTTATAGAAGGAGACAAACGACCTGGTTCAGACATTGCACTAAGCACGAATTAGCTTAACCAGAGGCAACTGGACTTCGTTTTTTCTTTGAAGACGTTTCGCTTCTCATCTAAGAAGCTTCTTCAGCTCTGACAGGATAGTGGGGAATGGAAGGATTTATGTTCCTTGCAGACAGTTGGTCATCCTGTCAAGAGCTGAAGAAGCTTCTTGCATGAGAAGCGAAACATCCTCAAAGAGAAGAAACCAGAAAGTCCAGCTGCCTCCTGAAAAAGCAGGCATGGGACAACCTCTGGGACAATCATGACCTGGACGACTGAGAATCTCTACAGACTTTTAGCTATCCAATTTGGGATGAACACCCTTTGAATGGTGTGGGAGTAGGAATGGATTTCCAGAGGAGGAAAAATTGCAGACTACAGGAACCATTTGCACTACTTCAGGTGACCCTGAGGACACAGATAAACGTCCAAGTGCTTCAATGACCCTCTAAAAGGATGCAAATGGCCAGCTTGTCTACAAGGAATATAAATCCTTCCATTCCCCACTATCCTGTCAGAGCTGAAGAAGCTTCTTGGATGAGAAGCAAAACATCCTCAAAGGAAGAAACAAGGAAGTCCAGTTGCCGCCTGAAAAAGCACCTTGGGGACAGCCGTGATCTGGATGACTGAAAATCTCTACAGACCATTAGTAAGAGGGTTAGTAAGAAAGCATTAAGAAGTTCCACTGACTTTGCTTGATCCTCCAAAGAAATTCCTTAGGTGTTGCTTTGCCGCTGCCACTTTCTCGCCCAGTTGCCGCTCTTTCCTCAAAGATTTGGGGGATGGCAAGCTCCACCCACTTCCTGTTTTGTCCCCTTCCTCAGTCCCCCTTTGGCATGGTGCCCCTTGTTGATCCAAACGTCCCTCGCTTCGAGAGCGCCAGAACCCTCCCGGGTCTTGAAGCGGGAGCTGAGGACAGTTGACCACTTCGGTGTCATCTAAACGAATGCTTGGGGTGGAAGGTTTCTCCTGATTTTCACAGTCGTTCCTCAGCTCCGGATCCTCACAGCTCTGATGTTGCTTCCGAAGGCCGCTCCGGTGCCATGGCAGGAAGTCACATTCTAGGAGACAACCTTCCGAGCCGCACTTCTGGAGGGGACTCAACATCTAGATGGAGGAGAACAACGTTTTAGTACGGTACTTGAACATCCTCAAAGATGGAATAACAGAGTTGGAAGGGACTTTGGAGATCTTCTAATCCACACACACACATGTTCCAGCAGGAAACTCTGTCTGCAAAATGGGGTACACACCAGGGGTGACATCTACTTACCTTCCTTACCGGTTCAGAAGCTCACACACTGCGTGCATACGTAGAAGGTAAAAAACACATTACTTCCTGGTTAAAACCAGGAAGTAATGACACCCGGGTGGGTGGGTGGAGCTTTGCTCCGCCATCGCTACCGGATCACCGAACCACGGGCCAAGATCGCTACCAGATCGGGCGATCCAGTCCAATCTGGGAGCATTTCAACCCTGGTATGCACTTACTAGGGGGTGCACAAGATGACCCACTGGGACGTGGGGAAAACATTCGAATGCCTACTTCTATTTATCGGGGATGCAAAAATAAACAAGAAACCTGTGAGGTGGCTAAGAGCTGGCACAGAATGCACAAAATGTAATATTGTATCTATGGGAGTGTGCTGTAGATTAAAAATAAGTAAGAATTTAAGATAGATTAATATTTAAAGCACAAAATATACACAAGGTGATATGTTGGGGGGGGGTCTCTTTTATAATGTAAATGATATTAATGTAGTACTAGACATATATAAATAATTTATAAATAACAGAATAACAGAGTTGGCAGGGACCCTGGAGCTCTTCTAGTCCAATCTCCTGATCAAGCAGGAAACCGTATACCAGTGATGGCGAACCTTTTAGGCAAAGAGTGCCCAAACCGGAAGGTGAGTTTGTCCATGTGCGCGCGAGCGCCAGAAACCTGATGACCAGCTGGCTGGCGTGCATGCACACGTTGGAAACCCGACAACCAGGTGGCTGAACTGGGGCGACAGCACGCGTGCCCACAGAGAGGGCTCTGCATGCCATAAGTTCGCCAACACGGCCCTATACCATTTTTGACAAATGACTGTCCAGTCCTTTCTTTAAAAGCTTCCAGTGTCGGAGAACCCACAAGTTGTTCCACTGGTTAATTGTTCTCTGTTCGGAAATTTCTCCTTAGTTCCAGGTTGCTTCTCTCCTTGATTAGTTTCTATCAGCTTCTTGTCCTGCCTTCAGGTGTGTTGGAGAATAGATTGACCCCCCCTCTTCTTTGTGGCAACCCCTTAGATTATATCTAATATCTAAGGGGTTGCCAAGGCTATCGTATCGCCCCCAGTCCTGATGGATATGTTCCTCTTGAGACTGTCACATTGGCTCATGATTCACCAAATAAGAATCCAGAAGAGCCATTCCTCATATAAGTGCCTGAGTTATGGAACTCCCTGTTCGCTTATTTGTGGCTGGCGCTGAGCCTCAGAAGCTTCCAGTACTTGCTAATGACATATCTGTTTACCCAGTTCCTTGATATTGGCATTGTGGCTTGTTTTTATCTGGCCGTGTCCCTGCTTGCACTTAAATCATGCCACAAACACTCCCTGTTTGTGATATCACTGTTTGTAATTCTGCCTTTGGAGGTTGTCTTCACCTTTTGCTTGACTCATGAAGGAGACATCCCAAAGACTCCATTAGCTGTGCAGGTGCTGAAGTGGTATTTCTCTCCTTACTCCAACACTATGCACAGTCAGCCTCAAGGTGTATCAAACGGGCCAGGCTTCGTCAATCACTATTTTGAAGGGGAGTCAAGTGACTGCTAATGACTGAGAATAGAAATAACAGAGGCACGAAAAGGACTGGCAACAGGGAGAGCCAGTTTCGTGCCATCTAGTTCCCCAACAACTCAAGGATGGACAGAGAAAGCCATAATTAATGGTACTGTGCCATTGGAATCTCACTAATGGAACTCTGTTGGCTTTTTCGGCAGTTGCAGCACACCGCTGGCTCACCAGTTATAAAATATTATAATATAAAGGTAAAGGTTCCTCTCGCACATATGTGCTAGTCGTTCCCAACTCTAGGGGGTGGTGCTCATCTCCGTTTCAAAGCCGAAGAGCCAGGGCTGTCCGAAGACGTCTCTGTGATCATATGGCTGGCATGATTAAATGCCAAAGGCGCACGGAACGCTGTTACCTTCCCACTAAAGGTGGTCCCTATTTTTCTACTTGCATTTTTTACATGCTTTTGAACTGCTAGGTTGTCAGAAGCTGGGACAAGTAATGGGAGCTCACCCTGTTATGCAGCACTAGGGATTCGAACTGCTGAACTGCCAGCCTTTTGATCAAGCTCAGCGTCTTAGCCACTGAGCCACCATGTCCCTTTTTATATTATATTATTTATATTAATTATATATATTATATATTATATTATATTATATTTTATATATATATATATATATATATATATATATATATATATATATATATTATATATATAATATATATACATACATACATACATACATACATACATACATACATACATATATATATATATATATAATATATATATATATATGTAGGTCTTTGGTTATTCGGGTCTTCTCCCACGTAAAATTGGAAGTGTCTTGGCAACGTTTCGACGAAGTCTCATTCGTCATCTTCAGGCTGGTGTTCTCGGCTTCGTGCTTCCAGGAGCAATGTGAGATCGCAGCTGTCTCTTCCTTTTAACTGCTAGTGGAGGTGTGAGCTGATTGGGTGGGAACTTGGCTGTGTTCTGATTGGGTGGAGGTGTGTTCTGATTGGTTAGGGGCTTGGCTGTGCTCTGATTGGCTGGGGTTGTGTTCTGTTTGGGTGGGGGCTTGGTTGTGCTCAGCTTAGTCTGAGTTGCAGGGGGATTTGAGCTGGTGAGCTGCGTTGTTGTTGTTTGGCTTCGTGTTTGTGGCCGTGCGAGCTCTTCATGGTGGGTGTCAGTCTGCTTCATGTATGGATTGGAGGGGTTTAAAGTGGCTAATGATGCAGCTGCGGTCTGGCTTCTGGTCCTTGGTCGTGGCTCATTATCAGTGTGGGTTTGAGTCTGCTTTCTGCGTGGATGTGTGGTGGTGACATCAGGTGTGGCACTCGTGAGTGTGGGTCTGGTGTCATTCGTCGTGTTAGGGACTCGTTTGTCAATAAGGGCGGGTTTCCAAATGGCTGGTAGGCGGGAGGTATCGTCTCGTTTGTTCATGCTGTGTGGGCGTTTTTCTATCTCAATGGCTTCTCTGATTATTCTGTTGTTAAAGTGTTCAGTTTTGGCGATAGTTCTGGTCTTTTTAAAGTCAATATCATGTCCTGTGGCTTTAAGGTGTTGGACCAGGGAAGAAGTTGGTTCCTCTTTTCTGACTGAGTTCTTGTGTTCTTCTATGCGTGCACTTATTCGTCTGTTGGTTTGTCCGATGTATGTGGTGGGGCAGGCGGTGCATGGGATTTCATATACTCCTTGATTTTCTAACTCAATTTTGTCTTTGGGGTTCCTTAGGATGGTGGATATTTTTCGGTTTGTGCAGAATGCTGTCTTGATGTTATGTTTGTGGAGGATTTTGCTTATTCTGTCTGTGGTGCCTTTTATGTATGGGAGGAGGGCCTTGCCGTTTTCTTGTTCTCTGTCTTGGATTTTAGTGGGGGTTTCTTTTTGGATTAGGTTGGTGATCTTATTTCTTTGGAATCCATTGGATGTGAGTACGTTAGTGAGGGTGTGTAGTTCGGTTTTTAGGTGTTGTTCGTCAGCTAAGCGTTTTGTTCTGGAAATGAGTGTCTTGGCTACAGAGTTGATCTGGGCAGGGTGGTGTGGTGTGAGAGTGCGTGCAGATAGCGGTTTGTGTGTGTTTTTTCTTCTGGTATATAGTGTGTCCTAGGGAGCCATTGGATTTTCTGTAGACTAAGACATCCAGGAAGGGAAGTTGGTTGTTCACTTCTGTTTCCATGGTGAACTGTATTTTGGGGTGTAGGCTGTTGAGGTGTGTGAGGAAGTTGTCCAGTTTTTCTTTCCCATGTGGCCAGATTATGAAGGTGTCGTCCACATATCTGAGCCAGAGTTTGGGGTTTGTGATCGGATTTTTCTAGGGCTTGGGTTTCAAAGTATTCCATATAGAGGTTGGCAATGACAGGTGAGAGGGGTGATCCCATGGGTGCTCCTTCTGTTTGTTTGTATTTCTGTCCATTATAGATGAAGTATATGTTGGATAGGCAGTGGTTGGTCAGATCTAAGATGTGCTTGGGGGGGTTATATTTGTTTTGGATAACTGTCAAGGCTTCTTTGATTGGTACTTGGGTGAAGAGGGATATGACATCAAAGCTCACGAGTAGGTCACTGGTAGGTCCTCCTAGACCGAATCAACAAAGATCTCCTCACACTTCACCTCAAACTCAGCAACAAGATCCACCCCGCACTTTGGGACAAATCCAAACAACTTGCCATCTGGAGAGCCGAAACACAGACCACCCTCAAGACAGACACACACACCAACAAACTCCGAAGACTACAAGAACGCCAGAAACAATCCCCTCCACCCTCACAGCCACACATGAAACAAACAGTGCATAACATCTCAGATAGGATCCTCACCAAAGCCGAAACCAATGTCCTTTCCAAAGGATTCAACTTTGCAGTCGCTCCCAAAAGCATCCCCACTGAAACCATTATATGCGGAGTTGAAACCAGCCTGACCAAAATCAACCCCGACGATGCAAACAGAATCAGACTCGAAATCACCAATATCCTCTGCACCAGCAAGCCACCCAAAAGTAACTTACCCAAAGAGGAACAGACAGCACTACTTAACCTGAAGAAGACACCAACATAATAATCCTACCAGCAGACAAGGGCAATGCCACGGTGGTTATGAACACATCTGACTACCAAACCAAATTAACCAAACCTACTCCAAGACTCCATATACAAACCCCTAAACACAGACCCCACCACCTACCTGGAAAAAACCACCAGATCCAAAATAAAAGCCTCCCCCATCAGCGAAGAGATTCAGCAAAGAATCATACCCAGAGAGAAATCATCCAGATGCCCTAAGCTTTATGGTCTCCCCAAGATACACAAAGAAGGAACCCACTTAGACCCATAGTCAGCTCCATAGGCTCACCTCTACAAAACCTAGCCAAATTTCTCCGCCAAACAACTACAGCCTATGCAGAATCCATCACCTCATACGGTAAAAAACTCATTCCAGTTCATAGAGACATCATAAAGCAACACAAAACTTACAGCCCAGTGACCTACTCGTGAGCTTTGATGTCATATCCCTCTTCACCCAAGTACCAATCAAAGAAGCCTTGACAGTTATCCAAAACAAATATAACCCCCCCCAAGCACATCTTAGATCTGACCAACCACTGCCTATCCAACATATACTTCATCTATAATGGACAGAAATACAAACAAACAGAAGGAGCACCCATGGGATCACCCCTCTCACCTGTCATTGCCAACCTCTATATGGAATACTTTGAAACCCAAGCCCTAGAAAAATCCGATCACAAACCCAAACTCTGGCTCAGATATGTGGACGACACCTTCATAATCTGGCCACATGGGAAAGAAAAACTGGACAACTTCCTCACACACCTCAACAGCCTACACCCCAAAATACAGTTCACCATGGAAACAGAAGTGAACAACCAACTTCCCTTCCTGGATGTCTTAGTCTACAGAAAATCCAATGGCTCCCTAGGACACACTATATACCAGAAGAAAAAACACACACAAACCGCTATCTGCACGCACTCTCACACCACCACCCTGCCCAGATCAACTCTGTAGCCAAGACACTCATTTCCAGAACAAAACGCTTAGCTGACGAACAACACCTAAAAACCGAACTACACACCCTCACTAACGTACTCACATCCAATGGATTCCAAAGAAATAAGATCACCAACCTAATCCAAAAAGAAACCCCCACTAAAATCCAAGACAGAGAACAAGAAAACGGCAAGGCCCTCCTCCCATACATAAAAGGCACCACAGACAGAATAAGCAAAATCCTCCACAAACATAACATCAAGACAGCATTCTGCACAAACCGAAAAATATCCACCATCCTAAGGAACCCCAAAGACAAAATTGAGTTAGAAAATCAAGGAGTATATGAAATCCCATGCACCGCCTGCCCCACCACATACATCGGACAAACCAACAGACGAATAAGTGCACGCATAGAAGAACACAAGAACTCAGTCAGAAAAGAGGAACCAACTTCTTCCCTGGTCCAACACCTTAAAGCCACAGGACATGATATTGACTTTAAAAAGACCAGAACTATCGCCAAAACTGAACACTTTAACAACAGAATAATCAGAGAAGCCATTGAGATAGAAAAACGCCCACACAGCATGAACAAACGAGACGATACCTCCCGCCTACCAGCCATTTGGAAACCCGCCCTTATTGACAAACGAGTCCCTAACACGACGAATGACACCAGACCCACACTCACGAGTGCCACACCTGATGTCACCACCACACATCCACGCAGAAAGCAGACTCAAACCCACACTGATAATGAGCCACGACCAAGGACCAGAAGCCAGACCGCAGCTGCATCATTAGCCACTTTAAACCCCTCCAATCCATACATGAAGCAGACTGACACCCACCATGAAGAGCTCGCACGGCCACAAACACGAAGCCAAACAACAACAACGCAGCTCACCAGCTCAAATCCCCCTGCAACTCAGACTAAGCTGAGCACAACCAAGCCCCCACCCAAACAGAACACAACCCCAGCCAATCAGAGCACAGCCAAGCCCCTAACCAATCAGAACACACCTCCACCCAATCAGAACACAGCCAAGTTCCCACCCAATCAGCTCACACCTCCACTAGCAGTTAAAAGGAAGAGACAGCTGCGATCTCACATTGCTCCTGGAAGCACGAAGCCGAGAACACCAGCCTGAAGATGACGAATGAGACTTCGTCGAAACGTTGCCAAGACACTTCCAATTTTACGTGGGAGAAGACCCGAATAACCAAAGACCTACATACAAACACCCGCGAAAACCTGAGAAAACATATATATATATATATCAATTTTCTTACTTCTTCGTAGGGTTTATGTGTGTTTTTCTTCTAGCCAGGTTTTCCCTACGTAACCAAGGTTTTTTGTAGCTACTAACTTAACAACTGCAGTGATTCACTTAGCAACTGTGGCAAGAAAGATTGTAAAATGGGACAAAACGTAACAACGGTCTCACTTAGCAACGGAATTTGGGGCTCAATTGTGGTCGTAAGTTGAGAACTACCTGTACAGGGAAAGAGTAGGAAAAGGCACTGTAAGAACTTGGCTTTCCAGAGTGGAAAGAAAACCTTGCTTTTTTGCTATTTTCTTTAATGGGATGCGGTGGCTCAGTAGCTCAGGTGCTGAGCTTGTTGATCCAAAGGTCGGCAGTTCAGCAGTTCGAATCCCTAGTACTGCGTAATGGGGTGAGGTTCCATTTCTTGTCCCAGCTTCCGCCAACCTAGCAGTTCGAAAGCACGTAAAAAAAGTGCAAGTAGAAAAATAGAGACCACCTTTGGTGGGAAGGTAACAGCGTTCTGTGCGCCTTTGGCGTTTAGTCATACCAGCCACATGACCACGGAGATGTCTTTGGACAGCGCTGGCTCTTCGGCTTTGAAACAGAGATGAGCACTGCCCCCTAGAGTCGGGAACGACTAGCACATATGTGCGAGGAGAACCTTTACCTATTAATGTGGACACCAGTGGCGATGTAATTAAACAGTGTCATCCACATGCAAGAGAGGCATTAGCAGAGTTAGGGCGGATAGGTTCAGCTTGTGGACTCTTTTGAGAAAACAACAGAAAAACACACTCACTCCAAGGAAGGGGAAAGAGGCAGAGTTCCTGGGAAAGGGCAGTGCTGGCTTCCAGCCTGAACAGAGACACTTCACGCTGCACGATGTTACTCTGGTTATGCGTGTTGTTGGATTCCTAAACCCAAATACTGGTAGTCCTCAAGTTACGACCACAATGGAGCCCAAAGTTTATGTCGCTAAGTGAGACATTTGTTAAGTGAACTTGCTCCATTTTACGACTTTTCTTGCCACAGTTGTTAAGCGAATCACCACTTTTGTTAAACTAATAACACGGTTCTGAAGCGAATCTGGACTCCCCGTTTGACTTTGCTTGTCAGAAGGTCACAAAAGCCGATCACGTGACTCCGGGACACTGCAACCGTCATAAATATGAAGCGCTTGCCAAGCATCTGAGTTTCGATCGCGCGACCATGGGGATGTTGCAACAGTCGTTAAGTGTGAAAACTGGTCATAACTCCCTCTTTTGGTGCCATTGTAACTTTGAACGGTCACTTAAATGAACTGTTGTAAGTGGAGGACTACCTGTACTTGCAGAAAAAAGGGAGCTGAGTGGCACTGTGTAGAAACTCAGAGGCTCCCTTATTTCATCGGCCGGCTGCCGACTTTGTGCAAAGCCTGAAGACGGACGCTTAGAAAGGTGGGACAACTGGACTTGTTCAAGCTACGCTCCCTACCCTGCCTCTAAATTGTCTCTCTTCTGGAGAAGAGTCATACAAATTTCTGGCCTGCAAGGAGTCCATCCATTTGCTCTTATAATGGGAATCAGTCCAAAGCAGCGACTCCTTCCAGAAGCTAATTCAAAAATTATTTGGTGGAGTCTTGGCATCTGAAGTGGGAAAACATTTCGAGCGGAATTATATTCCACTCATTATCAGTATTATTTTTTCTTCTTCTTTTTCTATTACGCTCTGATACACAATCTAATAGATGTGCCGTGGAGCTGGGAATGATGGGGAAAGTAATAAATAACTGTGTGACTCAAAATCAAAAAGGGATGACATGAGAGGAGTGTTCCAATATCTCAGGGGCTGCCACAAAGAAGAGGGAGTCAAACTATTCTCCAAAGCACCTGAGGGCAGGACAAGAAGCAATGGGTGGAAATTAATCAAGGAGAGAAGCAACCTAGAACTAAGGAGAAATTTCCTGACAGTTAGAACAGTTAATCAGTGGAACAACTTGCCTCCAGAAGTTGTGAATGCTCCAACACTGGAAGTTTTTAAGAAGATGTTGGACAACCGGTGGGACCGGAAGTTGGCAAACAGGCCATTTTCGGCCTCCACAGACTCCTAGAAAGGGTCTGGAGGCTGGGGAGACCAAAAAACGGGCCTACTGTGCCATCGCATGCCAGGAGCGTGGGGAGTGTGTGTGGGGGTCATCTATGCATGCGTGGGGGGCAGGGTGCATAGAATTATGGGTATGGGCACATGCGCGCACGACCTCCCGTCCCCCTTCCAACTCTGTTATTCTGTTCTGTTCTGTTCTGTTCTGTTCTGTTCTATTCTATTCTATTCTATTCTATTCTATTCTATTCTATTCTATTCTTATTCTATTCTATTCTATTCTATTCTATTCTATTCTATTCTATTCTATTCTTCTATTCTATCTATCTATTCTATTCTATTCTATTCTATTCTATTCTATTCTATTCTATTCTCCACTCACCCAGCAATCTTAATTCAATCTGGTATTTTAGTTGCCTAGTGGGCATCTTACATCGGCCCCTCAAGGCCAAAACAAAGCCAGACTATCTTCAGAGGTTGGGAGAAGATGGTTCTAAGCTTAGCCTACCCTTCTTGGGTGGACCTGAACATGACAATCACAATCTCTGAAGTGGCATCTGACTCCAACGTGTCTGAGACAAGAGGGTGTCTCTTCTAAAATTATGCTGGCTGCTTCCACACTTAAATCCTCCCAAAAAGACTTTAGTGTGATTGAAGGCATTAATCCCTCTGGTATGAACATGTATATATTATATATTTATTATATATTGTATGTATAGGTAATCCTCTACTTACAAAAGTTCATTTAGTGACCATCTGAAGTTACAGTGGCCCTGAAAAAAGGTGACTTGGGACCATTTTTCACACTTAGGACCGTTGCAGCATCCCTGTAGTCACATGATCAAAATTTCGATGCTTGGCAACTGACTCATATTTATGACGATTGCAATGTCCCCGGATCATGGGAACACCTTTTGCGATCCTCTGACTAGCAAAGCCAATGGGGAAGCCGGATTCACTTAACAACTGTGGCAGAAAAGGTTGTAAAATGGGGCAAAATTCATTTAACAGTTGTCTCGCTTAGTGTTGTGGCCCGTCAGCGGCCTGTGCAGTTAGAAGCTGATTCCGACAGTGAGGAGGCTGGAGAAGATGTGGTGCCAGTAGCGGAGATTCAGCCAGGGCCTTCAGAACCTCCAGAAGCTCCCATAAGTGAAGAGGAAGAAGAGGGGGAGCCTCTTCTTGATGCACGAGCGCGTAGAGCTGTTAAAAGGCAAAAGTGGCTCCTCAGGAGGAGGTCTCCTTGAGAGTAAGGCTTGGGGCTAATTGGCCACTCCCCAGCCTATTTAAGAAGGACAACAACTGATGCAATTTGCAGGAAACTTTGTTCATATTCCTTCACGTCTTGATTTCAGAAACATTTGATTCGGCTCTTGTTTCTCTCTTGTCAGTTTTCCTGCAAATTGCTTCTGGGCATTCTGCCAACCACAGTAAGATTACAGTTATCTGAAATACCGTACCTCAGAATTGAGTTATTATTCTTTGGATTCTTGTCGGCTGTTAATGAAGTTAAATTAACAGCACTTGTTCAGAAAAGACTGATTTAAACTGTACTTGTGTTCAAACAACTACTAAGAAAGCTCATTAGTAGTCTTTAATTAGTAAACTAAGGTTTGTATGGACTTTCTGTGTGCTGTGTTCTTTGGGGTCCGTAGCTGGGGCAGGACACTTAGTAATTGAAATTTTGGGCTCAATTGTGATTGTAAGTCAATGACTACCTGTGTATAGCCACCTTATCAACACACAATCCTGGTTGGTTAATGCTCAATAAAATAACCACAGTAATGATTAAAAAGGAACAATTAAAAAACAAAACAAAAGCAAAATCCAACAGAACAATCGCCCCAGCAAATGGGCTATCCCAAATTCAGGCTGAATGGGTTTTTTAGTACCTTACACAAAGCTAGTCAGTTAGAATATTGTTACTAAGCGAGACAACTGTTAAATGAATTTTGCCCCATTTTACAACCTTTGTTTGAATCTGGCTTCCCCAAAATCTCTTATGTTAAATAATGCCACCTAATGGGAACCAGGAACGGTGCATCACTTCGGTCTGGGGCTGTTCTCCCCATTTAAAACCAGAGGGTCCCTAGCTGAAGGAGGTCTACATTTCCACAGAAAACGTATGAAGATTTATATGAAGATTTAATCTATCAACTAAAGTTCATATATACAACTAGCTTTCCACCCTGTGGCTTGTTTGGTTCTTTGTAGGAATTTTGCGTGCAAAAAAACCCAACCACAATGGTTTATAAACAACAGCTTATGGTTTGACATGCAGCATAGGCCCAGAATATAAGACAGGTGGTGCTTGTTTAGTGACCACAATTAGCTCTGGCAACTTGGTCATTAAGCAAAGGGGTCACTAAGTGATTTTCTCAGCTGGGCGTATGATCTTATGGGGGCAAGCAGCAAAGAAACACAATTTTCTCATTTCCCATGAGTCAAAATTAAAAAGGGGGACAAGAGACAGAACAACCCATGTTTTTCTCCTGGCCCACAAGGAAGAAAAGATATTTATCCAAATCTAGTCCAGAAACGCAGTAAACTGGCTGAGAGGAGGAGAACACTCTTGGACATGCCAACTTGTCTCCTTGTCAATTATTATGGAATTCTTCTTATCTATAAAAACCTAAGACAAGGCTGAGTTACGCAAACAAGTCCTTTACCAGTCTTATAGGTACACTCCAAGTGTGTGGTACGTCAAGGCCCACAAGTAGTAATGTCACAAGGGTTTCTAGAAGTTGAACTCGTACTTCTCCAGAGGGCACTTGGTTGAGGAGAGCTGCGGTTGACCCTGGTCAGCTGTCGAAACTAACACCTGCGTGGCTGTGCCGCAATATTGTACAGAGACCTATTTTTGTTCTTTGGCGATCCGTGCAAATCCAACGGCTTTTCCTTGTCGGTTTATCAATAAAGGAGAACGTCTGTAGCTCAGGGTTGAAACGAGACGTCCTCGGTGCTCTCTGGGCTTGGTTGTTTTCTTGCAGACGTTTCAGGGGTGAAATCTACTTACCTTCCCTACTGGTTCGTCACGTGCGTGCGCGGACCCTCTGCACATGTGCAAAACCTTCTGTGCATGTGCAGAGGGTAAAAAACAGGTTATTTCCTGGTTAAAACCAGGAAGTAATGACGACTGGGAGGGTGGGCGGAGTCTCGTGCTGCAATCACTACCGGTTCTCTGAACCACCTGCCGCCATCGCTACCAGTTCGGCTGAAATGGGCTGAACTGGTAGCATTTCACCCCTGAGACGTTTCATTACCCAGATTAGTCAACATTATCAGTGCTAGTGGCATCATTACCTAATCTGGGTAATGAAAAGTCTGCAAGAAAACAACCAAGCTCAGAGAGCATCAAAGACCCCCTCACTGTGGTTTATTGAAGGAATCATAGTTAAACTAATTCGTGCTTAGTGCAATGTCTGAACCAGGCCATTTGTCTCCTTCTGTAAGAAGGAGGGAAGCTCCTTTTGATCCGGCTAGAACAGTGTTTCTCAATCCTGGCCATCCCAAAGACGCTTTTTTCAAGAGGCAACTGGACTTTCTGGTTTTTCTTTGAAGACATTTCACTTCTCATCCAAGAAGCTTCTTCAGCTCTGACGGGATAGTAGGGAATGGAGGGATTTACACTTCTTGCAGATAGCTGGTCGTTTGCATTCTTTTAATTTAAACCTCCAAGTGGCCTCAATGATTTGCTAAAAGAATGCAAACGACCAGCTGTCTGCAAGGAGTATAAATCCTTCCATTTCCCACCATCCAGTCAGAGTTGAATAAGCTTCTTGGGTGCGAAGTGAAACATCTTCAAAGAATAACCAGAAAGTCCAGTTGCCTCTTGAAAAAGCAGCTTTGGGACAACCATGACCTGGATGACTGAGAAGCTCCATAGACACTCAATCCTGGCCATTCACAGGTGTGTGGAATTCAAATCCCGGAATTCCACAGCCAGCATGGCTACTGATGGGAATTCTGGGAACTGAAGTCCACATATCTGGAAGTTTCCAAGACAGGGAAACAATGGGCTAGGGCAGTGATGGCTAACCTTTTTGCCATCGCGTGCCAGGAGAGGGGGGGCGGGGGAGGGTTGCGCGTGCACGTGCCCACGTGTATGCGCGCGCAACCCCCCTCCCCCCCGCTCCTGGTACATGATGGCCTGGTAGGCCCGTTTTTCTTTCTTACCTGGTTCCAGTTCCTCTCTATTTATCTGGGAAGGACGAAAACAGCCTTTCTCACTCCCTCGGAGGCCCTCCAAAGGCCTGAAACGGCCCATTTCCTGACTCCTGGTGGGACAGGAAGTGACATTTTTTGCTGTCCCCAGCTTCCAGAGCCTCTGTAGGAGTGTCTAGGATCCACTGTAGGAGTCTCTAGGAGCCTCTCTAGGAGTCTCTGGAGGCTGGCGATAGCAAAAAAAGTCACTTCCTGTCCCACCGGGAGTCAAGAAATGGGCCCTTTCAGCCTCCGTAGGGTCTCCAAGGGAGTGGGAAAAGCTGTTTTCACACTTCCCAGATAAATAGAGAGGATCAGGAGCCAGGTAAGAAAGAAAAACGGGCCTACCCCACTCCCTCACCCCCAGGCCCTCCAGAAGCAGGAAACAGCCTGTTTCCCTACTTCTGGTGGGCCCAGAAGGCCCGAAAATCAGCTGGCTGGCGCGCGCATGCACCCCAGAGCTGAGCTGGCGTGCCCATTAATATGGCTCTGCATGCCACCTGTAGCATGCGTGCCATAGGTTCGCCATCACGGGGGTAGGGACTAAATGAGAGAAGCGACCGGCCTCAGATTCCTGAGTTCCATTTCTGAATGGAGATCTGGACTCTAGTCCTTAAGCCCCATCCACAACCACATCATATCAGTTCTCAATTACACGCATGTTGCGGTTACGAGTTTAGTATCGTTGGTTAAAAATCTGACAGACTCTCCAAAAATCTGCAGGATATGAATGCCTCACGTTGAATATCTGTAAGTTGACCGGAGCCCTGCAAAATACAGCTTGGCTAGCTTGTTTGAGTCACTTAATAAACTCTTTCTTTGTGGTGCACTTGTTCTCTGCTGGTGGTACACAAGCATTTTATTATCCACACCATGAGGAGGAAATGGAACAGGCTGGAAAGGAATGTAAATGGAATGTATTTAGTTATTGTTCTGGGCCACCCACTACTTTTTAGAGGGCAGCTCTTGGCATGCCAGAGTCTTGGGTCCACAGAACAAAACAAAAGTACATCCCAGTTTTAATCGGTGCCTCTAGACAGAAACTACCAAGCCTTTCAGCTGTTACGTCACCTTTCCCTCCAGAAATCAAACAAGTGAGAAATTCCTGGAAGTTGGAAAATGTCTTCTAGGCCTCCTGGTTTTTGTTTTGTTTTTTTTAAATATTAAAGCAGAGAGCACAATTGTATTATTAAAATTTCACCGGGAGGCGCAGAAGTTAGCAGCCCCTGCCTGAGTTTAATCCTGTCAGCTGAGGCCACCAGGCAGGGGGAAAAAAGAGTTAAATCTCCAAACTCTGTTTGCAGCCCAAGGGAGAGCCAAAGGTCAGGGATGCGTTTCTGGCTTATGTCTCGGTGGAGATGTAAATCGAGAGCGCCGCTTGCAGAAAATAGAGAAGGGAAAAAAAGACCTGGCTCTTAAGCCCTTTCCAAGCCGTCCTTCTTCGGTCTCTCTCTTTCTCAAAATACACTTCCGTGCCAAACGCCATCGCTTTTCCTTGTCATCCTGGCACTGCCAACAGATGCTAAGCCATCCATCTGGAGAGCTTCCCCCCACCCCCCTGCAGCCCTCTCCATCCAGGCCATCCATCCATCCCAAAATCAGAGGAATGCCCAGCGTGTGTAAACAGTGGCAGGCCAGGGACCAGAAGATCTGCTTGCTGGGAATCTCCAGCAAAGCTGCAGGCAAGGAGATAGGAACTAACCAACCAGCCTCCTAAACTGGGAAAAATCCCCAAAGGGGACCTCGAAGTCTTTATTTTATTTTTTCCCCCCCCTCCTCCTTGTGTGGTGGAGAAGAGACCACGAGCCTCAAGGGGGCATGAAAATGTCATTTTGGCTCTGGGGATACTATAATTCAGCTGCTCTCTCTGCCTTTGAGTGGAGAAAAGAGCCAAATAGCGACAGGGCGAGGAATTAAAATACAAAACTAAGCGAGGGAAGCCAGAAAAATGGAGACAGAAAAGAAAAGAAATTAAGGAAGCCTGCTCTGGGGGAGGGGGGTAAAGGGGGCAATATGAGATTGGGGAGGATAGGGGCTGTAGTCCAACGATTGCAGAAAATACAACTTCAGCAACAGAGAGGTCAATGCCTGGAACGCACTACCTGACTCTGTGGTCTCATCCCCAAATCCCCAAAACTTTAGAGCCTGAGTGGCGCAGCAGACTAATGCTACTGTTCAAAGGTAGTATTTAGCCTGCAATTACTGCGAGTTCAATTCTCACCAGGCTCAAGGTCGACTCAGCCTTCCATCCTTTCTAAGGTAGGTAAAATGAGGACCCGGTTTGTGGGGGCAATAAGCTGACTTTGTATAAAATATGCAAAAGTATGAAGGCTATTGCTTAAGGCATTGTAAGCCGCCCTGAGTCTCCGGAGAAGGGCGGCATATAAATCAAAAAAAAAAATTTTTTTTTAATTTTTTTTTAAATTAAAACTTTAACCTTAGACTGTCTACTGTAGACCTCACCCCTTTCCTAAGACCTCTGTAAGGGGTTTGTGCATTAGCGCACCAGCGTGCCTACCGTCCCTGTCCTACTGTCCCTTTTTTACTGGTATCCTTTTCATGTATTCAAATTTTATCTGTTATCTTATATGTGCTTGAGAAATAAAACAAATAAAATAAAAAAGTATTTAACACCAGCAACAACCCCCCCCCTCCCCTCCACAGCATGTGTGCACGCACCAATGCTGTGTGTCTGTGTGTGTGTCTGTGTGTGAGGGGCTCATTTGAGGACCCGCTGTCCTAAAAGACAAATTGGGGAGGTGGGTGTTCGTTTCGGGACCCCCCTTCAAGGGGGCTAATTGGAGCGCCAAAAGTCCGCGCGGGGTCGTTGTTTCAGGTGTCACTCCAGCGTTTTGCTTTACCCGGTCAGAAAGCGGCAGGAAAGGGGACGGGAGGGTGAGAAATCAGCCGATTAAAAGAGACTGAAGAAAGTACCTCCGGAGCCCCCAAAAGGGGGGAGAGAAAGGGAGAAAGAGGGGGAGAAGGAGGGAAGGAAGGAAGGAGGGAGAGAGAGAGAGAGAGATCAAGGGAGGGAGGGAAAGGAAAGGAAGCCACGACACGGGGCAGCGCTGCCCTTCGGCCTTCGCTCACCTTCCCCGGTCGGTTCTCGCGGGCTGGCCGGCGACACTCCCGCCCCGCTGCCTCCCAGCAGGAGCGCCCGAGTGCCAGGCGAGCGGTTCCTCCGGCGCAACCCGTCCGCCACCACCACCAGCAGCAGCCGCCGCAGCTCCCTAAGCAAAGCCGGTCCCTCCTCCGTCGAAGGGAGCGGCAGAAAAGCCCCGCGGGCTGAGCGCGAGGCGTGGGCGGCTACGGGTGGCCCGGTCCTTGGAGAGTGAGAGAGCGCGTAAGAGCAGAGAGGGAGGGAGGGAGGGAGGGAGGGAGAGAAGAAGAAGAAGGAGAAGAAGAAGAAGAAGAAGAAGAAGAAGAAGAGGAGGAGGAGGAGGAGGAGGAGAAGAAGAAGAAGAGGAGGAGGTGGAGGAGAGGAAGGAGGAGGAGGAGGAGAAAGAAGAAGAGGAGGAGGAGGAGAAAGAAGAAGAGGAGGAGGAAGAAGAGGAGGAGGAGGAGAAAGAAGAAGAGGAGGAGGAGAGGAAGAAGAAGAAGAGGAGGAGGAGGAGAGGAAGAAGAAGAAGAAGAAGAAGAAGAAGAAGAAGAAGAAGAAGAAGAAGCCGCCACAGTGGGGAATTCAGCCGAAGAGATAACCCACAATAAGGGCTTTTTTTGAAAAGTACAGGTAGTCCTCAACTTACAACAGTTCATTTAGTGACGGTTGTAAGTTACAACGGCACTAAAAAAAAGCGACACTCACACTTTCGTCTGTTGCAGCATCCTCAGGGCCACATGATCCAAATTTGGAAGGTTGGCAATTGATTGGTATTTTAGGACAGTTGCAATGTCCTGGGGTCACTGTCTCACATTTATGACCGTTGTCTAGGGGGTCACCTTTTGCTATCTTCAATGGGAAGCCAGATTCACTTAACGTCCGTCTTACCGACTGAACCACGGTGGCAAGAGAGATTGCAAAACGGGGCTAAATTCGCTTAACAACTGCCTCGTGGTTAGCCACAGAAATTTGGGGCTCAGTTGTGGTTGTAAGTGGAGGAGCACCAGTGCCTAAAATAAATCTCTAAAATGACCCAATAAATGGATGCCCCTGACAGATCCTTCAGAGCACTAAATCGAAACAGTTAAACGGGTCATTTCTGAATTTGCAGGGTCAACACACATCCATTAACAATGTCATTCTGTGTGCAATAAGAAAAAACATGGAGGGTGGAAGTTTTAAGGCAGTGTCTCTCAACCTTGGAAGCTTGAAGATGGGTGGACTTCAACTCCCAGAATCCCCCAGCCAGCGCTGCTGGCTGGGGGATTCTGGGAGTTGAAGTCCACCCATCTTCAAGCTACCAAGGTTGAGAAACACTGTTTTAAGGGATTCTACTGCTCCCCCAACTTTAAGCACTCTAAAAAAAAACCCTTCCCGTTATTTTAAAGCCACTGACATGCATGCTTATCTGCATATGCACGCTAACTAATATTTTATTTCTAACGCTCCCGCCGCTATGTACATGGCCCCACTACATTTAAAAAAAAAAAAAATTACAGGTAATCCTCAACTTACAACAATTCATTTAGTGACCACTCGAAGTTACAACAACACTGACTAAGTGTTTTTCACACTTAGACCATTGCAGCATCCCCATCAAAATTCAAACGATTGGCAACTGGTTCATATTTATGACAGATGCAGCGTCCCGGGGTCATGCGATCCAGTGGTGAAATGTAAAATTGGTTACTACCGGTTCTATGGGCGTGGCTTGGTGGGGGATAATGTGACTGGGTGGGCGTGGCCAACTTTTTTTTCCCTTTCTTTTAAAAGCATTTTTTCTACAACCTCTTCGGCCGAAGAGGTTGTAAAAAAAAAAAATGCTTTTGAAAGGCTCTGACGATCCCAGCTGAGCCGTGCGATCATCAGAGGCTTTTTTTTTTTTACTTTTAAAAGCATTTGTACAAAAAAAATGCTTTTAAAAGTAAAAAAAAAAGGCTTCTGATGATCGCATGGCTCAGCTCAGCTGGCAGGGATTTCTGCTACCGGTTCTCCGAATCACCCACCGCCATTGCTACCGGATCGGGCGATCCGGTCCAAACCGGGAGCATTTCACCCCCAAACAAGCAAAGTCAGATTTCATTTAACATCTGTGTTACTAACTGAAGAACGGCAGCGATTCATTTAACAGCTGTGGCAAGATGTCGTAAAATGAGGCAACATTCATTTAACAACGGTCTCACTCAGCAACAGAAATTTTAGGCTTGACTGTGGTTGTAAGTCAAGGACTACCTGTGAAAACCGAGGATCAAGTAGTAGTTAAAGTTACCTGAAAGGGACACAATCAATACCTACCATGATACTTTCACAATTGCAATGAAAACAATGTAATGTGGATATGAAAATCTAGATCTACCTACCTTCTGTCTTTACTGATAAATAGAGGAACAGTGCCAACATGTTTCCAATGCAATGCTTGCAACATGCTTGTTGACAAAACACAGCCAGTCCTCGACTTACGACCACAATGGAGTCCCAAGTTTATGTTGCTAAGCAAGACATCTGTTAAGTGAATTGTATTGTACCCCATTTTATTAATATCATTAAGTGTTGTACCTTATGATTCTTGAGGAAC
Source organism: Pantherophis guttatus (assembly GCF_029531705.1). The sequence goes on along the minus strand of NW_026844046.1, from coordinate 652,823 downwards.
GTATCTTTTCTTTTTATGTACATTGAGAGCATATGCACCAAGACAAATTCCTTGTGTGTCCAATCACACTTTTGGCCAAAAAAAAAAAAAAAATGGACCATTTACGACATTTCTGGCTACAATTTGTTAAATGAATCACTGCACTTGTTAAGTTAGTAAGCTTGGTTGTTAAGTGAATCTGGCTTCCCCCTTGACTTTGCTTATCGGAAGGTCCGCCAATGGGGGGAATCACGTGACACACACCCCTCCCCGAGGACACTGCGACCGTCATAAACATGAATCAGTTGTCAAGCATCTGAATTTTGATCACGTAACCATGGGGATGCTATGGCGGTCATAAGTGTGAAAAATAGCAATAGCACTTAGACTTATATACTGCTTCACAGTGTTTCATAGCCCTTTCTAAACAGTTTTACATAGTCAGCCTATTGTCCGCCAACAACCTGGGTCCTCATTTTACCCACCTCGTAAGGATGGAAGGCTGATTCAACCTTGAGCCAGTCAGGATCGAGCTCCTGACGGTGGGCAAAGTCAGCCTGTAATACTGACTTCTAACCACTGCGCCACCATGGCTCTTAAAAATAGTAATAGCAATAGCCCTTAAACTTATATACCGCTTTACAGTGCTTCACACAGCCCTTTCTAAGTGGTTTACAGAGTCAGCATATGGTCCAGTGGTGGATTTAAATTTTTTTTTACTACCAGTTCTGTGGGTGTGGCTTGGTGGGCGTGACATGGCTTGGTGGGCGTGGCAGGAGAAGGATACTGCAAAATCCCCATTTCCTCCCGATCAGCTGGGACTCAGGAGGCAGAGAATAGATGGGGGCGGGACCAGTCAGAGGTGGTATTTACTGGTTCTCCTAACTACTCAAAATTTCCGCTATCGGTTCTCCAGAACTTATCAGAACCTGCTGAAACCCACCTCTGATATGGTCCCCAAGAATCTGGTCATAAGTCATTTTTTTTCAGTGCTGTTGTAACTTTGAACGGTCACTAAATGAATGGTTGTAAATCGAGGACTACCTGTAATAACATGTGCAGCTTTAGTGGTGCACCTGCCAGACTCTAAACTCTGTCTACAAAACCCCAGATATTAAGAAATGGAACCAAATGAGGATGGAAGCGAGGTGCCTAAGCCAACCTCCTTTTAAAATGTCACTTGCAGGAACCCTGGCATGCAAGTCTCGGAGGGGTGGGGTACCTGCCTGTTCCAGTCCTACCTGTGCTACTTGGGGTGCCCCTTTTCTCCTGTGTGTTTTGAATGCTGGAAAGAGGGAGGGACTGAAGGAAAATAACAGATCTGTTAACGTTGTGCCCTTCTCCAAAACACATATTCATATCCGCTGGGAAAAGGCAGCGAAGCCTAGAAGCTGGAAATTTACCAAGTGTGAGAGCTGCTCACACGCAAAATATATCCCGCAGAAGAACTGTTTTAAAATGGTGTACAATAAAATAACAGAGTCGGAAGGGACCTTGGAGGTCTTCTAGTCCAACCCCCTGTTTCCAGCAGGAAACTCTGTCTGCAAAGTGGAGTGAGCACTTACCAGGGGTGCACACAAGATGACCGACTGGGACGCACAAGAATGGAAGAATGAGGACTTACCAACGGACTCAAAAATAATTTATAAAATTATGGAATGTGTGGAGTCCGACAGACTTACAAAACTGATCAAGGGTAAAAGAGACTCAGATTTTTATAGTAGTTGGAACATGTGGTATGATTGGATCCAGAAACGATAGGAGAGAGATAAAGGATAATGTTGGATTATAATTATAGATGATGGTATAATTATGGTAATCAATAAGTATTGGAAATGTAAATTTGTATATAAGAATATATAAATAATTCCTATTTTTACTTTCTGATTATTGGTGTATATATACATGGATATTTTGGTGATGTTACACCATGATAAAAAAACTATTATACATTTGTGTTTTTTTGTTTTTTTTTGAACTATAATAAAAATTTAAAAATAAAAAGATGACCGACTGGGACGTGGGGAAAACATTCCAATGTCTATTTCTATTTATCGGGGATGGAAAAGTAAACAAGAAATCTGTGAGGTTGCTAAGAGCTGGCACAGATTATACAGAATGCACAAAACGTAATACTGTTATCTATGGAAGTGTGCTTTAGATTAAAAACCGGTAAGAATTTAAGCTAGTTTAATATTCAATGCACAAAATATGATATGTTGGGGGGGGGGTGTCAAAAGGTGATATGTTGGGGGGGGTCTCTTTTATAATGTAAATAATATTAATGTAGTACTAGACATATATAATAATTAATAAATAACAGAATAACAGAGTTGGCAGGGACCTTGGCGCTCCCCTGCTCAAGCAAGGAAACCCTACATACCATTTTCGACAAATAATTATCCAGTCCCTTCTTAAAAGCTTCCCATGTTCAAACACCCACAACTTCTGAAGGTAAAGTTGTTCCACTGGTTGATTGTTCTCACTGTTAGGAAATTTCTCCTCAGTTCCTAGGTTGCTTCTCTCCTTGATTAGTTTCCATCCATTGTTTCTTGTCCTGCTTTCTGGTGCTTTGGAGAATAAATTGATTCCTTCCTCTCTTTTTATTGTTTTGTGGCAGCCCCTCAAATATTGGAACACTGCTTTCCTGTCACCCCCCTAATCCTTCTTTTCCCTTGTTTAGTGAAAAGAAATGAACAAGCATGTATTGTGGAAGGCACACTGAAAATAGTTTTTACTGATAAAGGCGTGCGATCACCGGAGGAAAACATCGTGTCAGTTATTCTTTAACAATGACTGACAGCCCTCTTTTGAGAGCGAAAACCCTCTTCAAGGCAACTTGCAAAAAACTTCTCATAAAAACGAGATATCAACTGAAGCCACTCACCTTTTAGGAAGCTTGGCATACGGAGTCGGTAGTCTCCGTGAGTCGGTGCAGAAGTCTCTCTTGCCTTCCTTCGGTTCCCTCCAGGAAGAGAAGGAAAAAATAAAAATATAAAAATAAAAATGTCAGGACACTGGCACTGTTTCATGCAAATGGGAGAGAGAGAGAGAGAGACCTACTCCCCAACTGAAGTGAGTAACACCTGACTCAGGATGTGACGTGTGACAGGGGAGTGAGTATCAGATGTGTGGGAGACAGGAGTAGCCCGAGACGGTCAGATATCCAGCTTGTCTAAATGCTGCGGCATAAACACAAACGTGGGGGAAAGGAAAGGTCACACGCATTCGCCTTCAAGCCCTCCGCCTTCAAGATTCAAGAGGAGCTCTGTCTGCCAGAGAGTTTGAAAGGCTCAGCTTTTCCAGTCTCTCATGTGGCGAAAAAAGAAAAAGAGGAACGCCACAAAATTCAGTGTGGAAATGGGTTTGTTATGGGCGGGCTTGATATGCGCAACGTCCAGACTCTCCACCGCTTAAAACTATTCGTGTTAGGAACACGAAACAGTTCCTCAGGAGCGCCTGTGAATCACACAACAGGGCCGGCTGTGTTATGCTGAGGAGCGTTGACTTAACGATGGTTTTAGTTCAGTTTACAATAGTTTATAAACTAAAGTTTATAACACCACCCTTGGCTGGAGAGGCAGGACACACAGCTGACGGGTTCTCCTCGACCGTTCATTTAGTGACCGTTCGAACTTAACCACGGCACTGAAAAAAAACCGACACCATCGGTTTTCACACTTACGGCCGTTGCAGCATTCCCCACGCACACATGATCGAAATTCAGAGCCTGGGCGGCTGATTTATACAGGTGGTCCTCGACTTACAACATTTCATTTAGTGACGGTTCAAAGTAATAGCGGCACTGAAACAATGAGCTATGACCGGGTTTCACACTTATGACTGTTGCAGCATTCCCCACACTCATGGGATCGAAATTCAGAGGCTGGGTGACTGATTTATACAGGTAGTCCTCGACTTACAACATGCCATTTAGTGACAGTTCAAAGTTATAACGGCACTGAAACAATGAGCGATGACCGGGTTTCACACTTACGAAACGCTCACGTGATCAAAATTCAGAGGCTTGGTGGCTGATTTATACAGGTGGTCCTTGATTTACAACATTTCATTAGTGAACCGTTCAAAGTTATAGCAACATTCAAACAATGAGCGATGACCATGTTTCACACTTATGACCATTGTAGCATCCCCCATTGTCATGTGATCAAAATTTAAATGCTTGGCAACTAACCCATATTTATGACGGTTGCAATGTCCCGGGATCATGTGACTTTCTGACAAGAAAAGTCAATGGGGAAGAAAGATTCACTTAACGACTATGTTAGTAGCTTAACTGCTACAGTGACTCGCTTAACAACCGTGGCAAGAAAGGTCATAAAATGGGGCAAAACTCCCTTAACGACTGTTTCACTTGGCAACAGAAATTTTGGGCTCAATTGTAGTCATAGGGCAAATAGGGCTTTAGTTCTAGAGCTTTTAGTTCTAATCGCTCTGCCACTTTGCTGTGGGGCAAAGAATTCAGAAAAGAGGTTATTACAGGTAATCCTCGATTTATGACAATTGAACCCAACATTTCTGTTGTTAAGTGAGACATTTGTTAAGGGAATTTTGCCCCATTTTACAACCTACCGCAGTTGTTCAGTGAGCCACTGTAGTTGACCAATTAGTAACACAGTTGTTAAGTGAATCTGGCTTCCCCATTTGACTTTGCTTGTCAGGTCACAAAAGGCGATCACACGACCCTGGGACATTGCAAACGTCATCAATATGAGCCCGTTCCGTTGCCAAGCATCTGAATTTTGATCCACATGATCATGGGGATGCTGCAAAAGGTCGTAAGTGTGAAAGACGGTCCTGACTCTATTTTTTTCAACGATGTTGTAACTTTGAACGGTCACTAAATGACTTACAGTTGTAAGTCGAGGACTGCCTGTATAAGTAGAAATTGGGAATGCTGTAAACATGTTTTGGCCTCTGAAGCTGCAAAGATGCTTTCAAACTCACCCACTTACCCCCCCACCCCCCCAAGATTGGCAGGCGGTAAAATAAGAACCAGCCCGTTGCTTGTTCCCCTTTTCTCTAGTGGAATCGTTTAACCCTCGTTTAACTGGTTTTGCTGGGTTTCGCAATGCTCCCGGTCAAGGGTAACAGAATTCAGACTCACAGGATTGACTACTTTGTGGCTAAAAACCCGAGGCTAAAAACCCAAAGTCAACAAGAATAAGCACCAGTTGAAAAGGCAGGAGCAGAGCCCCTCTGACCAGCTGCTCAGCCAAGGGATGTAAACACACCACAGCCAGGCCCAAAAGTTTCAAAAATTCCTTCCTCTCTTCAGATTTCCCCTCAGTTCTTTTGTTTATCACTAGAAGAACCTACAATAAGAAAAAGCCTTAGGAGAATATTTACCTGATTATACATGTAATAACAGCTGCAGGAATTATTTATACTCAAAATTGGAAAGCAGAGAAAATACCTTTGGAAGAAAAAGTAAGTAATAAATTTTTTTTTTAGATTGTGCAGAAATGAATAGATTAAATTTGATGATTAAGGATAGGGAAGAGTTAGACTATTTCAAGATATGGAATTATTTTTATCGTTGGTTGGAAAAGTGATATAAATGATTAATTTTATAATTATGTATAAAAACTTGATGACTAGAATATTGTTTTAGCAATGAATTGTTATAATGGTTTGGATGAAGATCAAGATAGAAAAAACTTATGGAAGAAGACGAAGAATTTTGGAAGATAACACGAGATGTCACAGGGAAGGGATGACTGATGTATTAAATGTTTGTTTGTCTTAAAAAATAAAAAAAATTTATAAAAAATAAAAGAAGAAGAAAAAGCCATGTTTTTATTATCAACCAATTAGAATTTTTTTTAAAACAGTAACAGAGTTGGAAGGGACCTTGGAGGTCATCTAGCCCAACCCCCTGCTCACGCAGGAGACCTGTATTAGGGAGTCGAACTGCCGAACTGCCTACCTTTCTGTTCGACAAGCTCAGTGTCTTAGCCACTGAGCCACCTAGTCAGGTGTAACCTGGTCAGTAACACACTCTCACTTTGAATAGAGCAGACTTCCCTCAGCCTGGTACCTTCTAGGTACAGGCAGGCCTTGACTTACAATCATTCATTTAGTGACCATTTGAATGTTTACAACGGCACTGAAATAAAGTGTCTCATCGCTGTTTTTCACACTTATAACCAGTTGCAACATCCCTCTGGCCACGTGATCGAAATTTGGATGCTTGGCAACTGGCTCATATTTATGATGCTTGCCATGTTTCCAGGGTCATCTAGACCAGCTAGAAAGTCCGAGCTGAGGTGGTAGAGCACACCCAGGCCCAGCAGGCAAAAGTCAGTGACCGGATCCCCATCGGTGCCATGGCCGCCTAGGCCCAGCAGAGATGGGGGGGGGGCACGTGATCTTGGCTGGGCCTAAGTGGCCCTGGCACCGACGGGGATTTAGCTTTTCTCGCTCCCCATGGTCATACGATCCAAATTCAGACATTTGGCAACCGTTTCACATTTATGACGGTTGCAGTGTCCCAGGTCACCACTTTATGCTTGTCACTTCTTTTTTTATATATATATAGTTTTATTTATAAACATTTTTGAATACAGTGTATTGTTAGTGTATACCATTTACAAGAAAAAAGACCCCCCCAAAAAGACAATAATAAGTATCAACACATAAACTGATAACAATAATATAAATAAAGTAACACATGTACTAATAACAATATTAATAATATAACCAAATAATTTTAACTAAGTTTCTTTTTATATTAGCTTATTTCTGACAGGCAAAGTCAATGGGGAAGCCAGAGTTGCTTTACAACGGTGTTACTAGCTTGACATCTGCAGTGATTCACTTAACAACGGTGGCAAGAAAGGTCGTAAAATGGGGCAAAACTCAATTAGCAATTGTCTCACTTAGCAACAGATATTTAGAGCTCAATTGTGATCGTAAACCGAAGACTACCTGTAATCCTGTAATCTTCAATTCGCAGAACACCTTAATCAGCATCGCTCTATCGGATAGGAGTTCTAGTTTCAATGAGCAATTAACTGCACCTTGCATAAACCTCATTGTTATGATAGGATGTGATTCAACATCTCAAGTGCTCCTAATTTATCTTCCACCCATCTCCAGCTTCAGATGGGACTAAATTTAAATGTAAAGACAGCTAATGACAAGTAGAACAACCAGCTTCAGAACTGGCAACGAAGAGATTGAAGCGGTGGATAGCTTCTGCCTGTTAGGATCAGGAGTGGGCTGCTGGGGGTTCACAGGGGCTTGGGAGAACCTCTAGCTAAGATTCTGTGCAGTTCGGAGAACCCCCAAATCCCACTCCTGACTGGCCCTGCCCACCCCACCCTGCCTCTCCCAGGAGTTCCCATGCGGCACGTTTTGGATGCAGGTAAGTGCAGGGTGTGCGCAGAGCAGTGTGGGTTCCTCCCGGTTTGGTCCGGTTCGGCCGAGCCAGTAGTGGTGACGATATGACATCACCGAACCGGTTCTCCCCCCCGCCCTCCCACCCACCCCCGTTATTCTTATCTTTTATTTGGTCCCACCCCCAATCTATTGCTGCCTCCTGAGTCCCCAGCTGATGACTAGAGGGAAAAAAACTGTTTAAACTCTTGCCCCGGGGCTTCAAAGGGCTGTCCTACAGCTGATCAGTGTTAAAAGCAAACAAATGAGTCGGGTCGTAAGTTCGAGGACTGGTCGTAAGTGCGAGGACCTTCCAGAAATGACTCTGACCAGCTAGCCACGCCCACCTAGTCACATGACCTCCAAGCCACACCCACAAAATAAGCCATGCCCACAGAACCGGTAGTAAAAAAATTTAGAACCCACCCCTGGTGCAGAGGCTCAGGGAGGGCGAAAAACAGGCCTACCGGAAGTTTGGGAAGGCCTCCGGAGAGCCTCTGGAGCTTGGGGAGGCCGTTTTCGCCCTCCCGGAGGCTCGAGGAAAACACCACTGCACCGCTGCAGTGCAGGAGGCCAACTAAGCCACGCCCACCCAGCAACTGGGCAGAGAATCTCTTGCTAAAATTTTTGAAGTCCACCCCTGGTTAGGATCAACCATTGACAGGAAAGAAACAGAAGCAGTCAAAAAATATACTGCAGATCAACACTTGGTAGAGGAGTCATGAAGATCTTGGAAAAGATGCTCAATGCGTCTATACCGACAAAGATCAGAATCATGCAAATCTTGGTCCCACTTTATGGAAGTGAAAATTGGACTTTGAAGAAACAGGAGAGGGAGACTCTTGATGTCTTCCAGAAGTTGTGGGTGCTTCACCACTAGAGGTTTTTAAAGAAGGGTTTGGATAACTGTTTGTCTGAATCCCAAAGGTGCTTTTTCAGGAAGCAACTGGACTTTCTTGTTTTTTCTTTAAAGACGTTTCGCTTCTCATCCAAGAAGCTCCTTCAGTTCTGACTGAATGGTGGGGAAACGGAAGGATTTATATTCCTTGCAGACAGCTGGTCATTTGCATTGTTTTTGAGGGTCACTGAAACCCTTGTCTGAAATTTATCTGAAATGACATGGGATTCCCTGCTTCAGCAGGAGGTTGGACTAGAAGACCTCTGAGATCCCTTCCAACTCTTGATATTCTGTCTTTGAATGCTGCTGTTGGAGAAGACAACTGAAAATTCTGTGGACAGCCAAGAGAACAAACTGATGGATTATATCATCATCATCATCATCATCATCATCATCATCATCATCATCATGAGTTTTCACTCAAGGCATTAATAATGACCCACCTCAAGTGATCCTATTCTGAACACATTCTGCAAAGTCTGTAGAGATTCTCAGTCATCCAGGTCATGGTTGTCCCAGAGGTGCTTTTTCAGGAGGCAACTGAACTTTCTTGTTTTTTCTTTTGAAGATGTTTCGCTTCTCATCCAAGAAGCTTCCATTCTATAAATCCTTCCATTCCCCACCATCCTGTCAGAACTGAAGAAGCTTCTTTAGATGAGAAGCGAAACATCTTCCAAACAACAACAACAACAAGAAAGTTCAGTTGCCTCCTGAAAAAGCACATTTGGGACATTCTGCAAAGACAAAGGTCTCCAGAAAAGACACTAACTCTGGGAAAGGTGGCAGGGAAGAGAAGGGGAGGACCAGCAGCAAAATATATAGATTATAGTGATGAAAAGCACCGTGTTGGGAGACATGAAAGAGGTTAGGGATAGATCATCATGCAGAACATCTATATATGCGATCACTACGAAGCAAAAATGAGTTGATGGCACATAACCAAAATCAATCAGTCAAATCAAAAACCAATTATCTCTAGCTTCAGGCTGTATTCTGGAAAACTCAAGTGTTTCCAACCATCATTCCTCATGAGAAATCCCCCTCCTCCTCCTCCTCCTCTTCCTCCTCCTCCTCCTCCTTCCATATCCATCATCGGACGTTGGCGATCATGTTGGCAATCCTATTTTTATCAGCAGCCGCACGAAAAAGTGCTGCTGAGTTTTGTCCAACCCAGTCCCTTAGATTTTGAAGCCATGATGTTCTTCTTCTGCCTGGACCTCGTTTGCCTTCAATCTTTCCTTGGAGGATTAAGTGAAGTATGACATATAACATGATTTTCCTAGGAGATAAATTCTTCCCTTTGCTTTCTACACCACTGCGCACACGCTGTTCAAGTGGCTGCTCCCACATGAAGAGGAGGAGGAGGAGGAGGAGGAGGAGGAGGAGGAGGAGAAGGAGAAGGAGCAGAAGAAGGAGGAGGAGAAGGAGGAGAAGGAGGAGGAGGAGAAGGAGGAGGAGGAGGAGAAGGTAATGAAGAAGAAGGAGGAGGAGGAGGAGGAGAAGGAGGAGGTAATGAAGAAGGAGAAGGAGGAGGAGGAGGAGGAGGAGGAGAAGGAGAAGGAGAAGAAGGAGGAGAAGGAGAAGAAGAAGGGGGAGAAGAAGAAGAAGGAGAAGGGGAAGAAGGAGAAGGAGAAGAAGGAGGAGAAGGAGGAGAAGGAGAAGGAGGAGAAGGAGAAGAAGGAGGAGAAGGAGAAGGAGAAGAAGAAGGAGGAGAAGAAGAAGGAGGAGAAGGAGAAGGAAGAGAAGGAGAAGGAGAAGGAGAAGGAGAAGGAGGAGAAGGTTTATTAGCTTATGACATATTTTTCCTGTCCCCTTCCTAAAATTTATATACCAAATTATTGTAAGATGGTCAAAATTTGGGCCTGGGAGTGACCGAAGACCAAGTTTTAAGAAAATGCAGGTGCCATTTGGCCATCCTGATTCTGATGGACTTTGTAAAGGAAGAAGAAACCTCAAATTACTGTCTTGATTAAAGACAGAGAAGACTTGAGCAGAATTGTTATCGCAAACATCAACTGAACAATAACCCCCATTGAGAGTAACATATCTTTAAGTGGGTCTGATGAGAAATATTTTCAACATGCTTTAAAAAAAACAACCCCTCAGGAGGATTACAAAGTCATTTTCAGGGTTTTAGCCGGCCATGCATTTTTAGTTACCGGTACTTTCTCTTCTGCAAGCCCGCAAGAATTATTCACAGCACACTATTTCCTGCAAGTTCCCTACTACACAGTCATAAATTCCAGATGACTTTGTCAATTGCAGCCAAGCAATTCATAAGCCCGTTTTTATTCAAGGAAGACTTGCTACAGAGGTGGGTTTCAGCAGGTTCTGACCAGTTCTGGAGAACCGGTAGCAGAAATTTTGAGTAGTTCTGAGAACTGGGAAATACTACCTCTGACTGGCCCTGCCCCCATCTATTCTCTGCCTCTCGAGTTCCAGCTGATCGGGAGGGAATGGAGATTTTGCAATAACCTTCCCCTGCCACGCCCACCAAGCCACACCACGCCCACAAAGCCACACCCACAGAACCGGTAGTAAAATTTTTTGAAATCCACTACTGACTTGCTAACTTTCCAAGGTAGATTGCACTACAGTTCCAATAATTTCTTTTTAACTTTTTCATTAGATGTTTTTTACTGTTGTGAGCCGCCTTGAGTGTGGCTGGAGATAGGGCGGCATATAAATCTCAATAATAATAATAATAATAATAATAATAATAATAATAATAATAATAATAATAATTCACTCACAGTCGGCCGAGGGACTTGCGAGAGGTAGAAGTAACTATCACGGGGCGACTTTTAATATTGTATCCTGCAATAAGATTCAGTTTTGTGTCCCCAGGACCGTGGAATGAGGAAGTCAGAGGTTGTGTAATAGGACAAGTGAAGGCTTGCTGATTAAATAACCAATTGACAAAGATAGATAATAGGATTGTTCCCTCCCTTATAACCACAAAGACACTTTTTAATGCATGTGGGATGTGTTGGTAAAGATTCTCTAGCAACTGCCTAGCAGGCAGAAATTCTCGGGTGGCCAAGGAGCTATTCCTGAATCAGAAAAGGCTTCTAGGGTTGCCAGGTCTGCTTCCAAAAAATAGCGGACAAGCAGGGGGGTGGGTGTTAAGTAGTAAATTTTTTTAAAAAAATTACAATTAAATTATATATTTTCTTACAAACATTTTAACACGCCATTTTAGGTCAGTCGACACAAGCTACAATACATTTTAAAAATGTGAACTGTACATAATTTTATAATATATTTTTATTTTAATCTCATCATTAATTTTTTTCGGAGAATCGAGTTCAATGGATATTCGATCTTTGTCTCATTCTAACTTATGAAAAAAAAAGACAAAACGCGATTCTCCTATCCTTATTCTCTTAGACTGTACAGCTTTAGATTACGTACCATTTCATCATAAAGCTTTTGAATAAAAAAAAATGTCCACTATTTTGTGAAAAAAAAAATAGTGAACATAATGTGAAAAAAGCGGACTGTCCGCTCAAATAGTGGACACCTGGCAGCCTCCCCTGTTGAATTTCTGGTTGACGGTAATGGTATTTGTAGTAATCCCATAAAATGTGTATTTACTGTATTTATCACTCTCTCCTTCCAGATGGCAACAACAGTTCTACAGAGATCAGGTGAATAGGTTCTCCTATGTGCTAACAGGCACATTATTGGGGAAAAAATGCCACCTTTTCTGTGGAGTTTAATCTAAAATCCCAGAATTTTCCCCACATCTATAAACTACACATAGCACAGGAAACCAGTAGCACATTCAATCAATCAAAATAGAGCTAGAAGGGACTTTCAAGATCTTCTTATCCAACCGCCTGCTCGAGTGGGAGACCCTATACCATTTCAGATAGGTTGCTGTCTAGTCTCTTCTTAAAAACCTCCAGTGATGGAGCATTCACAATTTCTGAAGGCAAAGCTGTTCCACTTGGTTAATTGTCCTCACTGTTAGGAAGTTTCTCCTCAATTCCAGGTTGCTTCTCTCCTTGGTTCAGTTTCCATCCATTGTTTCTTATCTGGCCTTCCGGTGCTTTGGAAAATAAGTTGACCTCCACTTCCTTGTGGCAGCCCCTCAAATACTGGAACAGTATACTCGACTTACAACAGTTCATTCAGTGACCATTCAAAGTTACAACGGCACCAGAAAAAGGTGACTTACGACCGTTTTTCACACTTACGACCATTGCAACATCCCCACGGTCATGCGATCCAAATTCAGACACTAGGCAACCGACTTATATTTAGGACGGCTGCAGTGTCCCGGGGTCACGTGATCCCTTTTTGCGACCGCTTCTGACAAGCAAAGAAGCAATGGGGAAGCTGGATTCATTTAACAACCGTGTTACTAACTTAAAAAACTGCAGGGATTCGCCGAGCAACTGTAGCAAGAAAGGCTGTAGAATGGGGCAAAAGTCACTTAACTGATGCGTCTTGCTTAGCAACATAAATGTGGGGCTCCATTGTGGTCGTAAGTCGAGGACTACCTGTAATTCTGAAAGCACTTCTTTTTCTTTCTTCTTTCTTTCTTTCTTTTCTTTATTGGATTTCTATACCGCCCTACTCCCGAAGGACTCAGGGCGGCGAACAGCCACAGAATAAGACACATAAATACAAAAATTTAAAATAGAATAAAAACGAATTAAATAATTTGGCTGAGACAAATTTAAAATACCCAATAATTTAAAAACAAATTAAAATTTACGTTTAAAAGGGGAGAAGATTAACAAGCCTGCCCTCAGCATGTTTGCAGAGCCAGGGCCGGATTTTCCTATAGGCTAACTAGGCTTCAGCCTAGGGCCTCAAGATCAAGAGGGGCCTACATTCAAATTGTTAGCAAAATTAAAATTACACTTTCACTATAGGTGAAAGGGCCTCATAAGTGGAATAGCCTAGGGCCTCTTTTCATCTAAATCCGGCCCTGTGCAGAGCACACACAATTTCATTTTCAAACCACACACACACACACACACACACACACACACACACACACACATACACAAACGGCTTTGTGTTTTGAACCACGGCAGTCTAAAAGCTTCCTTCCATGAGTCAAAGCTTTTTCTCACCCTTCCCCAGCCTTTGCATAAACAGGCAAGCCTCCTTCCATACCTTTGGAAGTAACCTTTTTTTAAAACTTACCGTTAAGTGTGCAGGTCCGAGAACATGAACAGGCAAACCTGAGCCCTGCAAAACAGACGCTCCACCAACAAGTCCCTGGAACTGGATTCGCACCTCGCGCTAAGCCACAACGTGTACTGTTGCTTCAGCAAAGTTTTGCAATGTGGATTGGTAAAAGCCGTCGCTACTGAGCATGGTGTGTTGGGTGAGCCTCGGCTTGTGGATGATTCATTTCACAGACTGTAGCTTTTTTTTTTTTTGGCTCTGTGGTATATAAATGTAACCCAAGCCTAGTGAAGAGAGGCAGGATTTTAAGAGCGGTTAGCTCTGTAATACAGCAGAAATACAGCAGCCACAAGCGGTGCAGAAGGAGCGGTCAACTCAGCCTGACAACCGCAGGGACTGTGTCAGCTGTCCCTTGGATTTAAGAAGGAATGAAGAGAGACAAAGTGCAGACAGACGTAGAATTACGCTTGCCTTCGAGTCCTTGAGAAGAGGCACATAAAAAATTGGAAGTGTTTAACCCTCTGGAATTTTCCTTGCAAGTCACAAGCCATTCCCTTGTCCGCAGCCAAACTGCTGATCTCTGTTACTCCATTTTGTCCAGTCTAATTGGCAGGGACTCTCAAGGACTCTAATTGGCAGGGAGTCTTTCACTTTTACCCAGTATATTTTCCTTTTTCTTGGGTATCCTCAGAATAAGAGAGTTGGAAGGGACCTTGGAAGTCTTCTAGTCCAACCCCCTGCTCAGGCAGGAAACCCTACACCACTTCAAACAAATGGTTATTTTATTTTATTTATTTATTTATTTTATTTTATTTCTATACCGCCCTTCTCCCGAAGGACTCAGGGCGGTGTACAGCCTAATTAAAAACACAAAGACAGACAATATTTAAAAATAATTAAAATTATTAAATAATAGGCCCAATTTATAAAAACCCTGAATTTAAAATCCCATTTAAAACCAATTAAAATCTTTATATTGATAGCCCAGCCTGGCGGAACAACATGGTTTTGAGGGCACAGCGAAATATACGGAGATCAGAGATTTTACGAATTTCTGGGGGGAGTTCATTCCAAAGGGCAGGGGCTCCCACTGAGAAGGCCCTCCCCCTGGGGGTCGCCAGCCGACATAATTTGGCCGATGGCACCCTGAGGAGACCCTCTCTGTGGGAGCGGACTGGCTGGTGGGAGGCTACTGGTGGCAGAAGACGGTCTCGAAGGTACCCAGGTCCAATGCCATGGAGCGCTTTAAAGGTGGTAACCAACACCTTGAATCACACCCGGAAGACCACTGGGAGCCAATCATCAGTGGAGATAACCACTGGTTATCCAATCTCTTCTTAAAACTTCCAGTGTTGGAGCAGTCCAACACTAGAAGTTCTGGAGGCAAGTTGTTCCACTGATTAATTGTTCTGTCAGGAAATTTCTCCTTAGTTCTAGATTGCATCTCTCCTTGATTAGTTTCTACCCATTGCTTCTTGTTCTAGCCTCAGCTGTTTTGGAGAATAGCTTGACTCCATCTTCTTTGTGGCAACCCCTGAGATATTGGAACACTGCTATCATGTCTCCCCTAGTCCTTCTTCAAACTAGACATACCCAATTCCAACAACCATTCTTTATATGTTTTAGCCTTCAGTCCCCTAATCATCTTTCTTGCTCTTCTCTGCATTATTTCTAGAGGCTCAACATCTTTTTTACATTGTGGCGACCAAAGCTGGAATACAGGTTGTCCTGTGGCTTATGACCAAAATGGAGTCATAAGCTTTGTCCCATTTTGCCATCTTTCTTGTCACCGTTGTTAAGTGAATCACTGCAGTTGTTAAGTTAGTAAGACGGTTATTAAGTGAGTCTGGCTTTTCTTGTCAGAAGGTCGCAAAAGGGGATCACATGACCCTGGGATACTGCAACCGTCATAAATATGAGACAGACCTCAAGCACCTGAATTTTGATCACATGACCATGGGAATGCTGCAATGGTCGTAAATTTGAGGGACAGCTCAACCTTCCCCAATCAATGGGCCGCATGTTTTGGACCACAGCTCTCATTATCCTCAGCCAGCATTGATTGTGCTTGGCTGGGAAGGATCAGATTTGTCATCCAGCCCATCTGGAAATTGGCCAGGCTGAGAAAAGTTACCCTAGAGCCATGATGGTGAACCTATGGCACGTGTGCCAGAGGTGGCACACAGAGCCCTCTCTGTGGGCACACGCACCGTCACCAGCTGCTCTTCTGGTTTCTGAAAAAAGGCCCCAAAATGGCTGAAAAATGGCCAAAAAATGGCCTGAACATGGCCCCAAAAAGGCCCCCAAAAAAGGACTGAAAACGGCCTGAAAAATGGCAAAGAAACAGGCCAGTTTCCGGGCCAAAAACAGCTGAAAAACAGCCTGAAAATGGCCTGAAAATCAACCTGAAAACAGCCTGAAAATGGGCAGAAAAAAGGCCTGAAAACGGCCCCAAAAACCAGTCTGAAAATGGCCCGAAAAAGCCCCCAAAAATGGCCTGAAAATGGCCTGAAAAACGGCAAAGAAACAGGCCATTTTTCAGACACAAAACAGCTGAAAAACAGCCTGAAAATGGTCCAAAAAAACAGCCTAAAAACAGCCTGAAAAAGGCCCGAAAAAGGCCTCAAAATGGCCCAAAAAAAACCAGGCTGAAAATGGCCCAAAAAACAGGCATGCATATGGCAGCCAGCTGGTCTTCAGGTTTTCCGGTGCTCCAGCGCACGCACATGCACACACATGCACGTGCGTTCCGGTTTGGGCACTTGGTGCTGAAAAGGTTCGCCATCACTGCCCTAGAGAGCTTTTCCTCCCCTTTATAATAATAATAATAATAATAATAATAATAATAATAATAATTTTATTTCTATACCGCCCTTCTCCCGAAGGACTCAGGGCGGTGTACAGCCTGTTTAAAAACACAAACAAAACAACAATATAAAATTTAAAATAATTAAATAAAGTGGCTCAGATTTAAAACCCCAATAAATTTAAATATCCCAATTTAAAAACTATTGTGTTGTTAGTCCGGCCTGGCGGAATAATAGGGTCTTCAGTGCGCAGCGAAACGCCCGGAGGTCGGAGATCTTACGAATTTCCGGGGGCAGTTCGTTCCACAGGGATGGGGCTCCCACAGAGAAGGCCCTCCCCCTGGGTGCCGCCAGTAGACATAACTTGGTTGACGGCACCCTGAGGAGACCCTCCCTGTGGGAACGGACTGGTCGGTGGGAGGCTATTGGTGGCAGAAGACGGTCTCGGAGGTACCCGGGTCCTATGCCATGGAGTGCTTTAAAGGTGGTAACTAACACCTTGAATCGCACCCGGAAGACCACTGGGAGCCAGTGCAGCTCGCGCAGGAGGGGTGTCACATGGGCACAACCAGTTGCGCCTATAACCACCCGCGCGGCCGCATTCTGGACCAGTTGGAGCCTCCGAGTGCTCTTCAAGGGGAGCCCCATGTAGAGAGCATTACAATAGTCCAACCGGGAAGTAACAAGGGCATGAGTGACCGTGCGTAGGGCGTCCCGATCCAGAAAGGGCTGCAACTGGTGAATCAGGCGAACCTGATAAAAGGCCCCCCTGGCCACGGCCGTCATGTGCTCTTCTAAAGACAGCCGTGCATCCAGAAGGACACCCAGATTGCGAGCCCTCTCTGTGGGGGGCAGAGATTCACCCCCAATAGTCAGCGATGGCACCTGCTGACTATATCGGGGCGCCGGAAGCCATAGCCACTCGGTCTTGGAGGGGTTGAGTCTGAGCAAGTTCTTCCCCATCCAGATCCGCACGGCCTCCAGGCAGCGAGACAACACATCAAGGGCATCGTTGGGGTGGTCTGGGGTGGAGATGTACAGCTGAGTATCATCAGCGTACAGATGGCACTTCACCCCAAAACCACGGATGATCTCACCCAGCGGCTTCACATAAATATTGAACAGGATATTATAGCTTTATAGCTTTTTTTTTTTTTTTCATACTTAGAACCTTTGTAGCATCCCCAGGATCACGGGATCAAAATTCAGATGCTGGGCAATTCGGTTCATATTTATGACCGTTGCTGTGTCCCAAAGTCACGTGATCCCCTTTTGCGACCTTCTGACAAGCAAAGTCCATGGGGAAACCAGGTTCGCTTAACAACCGTGTTACCAACTTATCAACTGCAGTGTTTCCCTTAAACAACTGTGGCAAGAAAGGTGGTAAAATGGGGGCAAAACTCACTGAACCAATGTCCCCCTTAGCAACAGAAATTTGGTGCTCAATTGTGGTCGTAAGTCGAGGACTGTCTGCAGTCTGAGCAAATGAGTGCCTGGCTCCCAAATTGGCCTATGATTTCATGTGGACTTAGATCCCCAAAGAGTCTGGGTTTTTTTTCAGTCTTCACGTATTTAAGCGCATGGCTTCGGCCCGGTCTACCTAATGCAAAGAGGAAACATGTCAGCGGTTTGGGAAGTGGTGTCAAGCTGGCCACGCCCACCCAGGTGGCCACACCCACCCAGGTGGCCACGCCCACCCAGTCCCCCGAGGTCAACCATAGCCCTGATGTGGCTGAAATTGAGTTTGACACCCCTGGTTTACTGTCTTTTGTGTGAGTGGATTAATCGCCTAATCTACCATTAATCTAACCTGGTTTGGCATGTCAGGTGAACCAAGCCAGAGAAAAAACTCCTCTTGCATTTCAGGAGCTTTAGGGGGGGTTACTCAACCTTATTGTTTGATTTCCGGACAGTCTGACCAAATGTTAAAAGCATGAGAAGTGAGATACAGCCGGGTCTCTTGCTGTCTGAGCAGAGAGATTAATGAGGACTAGAAGCACTTATCTGCTCTTCACAACGCCAGGAGAAGGCACACGCCAGAGTGCCCTGCTGCTGAGTGAGGATGGGGGATGTTTTGCTTTTTCTCTTTGGCCTTCAAGGACAGCTTTTAATATTGATCGGAAAAAAGGAAGCCACTCTTTGTCTCTCTGGAGGGTTGCTATTGGAAACACAGCTGAGATCCAAGCCATTGTTCCAAAGTACTGACACTTGCCCTGGACGGCCGCAGATAAAAGAGGTGGCAATTGAAGCAAGGTTTTTTTTTTTGATAGCTTTATTATTGTTATTGAAGAAAATCTTTCCCCTGGGCTTTTAAAAAGGGATCGGTCTGCAAACATTATGTGGCTGATTTCTTTGTCTCCGCTTTATGTCAGTTCTTAAGCCAAAGATTCAGAAGATGCTTACCCCAGATTGAAGAATGAAAATCAAACCATCCATTGAGATTGTGCAGAGAAATGACACCAGACTTAAGATATAAAATTATATACCGTGTTTCCCCCCAAAATAAGACCTCCCCCGAAAATATGCCCTCTACCAAAAATAAACCCTTCCCCAAAAATAAGCCCTCCTCGAAAATATTGAAATGCACGCACAGCTGGTCTGGTTAGGATTAGGGCAGGGGTCAGTAACCTACGGCTCTGGAGCCGCATGTGGCTCTTTCATCCCTCTGCTGTGGCTCCCTGTTGCTGGTCGGCTCCACAATTGATAGGGCTTTCGGTTAGGACAGGTAAAGTGTTGGATGCTTATCCTACGGTTGGGTAGGTAATACATAGAAAACTATGTTCTGTAACTTTAACTGCTACAAGATGACTAATTGGCTGTGCTAAGCAACGTATCTATTTGCTGTCTGGTCCATTGCACCACTTTGCAGAGTTTGCAGTTGAGTTTTACCCTCAACACTGGTTATGGGCCCAGTACCAGAGTGTGTGTACCAGTTACAGCAATAAGAGAGTTGCGACACACATTACTGCTCCAGATGTTCTGATACGTAGTTAACATCCTGGTGAGGATGGCACAAGGTCAAGCTCCCAACATTGCTGGTTACCCAGCTGGATGGCACCAACTACAAATCCTGGTCTACCAAGTGCAGTCTCCTGTTGCGCAAAGAAAGGCTATGGGATGTAGTGCAGAATCCACCAGATGTGACCTCCTGGAATGCTGACGATGCCGAGGATGCCAGGAAGATAGCCGAGTTCCAGAGGAGGAATGAGAGTGCATTGTGTATTATTGGTTTGTCTCTAGACGATACCCAGCTTGTTCACATCGAGGGTGAACAGTCTGCTGCAAGATGCTGGGGCAATTTGAAACGTCTTTATGTTCGTGACACTGTGGGGGCGCAAATTAACATTACACGAAGGTTGTTTCGCACACGACTCCTTAAGGATGGTGACATGTTAACACACCTGAATTGCATAAAAAACATTTTTCGAGAGCTACTTCAGAAGGAGGTGATTTTTTCCGAGCAACAACAAGTTTATATACTGTTATCATCGCTAGATGAGAGCTACGACGACGTAGTAACATCATTTGAGGTTCTCTCACAGCAGGAACTAACTTTGGCCAATGTAACCTCGCGACTACTAGAAGAGGCCAGAAGGAGAGAAGAAAGAAAACAACTAAGGGAAGAACCCGAGTCGATTAATGTAAATGTAAAGGCAAATAACCATGTATATGCTGTAAAACATTGTTTTAATTGTGGCAAGAAGTCTGTATGGGTTAAAACAGTCAGGTTATGAATGGAACCAGTGCATTGTAAAAACGTTGAAGAATATCGGATTATCGAGTTGTGGCTCCGTTGCCTGAGCCTGAGCCTGTGCAGGAGAGGACTCCGAGAGTGAAGGAGAGGAGTTGGCAAGGCCTCCCTCTCCAGGACCCTCCTCTCTGGCAATGCCTTCGGTGTCCGCCGAAGAGCAAGAGATAGGGCCGGGGCCAAGCACGTCCATGCAGCCACAGATGGACAGTGATGAGGGTAATGAGTCTTGGCTGGATCCACGCCAGTGTCACAGAGATAAGCGTGCGCAACAGAAGAAAAGGCGTGCCCGAGATTAGGCTGAGTCACTGGACCACACCCCACAGGATATAAAAGGGAGTGTGGTGGCCAGTCAAACCTTGTGACGAACAAAGCTGAAAGCTTCCACGCCATTCTGCATTCCCGGACTTTTGCTATAGACTTGGCTGGATTATCTCTGGACTTGATTGTAATTATTGAGCTGTTTCCTTTGATGTACCAGAAGTGGGGAGAAGTTATCTCTCCTCTTTGTAAGTAATAAACTCTTGGCAGGCAGCCACTAGGTTGTTGCCAAGTTCCGTTATCATAAGGAAAAGGATTTTGCCGGCTGGTTTGGTCTTTAACTCTTGAACGTCTGTTGGTGTGTGTGCGTGTGGGACAGGGACAGAACAGATGATAGAACTTGTATATTGTGCATCAGAAGACAATGTGGCTGATCATTTCACAAAAACACAGGGAAGTAGGAAACATATAGATACATGTGAACAGTATGGTTTAAGATTGTAAATATATTAGTCTACCCAAAGGGGAGAATGTTGGATGCTTATCCTACGGTTGGGTAGGTAATATATAGAAAACTATGTTCTGTAAATTTAACTGCTACAAGATGACTAATTGGCTGTGCTAAGCAATGTATCTATTCACGTATCTATTGCACCACTTTGCAGAGGGCAGTTTTACCCTCAACATAAAGGAAAAAGGAGGCCGTGCTAGGAGGAGACTCTATGGTTGGGGAACCAGACTTCCAGTCGGCAGAGGAAAAAGGATGCTGCGCTAGGAGGAGGCTCTATGGTTGGGGAACCGGACCTCCGGTTGGCTCCAAAATTGAGCAGGGGGGCTTCCTATTAGGACCTTTGTAGCTCTTTGAGTGCTTACGGTTGCCAACCTTTGGGTTAGGGAAGCAGAGCTGGAAATCAGGTAAGACGGTAAGAGGAGTCCCGTCTTGCTCCACGCGCCCCAAAATAATAAAACCTCCCCGAAAATACCAGTGATGGCCAACCTTTTTGCCATCGCATGACAAAAGCTGGGGGAGTGCGGGGTAGTCACGCACGTGCGTGCCCACACTCATAATTCTATGCGCCCTGCCCCCCCACGCATGTGCATGTGACCCCCCCACGCTCCCCCCACTTTTGGCATGTGATGACACAGTGGGCATGGTAGACCCTTTTTTTTGCCCTCCCCAGGCTCCAGAGGCTTTCTAGGAACCTGGGGAGGGTGAAAACAGCCTTCCCCACCCCACCGGAGACCCTTCGGAAGCCGGAAACAGCCCATTGCCAACTTCTGGTGGGCCCAGAAGGCCCAAAAATCAGCTGGCTAGCACACACATGCATACTGGACCTGAGGTAGGGCAACGCTCGCGTGCCCACCAATATGGCTCTGCATGCCACCTGTGACACATGTGCCATAGGTTCACCATCACAGCCCTATACCATTCCAGACAAATGGCTGACCAATCTCTTCTTAAAAACCTCCAGTGTTGGAGCACCCACTACCTCTGAAGGCAAGCCGTTCCATGGATTAACTGTTCTCACTGTCAGGAAATTTCTCCTTAGTTCTAGGTTGGATCTTTCCTTTTTAATGTGTGACGTCCTTCTGGCTTTCCCTTTAACTTTGGTTGTCAGAATCCAGCTGGGATGATTGTAAATGGTAGTCACATCTCTCTGTGAGTCGCAGCAATAGTTGGAAATAGTTGGAAATGTGCAATGGTTGCCAAGCACCTGAATCTCATCCATGTGAGCATTAGGATAGCAATGGCAATAGCACTTAGACTTATATACTGCTTCATAGTGCTTTACAGCCCTCTCTAAGCGGTTTGAAGTTTGAAGTTTATTAGACTTCTATACCACCCTTCAGGCGGTGTACAGCCATATTAAAACACATAGATTTATAAAATGTAAAACCAATTGAAATTGAATATATAAAATTGGCGCCCAATTTAAAAACACACATACACCCATTTAAAATTCATATTGGGCCAGTCCAGCGTACTGGAACAGAAGGGTCTTAAGAGCGCGGCGAAAAGTACGCAGGTCGGGGCTAAGACGAAGCTCTAGGGGCAGCTCATTCCAGAGGGCTGGTGCCCCCACAGAGAAGGCTCTCCCCCTGGGTGTCGCCAGTCGGCATTGTTTGGCCGACGGCACCCTGAGGAGCCCCTCTCTGTGGGAGCGTATTGGCCGGTGGGAGGTTGTTGATGGCAGAAGGCGCTCTCGTACATACCCAGGTCCTAAGCCATGGAGCGCTTTAAAGGTGGTAACCAACACCTTGAATCGCACCCGAAAGACCACCGGGAGCCAGTGCAGCTCGCGCAGGAGGGGTGTTACGTGGGTGCGCTGAGTCGCCCCCATAACCACCCGTGTGGCCGCATACTGGACCAGTTGGAGCCTCCGAGTGCTCTTCAAGGGGAGCCCCATGTAGAGAGCATTACAGTAATCCAGACGGGACATGACGAGGGCATGAGTGACCGTGCGCAGGGCATCCCGGTCCAGAAAGGGACACAACTGGTGCATCAGGTGAACCCGATAGAAAGCTCCCCTGGCCACGGCCATCATGTGATCTTCCAAACACAGCCGTGCATCCAGGAGAATACCCAAGTTGCGAGCCCTCTCTGAGGGGGCCAGGATCCCGCCCCCAATGGTCAGCGATGGAACCAGCTGACTATACCGGGACGCCGGAAGCCACAGCCACTCAGTCTTGGAGGGGTTGAGTTTGAGCTTGTTTCTCCCCATCCAGATCCGCACGGTCTCCAGGCACTGGGACATCACGTCAAGGGCATCATTGGTGGTCCAGGGTGGAGATGTACAGCTGAGTATCATCAGTGTACTGATGGAACCTCACCCCAAAACCACGGATGATCTCGCCCAACGGCTTCACATAAATGTTGAACAGAAGGGGCGAGAGGACTGACCCTTGCGGCACCCCACATACAAGGCGCCTCGAGGTCGACCTTTACAGAGTCAACATATTGTCCCCAAGAATCTGGGTCCTCATTTTACCGACCTCGGAAGGATGGAAGCAGTGGTGGGTTTCTACCGGTTCACCCCAGTTCGTGCGAACTGGTAGCGGCGGCAGCAGAAGGCTCCACCCACCTGCCCAGACATCAACATGGATGGTCTGCGCATGTGCAGAAGGTTCTGTGCATGCACAGAAGCAGTGCGTGCGTGCTCAAAATTGCGAACCGGTAGTGAAGGTAAGTGGAGCCCACCACTGGATGGAAGGCTAGGTCACCTTTGAGCCGGTCGGAATCAAACTCCTGGCAGTGGGCAGAGTTTGCCTGCAATACTGTAGTCTAACCACTGCGCCACCATGGTACATTGCAAAAGATGCTGCAATGGCTATAAGTACGAGCACTAGCTGTAAATTACTTTATTAGCGCCATTGTAACTTTGAACAGTTGCTAAATGAATGGTGGCTATGAGGACTTCCTGCATTGTGAAGGTTTGAAAGAGGTTTCTGAATGATGCATAGCTATTTATAAGTAGAGTAGAGTAGAGTAGAGTAGGGTAGGGTAGGGTAGGGTAGGGTAGGGTAGGGTAGGGTAGGGTAGGGTAGGGTAGAGTAGAGTAGAGTAGAACAGAACAGAACAACAAAGCAAAGCAAAGCAAAGCAAAGCAAAGCTAAGCTAAGCTAAGCTAAGCTAAGCTAAACTAAACTAAACTAAACTAAACTATACTAAACTAAACTAAACTAAACTAAACTAAACTAAACTAAACTAAACTAAACAGAATTATTTATTGCCGAAGTGTGATAGGACACACAAGGAAATTGTCTTCGGTGCATAAGCTCTCAGTGTACATACAAGCAACAAGTGATAAATCATGTTCATAATCATAAAATATAACCATCATAAATCATAAGCTACAACACTTGGTGATAGCCATAGGATACAAAATGAGCAATCAACATAAATCATAATAGGATGCTAAATAAAGGGAATCAACATAAATCATGAGATACAAACAACAAAGTTATAGTCATAAGGAGGAAATAGGCAATAGGAAAAATGAGAAGGATAATAGTAACACAGCCCTACTAGGTGGTTTGACATCCCAGGGGCATAAGACAGTGTTGTGGGAATTAGTTGTTTAGCAGAGTGATGGCATACAGTGGAAAACTGTCCTTGTGTCTAGTTGTTTTGGCATGCAATGCCCAGTAGCGTCGTCTTGAGGGAAGAAATTGAAATATTTAAGGTCCTGGATGTGTGAGGTCTGTTGATATTTTCACAGCCCTCTTTCTAGCATAAATAAACATATAGATGGGAGCACAAGCTCTTTTTTTTTTTTACTAATATACCTGAAATTCGTATTTTTAGAATAGTTTGTTATATATATATAACAAACTAGAATAATTTTGTTGTCACTTTAAATGTACGCCAATTGGCTTACATTAAAATGAAATTTTGTTGCATGCAGCTCTCAAAGGGTCAACACCTCCAATATACGGTACAGAAACATGGCAAATAAATAAATAAATAAATAAATAAATAAATAAATAAATAAATAAATAAATAAATAAAATGACACAGAGAAACAACACCCTCTTGTCTGGATGCATACATGTACATGGCGAGAAAAATGAATCTTACGAGTTTATCAGATGAATGGCATAGGGAACAAAGCTGTTACAGAATCTGGTAGTCCTGCGAGAAACACTTCAGAACCTCTTCCCAGAGGGGAGCAACAGAAACAGACTGTGAAGTGGGTATATGTGGTCTCTAACAATGCTTTGAGCTCTAAACACATAGTGCCTATAAGCAGTATCCTGAATAACAGGGAGCGAGCTTCCTATAATCTTCTCGGCTGTCCTCACCACTCTCTGTATGGACTTTCTATCTGAGGCACTGCTACCACCAAACCAAACAGGGATGCGGTTTGTTAAAATGCCTCTCAATCGTGCCTCTGTAAAAAGTGACCAGGACAGAAGGAGAGTGGAGTTGTTGAAAGAAAAAAATAAGAGAAAATCCCCCCCTCCCGCCACCCCAGATCCCACAGGGGGAAACAGCTGGGCAGTGGCTTGGAATTTTGCTGTCTGATCATTCTAAGCCCGCCTCCTTCCTGGTTATGTGACTCAGAATAGAGCATGCAACTCACCAAATGTTTCCCAATGTATACATACAAACAATTGCATACAAAGACAACGCAAAGGGAGGCAGAAACCCAGTTACATAGATGGAATACATTACTTCATTTTAGGTAGTCCTCGACTGACAGCCAATCGTTTAGTGACCGTTCAAAATTACAACAGCACTGAAAAAAGTGACTCACAATCAGGGGTGGGCTTCAAAAATTTTAGAAAGGGGTTCTCTGCCCAGTTGCTGGGTGGGTGTGGCCTAGTTGGCCTCCTGCACCACTGCGCGGGGGGTGGTGTTTTTGCCCTTCCTGGACTCCGGAGGCTTTCTTCGAGCCTCCGGGAGGGTGAAAACAGCCTCCCCGGGCTCCAGAGGCCCTCTGGAGGCTCTTCCCTAACTTCCAGTAGGTCTGTTTTTCACCCTCCCTGAGCCTCTGCGCATGCCCTGCACTTACCTGCATCCAAAACGGGCCGCGTGGGGACTCCTCGGAGGGGAGGGGCAGGGTAGCCGGGGCAAGCCAGGAGTGGGATTTGGGGGTTCTCCAAACTGAACAGAATCTTAGCTAGAGGTTCTCCCGAACCCCTGCGAACCACCTGTTCATGACCATTTTTCACACTTACGACTGTTGCGGCTTCCCCCATGGTCACATGATCAAAATTGAGACGCTTGGCAACTGGCATGTATTTTTGACAGGTGCCCTGTCCCAGCAGGTCACATGATTCCCATTTGATCATTCTGACTTCTGACAAGCAAAATCAATGGGAGAAGCCAGATTCGCTTAGCAACCGCATGATTCACTTAACAACAGTGGCAAAAAAAAAAAGGCCGTGAAATGAGGCACAACTCACTTAACAACTGCCTTGCTTAGCCATGGAAATGTTAGACTCCATGGCAGTCATAAGTCGAGGACTACCTGTATACAGAAGAAAATAGACTTTGTAAAGAAGTCCAGAACCTATGCTATGCATGCTTTATTTTGTTAGATACTAAGATCCATGAGCTTTCATTATTTCAGCAGCATATTTTAGTGGAAAAAGAATGCATTGTTATTGCTGAGCTTAATGGAAGTCAAAATTCCTTTCAAATTAAGCAAAAATGACTACTGACATTTGTGCATCTTCCGGAAATATTAGCTCCCTACAATTTCCCAATTTCTTCATAATTGCTATAATCGAACTAACTGCTAATTATTCAGTTCATTCTTTTATGTAACGTCTTTATGGTCCATCTCACTCTTTTGCGTAGTGCGCATAATTGCATTGTATACGAATGTGTTCTATGATCCTCTCCTCTATCAGTATAAAATCTTGACAACAAGGAACCTGAAAAAAGCAGGAACTACTAATCATTAAACAAAGCCAGTGTGGTTCTTGCTTCCTGAGTCCGTTCTGCAGTTTAAGGGGCTTGAGGTTGTCTATCTCAGCCTTTGTGAGCCTAGCCATCTAGTTTAGGGTTTCTCAGATTTGGCAACTTCAAGATGTGCGGACTTCAACTCCCAGAATTCCCCTAATGAATTACGGGAGTTGACATCCATACCATTTTAAAGTTGCCAAAGTTGAGAAACACTGAGCTAACTGCACCTTGGTTCAATAGGGTAGGGTAGGGTAGGGTAGGGTAGGGTAGGGTAGGGTAGAGTAGAGTAGAGTAGAGTAGAGTAGAGTAGAGTAGAATAGAATAGAATAGAATAGAATAGAATAGAATAGAATAGAATAGAATAGAATAGAATAGAATAGAATAGAATAGAATAGGAAGGGATCTTGGAGATCTTCTAGTCCAGCTCTCTGCTCAAGCAGGAGATCCTATACCATTTCACACAAGTCACTGTCCAGTCTCTTCTTAGAAACCTCCAGTGATGACGCACCCACAACTTCTGAAGGCAAAGCTGTTCCATTGGTTAATTGTCCTCACCGTTAGGAAGTTTCTCCTCAATTCCAGGTTGCTTCTCTCCTTGATTAGTTTCCATTCATGGGTTCTTGTCTGGCCTTCCGGTGCTTTGGAAAATAAGTTGACCCCCTCCTCTTTGTGACTGTCTCTCAAATACCGTAATACTGTTATCATGTCAACCCCTAGTCCTTTTGTCTATTTTCTAGACTAACCAAACCCAAATCCTGCAACCATTCTTCATATGTTTTAGTCTCCAGGCTTTTAATCATCTTAGTTGCTCTTCTTTGCACTTTTCCCAAAGTCTCAACATCTTTTTTGTAATGTGGTGACCAAAACTGGATTCCAGGTGCGGTCTTACTAAGGCTTTATAAATTGGTACTAATACTTCATGTGATTTTGATTCTATGCCTCTATTTATACAACCAAGGACTGGTTAGCTTTTTGTGGCTGCTGCCACACATTGCTGGCTTGTGTATAAGTGATTATCCACTGAGACTCCAAGGTCCCTCCCACAGTTACTGTTTTTGAGCCATGTTCTACCTAATCTGTACTTGTACCTTTGGTTTTTCCTCCACCCAGGTGTAAAACGTTGCCTTTCTCCACATTAAAATATTGTTTTGTTGGATAGGGCCCATTGTTCAAGTCTGTCAAGATTTTTTTTTTGGATCCTGAGCTTGTCTTCTGGGATGTTGCCAATCCTGCCAGATTGGTGTCATCTGCAAATTTGATGAGTCCCCCTTCTATTCCCCAGTGGTGAAATCCAAATTTTTTTACTACCAGTTCTGTGGGCATGGCTTGGTAGCCGTGGTGTGGCTTGGTGGGCGTGGCTTGGGAAGGATACTGCAAAATCCCCATTCCCACCCCACTCTGGGGCCAGTCAGAGGTGGTATTTGCCAGTTCTCCGAACTGCTCAAAATTTCTGCTACCAGTTCTCCGAACTGCTCAAAATTTCCGCTACTGGTTCTACAGAACCTGTCAGAACCTGCTAGATTTCACCCCTGCTATTCCCTTATCTAAGTCATTTATGAAGATTTAGAAGGCCATCGCTGAAAGGAAATCAGGATTTCTTGTTTTTCTCTCACGGGTATGAAGAAACAAAGAACGCCCCTTGCTGAATTTTAAAAACAAACCACGGGTGTCCTCTTGATTTGGAAACAGTGTGATTCTTCTCGTTTTGTAATGGGTTCACGAGTCTTTCTGCCAGTTTGGATGAGTCTCTACTTGCACAATGAGTGCTTGGAAGTGACCGAAAAATGGCCAGTCATTTAACCACCGCAGGAAAGCAATCAAGAACAGGAAATGCTTCTTAAATTTCCCATCTCTCCGGCTTATGGACAAAACCCAACTCTGTGCTTTGTCCAGCAAATGGGCTATAAAGGAAACTGCTGGAAAATTACAGAGGTAGTTTTCTTGCATTGCCCAACTTGGGGAAAAAAAGAAAGAAAAGAAACCTCAAGCAGATCTGACATTTAAAAAAAAAAAAAACTTGTGCATTTATTATGCCATTTAATTCTTAAGGGCTTAATAATTGACAGTAATCTACCGCAGCAGGTTCCATCTTTGCAAATTTTACAAGCCTGGCTCAGACGTATTCATGAAATGTCCTCCATAACTGGGTGGCTAAATATCAGAAAACAAAATGGTGTACTGGCTCCTCATTTCAGCTTTGGTCTCCAGCAGTGATGAAATCCAATTTTTTTTTACTACCGGTTCTGTGGGCGTGGCTTGGTGGGCATGGCAGGGGAAGGATACTGCAAAATCTCCATTCCCTCCCCACTCCTGGGGGAAGGTTATTGCAAAATCTCCATTCCCACCCCACTCCTGGGGGAAGGATATTGCAAAATCTCCATTCCCACCTCACTCTGGGGCCAGCCAGAGGTGGTATTTGCCGGTTCTCCGAACTACTCAAAATTTCTGCTACCAGTTCTCCAGAACCAGTCAGAACCTGCTGGATTTCACCCCTGATCTCCAGGATGATCCCAGACTTTTTTTTAAAAAATGTTTTTATTTTTATTTTTTTTAATTTGATTTATATGCCGCCCTTCTCTGGAGACTCAGGGCGGCTTACAATGCGTTAAGCAATAGCCTTCATACTTTTGTATATTTATACAAAGTCAGCTTATTGCCCCCACAAACTGGGTCCTCAATTTACCTACTTTAGAAAGGATGGAAGGCTGAGTCAACCTTGAGCCTGGCGAGATTCGATCTTACTTTAATTGCAGACAGCTGGTGTTAAATTACAGTGCTTCTGTCTGTTGAGCTATCCTGTTGAGCTTATATTTAAGACTTCTGCTTATATTTGTTTATTTTCGGGTTGGTGGGCGCATTTCAAATAAAATACCATTTCACAGCTATCCACCACTAGGCGTTCTTTTAGAATCTGTATACAGGTGGCCCTAACTTATTGTAACAATGGTCATTGTGACTGGCAGAAGGTCAAGGTTCCAAGTAATATGTCCCCAGCAGGGGTTCAGGAGAACCTCTAGCTAAAATTCTGTGCAGTTCGGAGAACCCCCAAATCCCGCTCCTGGCTGGCCCCGCCCACTCCATTCTGCCCTTTCCAGGAGTCCCAAGGCGGGCTGTTTCGGATGCAGGTAAGTGCAGGGTATGCGCGGAGGCTCTGGGAGGGTGAAAAATAGGTCTACCGGAAGTTCGCGAAGGCCAGAAACAGGGCTGTTTTTTGCAGAAACAGAAACCCCCTGCATAAGCACCTACAACTTCTGGAGGCAAACCGTTCCACTGATGAATTGTTCTCGCTGTCAGGAAATTTATCCTTAATTCTAGGTTGGATCTCTCTTTGGTAAGTTTCCATCCGTTGCTTTCTCATCCTGCCCTCAGGTGCTTTGGAGAATAGGTTGTTCCTCCCTCTCTTCTTTGTGGCAGCCCTGCTATCATGCCATCTCTAGTCCTTCTTTTTTGTTAGGGATGGGGGCATAATAATCAAAGTCCTGTGGTGTTTCTGAATGAGTAAATGAATGAGCCACACAAAAACAGAGTTTCACAGCTTTAGGGGAATAATAGCATTGCGTAGGTGTCATGCTTAGACAGACTAGATCTCCAAACCACAAATGTGGTTTTCACTGGCAATTTCCCCCAGTTAACACGAGACAGCATTGAGAAACAAGAATAGCCAAAATGTCCGTTTGCTGAAACAGAGGCTGAATGGTGATGAGGCCCCCTAAAGTGCTACTCTCTTCTTCTATGGGAGTGTTTCTTAACCTTGACAGCTTGAAGAAGTGTGTGGATCAGTGGTTTGCACCGGATCGGGCGAACCAGTAGCAGCAGTGGCGGGAAGCTCCGCCCACCCGCCTGTTCGGAGCAAACCGGTAGTGACGGGTTTTGAAACCTGCCCCTGGTGTGGACTTCAATTCCCAGAATTCCCTAACCTTCTGTGAGTTGATGTCCACATATCTTCAAGTTGCCAAGACTGAGAAACACTGTTCTGTGGGGTTGGACTACAATCCCATCATTCCCAGCCACATAGATTTGAAGACTCTCATGAAATTTCAGAGACAGAAGAATAATAATATAATAACAGAGTTGGAAGGGACCTTGGAGATCTTCTGGTCCAACCATCCGCTGAAGCAGGAGATTCTATACCATTCTGGACACATGGTTGTCCAATTTCCAATCCACAATTTCTGAAGGCATCCACAATTTCAGAAGGCAAGCCGTTCTACGGATTAATTCGTCTGTCAGGAAATTAGTTCTCCTTAGTTCTAGGTTAGTTCCTTCCCTTCTTTAGTTTCCACCCATAGCTTCTTGTCCTGTCTTCAGGTGCTTTGGAGAATAGGTTGACCCACTCTTCTTTATGGTAGCCCTTTAAATATTGGAACATTGCTATCATGTTACCTCTAGTCCTTCTTAAAGTAAACATGCCCAATTCCTGCAACTGTTCTTCATATGTTT
Source organism: Pantherophis guttatus (assembly GCF_029531705.1). The sequence continues at coordinate 621,726 of NW_026844046.1, read as the reverse complement.
TAACCTTCAGTCCCCTAATCATCTTCGTTGCTCTTCTCTGCACTCTTTTTTTAGTCTCAATATTTATTTTACATTATTGCGACCAAAACTGGATGCAGTATTCTAAGTGTTGTCTTATTAAGGCTTTATAAGATGTGGTATTAATACTTCATGTGATCTTGATTCCATCCCTCTGTTAATGCAGCCTAGGACTGTGTTGGCTGTTTTGGCAGCTGCAGCACACTGTTGGCTCATATTTAAATGGTTGTCCACTAGGACTCCTAGATCCTTCTTGCAGTTACTGGTATTGTGCCAGGTACCACCTATTCTATACCTGTGCATTGGGTTTATCTTGCCTAAGTATAAAATCTTACCCTTCCCACCACTGAATTTCATTTTGTTAACTAGGGCCCAGTGTTCAAGTCTGTCGAGATCCTTCTGTATCTTGAACCTATTTTCTGGAGTGGGTAAAGGAAGGATTCCTGCTCTGACCCTTATTCACCCACTATAAACAGAGGGATAGAATCAAGATCACGGGAAGTGTTAATAGCACTTTATAATTCCTTGGTAAGGCCACACTTGGAATACTGCATCCAGTTTTGGTCACCATGGTGTAAAAAAGATGTGGAGACTCTAGAAAGAGGGCAGAGAAGAGCAACAAAGATGATTAGGGGACTGGAGGCTAAAACATATGAAGAACAGTTGCATAAACTAGTTTAATGAAAAGAAGGACTAGGGGAGACATGATAGCAGTGTTCCAATATCTCAGGGGCTGCCACAAAGAAGAGGGAGTCGAGCTATTCTCCAAAGCACCTGAGGGTAGGACAAGAAGCAATGGGTGGAAACTAACCAAGGAGAGAAGCAGCCTAGAACTAAGGAGAAATTTCCTGACAGTTAGAACAATTAATCAGTGGAACAACTTCCCTCCAGAAGTTGTAAAAGCTCCAACACTGGAAGTTTTTAAGAAGGTGTTGGATAACCATTTCTCTGAAGTGGTGTAGGGTTTCCTGCCTAAGCAAGGGGTTGGATTAGAAGACCTCCAAGGTCCCTTCCAACTCTGTTATTCTATTCTATTATTTCCTAACCTGTTGTAAAATACTACAGGGGTGGGGGGAGTTACTTTTCCAAAGCTTTTCACACTTATGAGTGGTGAGGCAGTAGCCCTTGTTTTTTAGTTGAAGGTTTCCTAATGTCTTGTTTCATACAGGGACTGAAAGGGGAAAGATTAATCAAGGTGTCTCTTCTAATCCTATATTTTCCTGATAGACTTGGAGGTAGCCTTCACTTTTTCCTTTAATAGACCTTAAAGTCTATTTTGCTTAATAGGGCCCCATACCGAGTTGCCCTTCATCCAATACCTGAACCAATTTGCTGGCATCTAATTTCTGTTCACAGCTGGATTGCTTTCTTTCTTCCCTTCAGGAAAACCCTGCGGGGAGTGTTAAAAAAAGAAGAGTCAAATTTGCAGTTTTAACTCTGCCATCAAAGCTCTGCATCATGCATTAAAATAGCAAGCAGCGCTTTCATTCTCACAACTTCGCAACCACTAGATTGACCGTACACTGCAGACACTTCTGCTTCCCAACAGCTGACACACACCTAGTTTCGATTATTGCAATTTACAGACTGTGCTAAACCACATCCTGGCTCCAAGCACCAGACTAAGCCATGGCTTGTTTAATAGTGGTTTATTCATATAATAGGTGCCACGGTGGCGCAGTGGTTAGAGTGCAGTACTGCAGGCTACTTCTGCTGATCACCAGCTGCCTGCAATTTGGCAGTTTGAATCTCACTGGCTCAAGGTTGACTCGGCCTTCCATCCTTCCGAGGTGGGTAAAAGGAGGACCCAGATGGTTGGGGGCAATATGCTGACCTTGTAAACCGCTTAGAGAGGACTGTAAAAAGCACTGTAAAAAGTCTAAGTGCTATTGCTAAAACAATTTGGGCTGGGGTTGCACAACATCCAAAGCAAGAGATCCTTTGGGGCCTGGAACTAATCATAATCATATGTTTATTTGTCAAGCATATACAGTATAAGATACAGGTAAAAGAATAAACATAATTTGAATACATAAAAAGAGTAAGCAAAAAGGAATATTAGGACAGGGACGGTAGGCATGCTGGTGCACATATGCACGCCCCTTACAGGCCTATTAGGAATGGGGTGAGGTGAACAGTAGACAGTTTAAGGTTAAAGTTTTGGAGGTTTGGGGAAGAAACTAAAACTAAGATTGGTTTTTCTCAGCAGTCTAGTGGGGGAAGGAAAAAGGTGGTGACCGATAATGTGGTGATTTTTTTTGCTCCCTTTTTGGCTTGTTGATTGTCTCTTTTGCGCAGGGTAGATATTGTTTGTGTCTATGTGTCCATCGATGGCCAATTTGTCAGGGTGCCAGGCTTCTAGATTTGAGCCTGCCTTACAGTGGTGGGTTCTTCACGGTTCGGTCCGGTTCGGCTGAGCCGGTAGCGGTGACGATATGACGTCACCGAACCGGTTCTCCCCCCCCCGCCCTCCCACCCCCCCACGTTATTCTTACCTTTTATTTGGTCCCACCCCCAATCTATTGCTGCCTCCTGAGTCCCAACTGATGACTAGAGGGAAAAAAACTGTTTAAACTCTTGTTGCGGGGCTTCAAAGGGCCGTCCTACAGCTGATCAGTGTTAAAAGCAAACAAATGAGTCGGGTCATAAGTGCGAGGACTGGTCGTAAGTGCAAGGACCTTCCAGAAATGACTCTGACCAGCTAGCCACGCCCACCTAGTCACATGACCTCCAAGCCACACCCACAAAATAAGCCACACCCACAGAACCGGTAGTAAAAAAATTTAGAACTTGGATGAGAAGCGAAATGTCTTCAAAGAAAAACCAGAAAATCCAGGTGCCTCTTGAAAAAAAATCCCATTTTTGGGACATCCATTTGTTTATGCCTATGGTTTGAATATGTTGTTCCAAGTATGCCCGGAATCAGCCATTCCTCTGGGATTCAGGTTGAGGAGAACTTTTGAATCCTAAATGATACAAGAACATTACCTGATTTATTATTTTTTTAGGAAAATGTTTTCTGTCAAATTCCCCCGCAATACCTTCCATTCCTGATCTGAACTGAGCCATTTAGGTTATCATGACCTGCAAGTGGACTACAAACGCTACAATTAAGAAGATGGAAAAAGAAGAATACGCTATTCAACTCAAAAAAAAAAAGAGAATGGAACTGAAATTAGCAGAGAGTTTGGCACGTTGAATTCAAACAAGATAAAATGAGTTCAAGGAGTCGGAGAGAGAAGGGGGAAGTTTAAGCCACAAGTAATCCTCAACTTACAACCACAATTCAGCCCAAAACTTCTGTTGCTAATCGAGACAGTTGTTAAATAGGTTTTGCCCCATTTTATGAGCTTTGTCGTTAAGCGAATCACTGCACTTGTTAAGCAAATCTGGCTTCCTCGTTGACTTTGCTTGCCGAAGGTCGCAAAAGGTGATCACATGACTCTGGGACACTGCAACAGTCATAAATATGAGTCAATGGCCAAGTGTCCAAATTTTGATCCTGGGTCCTGAGAGTGAAAAGCAGTCATAAGTCACTTTGTTTCAGTCCCATTCAGGGGTGGGCTTCAAAAAATTTAGCAAGGGGTTCTCTGCTCTGTTCCTGGGTGGGCGTGGCCATGGTGGCCATGGCCTAGTCAGCCTCCTGCACCACGGGGGCGGGGGGGGCGTTTTTGCCCTTCCCAGGCTCCGAAGACTTTCCTTGAGCCTCTGGGAGGGTGAAAACAGCCTCCCCAGGCTCCAGAGGCCCTCTGGAGGCTGGAAACGGGCCAGTTCCAGCCTTCTCGAACTTCTGGTTGGCCCATTTTTTGCCCTCCCTAAGCCTCCGTGTATGCCCTGCACTTACCTGCATCCAAAACGGGCCATGTGGGAGGGGCAGGTTGGGCGGGGCCAGCCAGATACCACTGAGATATTGGAACACTGCTATCATGTCACCCCTGGTCCTTCTTTTATTAAACTAGACATACCCAGTTTCTGCAACTGTTCTTCATATGCTTTAGCCTCCAGTACCCTAACCATCTTTGTTGCTCTTCTCTGCACTCTTTCTAGAGTCTCCATATCTTTTTTACACCATGGTGACCAAAACTGGATGCAGTATTCCAAGTGTGGCCTTACCAAGGCATTATAAAGTGGTATTAACACTTCACGTGATCTTGATTCTATCCCTCTGTTTATGCAGGCTAGAACTGTGTTGGCTTTTTTGGCAGCTGCTGCACACTGCTGGCTCATATCTAAATGGTTGTCCACTAGGACTCCAAGATCTCTCTCACAGTTACTACTATTGAGCAAGGTACCACATATACTGTACCTGTGCATTTTGTTTTTCTTGCCTAAATGTAGAACCCTGCTTTTTTCACCATTGAATTTCATTTTGTTAACAATTAACAAAAGGAAGACTGAGGATGGCTCTGCAAACTTTTTCCAGGGCAAACCACAATACCCAGTGCAAATGGACAGAGCTGAGGGGCCATATTTGTGCAATCTTAGTTTGGGGTCCCTTAATATAATTTGACTTCCATGTTGCTACTTGTAATGGGCTATATAACAATAACCCTGAGGAACAGGAGGAAGAGCCACAACCAAGACATCAGTCAGATAAGAGAAATCCAAGTCCAAAGCAGAAAAGTAATTTGAAAAAATACTTGTCTTAAGACTAGTTGCTTAGCAAATGCTCCAAAAGCTACTTAGGACCCAGTTTTGAAATTATGATGACTGAACTGTGGTGGCACAGTGGTTAGAATGCAGTATTGCAGGCTGACTCTGCCCACAGCCAGGAGTTCAATCCTAACTGGCTCAGGGTTGACTCAGGACCTTCCATCCTTCCCAGGTCAGTAAAATGAGAACCCAGATTGTTAGGGGCAACGTGTTGACATTTGTAAACCTCTCAGAGAATGCTGTAAAGCATTATGGGACACTATCGCTATTGTTACTGCACTGCCCTTCCGGTCACGTAATTGCATTTTGACAACCAATTCACCATTATTGTCATTTTCAGTGCAAAAAAATCAGGTCCAATCATGTGATACCTCAATTTATGATCATAACATCTTATGATGGTCTTTATTACAGAAACAAATCGAGGACTAGCTGTATCTTTCTGCCCCCTCTTATATCAAACAGAATCAAAGTAAGGTTATCTTAGTCCCCATCCCCAACCATGATGTCTTATGTTTTCTCAGGATTGAGTTGTATTTTCCCCTTCCTGGTTCATCCATTTTCTCCACATTACAACCCATGCTGGACAAGGAAATTATTTCCTCAAGCGTTACTTGCATTCAGACAACCTCCTAACCCAAAAGTAAAAGTAAAGGTAAAAGTTTCCCTGTCAGTTGTGCGTGATTCTAGGACACAGTGTTCATCTCCGTTTTCTCGGCTGAGGGAACCAGCGTTGTCCGAAGACAATTTCTGTGGTGAGGTGGCCAGCATGGCTATATACCAAACATGTATGGAACACTATTACGTTCTCACCAAAGTGGTACCCATTTATTTACTCACATTTGCATGATTTCGAACTGCTACATGGACAGGAGCTGGGGCAACTAACGGAAGCTCACCCCATCTTGCAGCATCTCGGCCTGACAATTCAACCTGAGGGAGAAGATACCTAGAATCAAGTGATCATATCACTGAAGAAGCCCCCACTCAAATAAACTCACCAGAAATGCAGGCTGGAAATTCCTTTTGCAATTTCCAAGTTTAGTATTCAATTAATCAATAAATCAGAATAAAGCTGGAAGGGACGTTGGAGGTCTTTTAGTCCAACCTCCTGCTCAAGTAGGAGACCTTATACCGTTTCAGATAGATGGCTGTCCAGTCTCTTCTTAAAAACCTCCAGTGATGAAGCACCCACAACTTCTGAAAGCAAAGCTGTTCCACTGGTTAATTGTTCTCACTGTCAGGAAGTTTCTCCTTAATTCCAGGTTGCTTCTCTCCTTCCTTAGTTTCCATCCATTGTTTCTTGTCTTGCCTTCTGGTGCTTTGGAAAATAAGTTGACCCCCTCTTCTTTGTGGCAGCCCCTCAAACATTGGAATACTGCTATCATGTCTCCCCCCCTAGTACTTCTTTTATCTAGACTGGCCATACCCCATTCCTGCAACCGTTCTTCATATGTTTTAATCTCCAGGCCTTTAACCATCTTAGATGCTCTTCTCTGCACTTTTTCCAAAGTCTCAACATCTTTTTTTGTAATGTGACCAAAGCTGGATGCGGTTTTCCAGATGTGGCCTTACTAAGGCTTTATAAAGCGGTACTAAATACTCCATGTGGTTTTGATTCTATTCCTCTGTTTATACAATCCAGGATTGTATTAGCTTTTTTGGCTGCTGCTGCACACTGCTGGCTCATGCTTAAGTGATCTCCGGCTGAGAAGCTCAGCATCTTTAACCGCTGAGCCACCGTACCCCCATCAACCCAAAAGAGGTTCCTACAAATATCAACAGAACAATGATGCTAATATGGGACCCGGTTCCTGCAGCAAACTCAGATGTTTACATCATTTACATCATCATTCTGGGCGCTAACAACTTCACACACAAGATCAGAAGCTCTTCCATATGTTTCCGCCCCCCCCCCAACCTTTAATATGATATATCTTATCATTGTCCCTCCGGAAACTACAGCACATTAGACACATCAGCCTTGGAACAAAAGAGTGAATGGAAACAAATTTGACATCAGAAAAAAATTAAATCAGAGCATTTTAATCTCCAGGACACTTGATTTCAAAGCTGCTGCTTGAGAGCAATAAAACCAAGCTAAGTGAACTCACATCAAAAGACTTCAGGCTCCCTCAGTAGGTTTTCACAAACACAATAGGGTTTTTGTACATCACAATTGCCAACTGATGAAGTACTTGTAATCCAGCTCATTGCATCTGCACATTTTCTTCCCCACCTCCTTCCCTCTTATTTAAATCTTACATCACTCCATGCCTTTGATGAAGTGAGCTGCAGCTCACAAAAGCTTTAATCCAATTTGTTGGTCGGAAAAGGTGCTCCAAACTCTTTTCAATTTCTGCCCCGGTCAAAATGTACAGATTGCAACCCACAGGAGCAGGGGTGAAATGCAGCAGATTTCTAACAGGTTCTGGAGAACCGGTAGCGGAAATTTTGAGTAGTTCGGAGAACCGTCAAATACCACCTCTGGCTGGCCCCAGAGTGGGGTGGGAATGGAGATTTTGCAATATCTTTCTCCCAGAAGTGGGGAGGGAATGGGGATTTTTGCAGTATCCTTTCCCTGGAGTGGGGTGGGAATGGGATTTTGCAATATCTTTCTCCCAGAAGTGGGGAGGGAATGGGGATTTTGCAGTATCCTTTCCCTGGAGTGGGGTGGGAATGGGGATTTTGCAGTATCCTTCTCCTGCCACGCCCAACAAGCCACGTCCACAGAACCGGTGGAGAAAATTTTTGAATTTCACCCCTGCACAGGAGCCTTCCCATATCCTCCACTCCAATGCTTTTCACACCTCAACAACTTTGGACTTCAACTCCCAGAATTCCCTCGCCAGCATGAGGAATTCTGGGAGCTGAAGTCCAATTAGCCACTTACTAACACAATAATGGGGTTTAAATTATTTTCCAGCCGATTTTTAATGCTAAATGATACAGTTGGTACTTTTCTGGAATGTTTTCTGGAAAATCTCCTCCCACCATATTGGTTAGTGGCTTCATTCCTTCCTTCAGGTTAAGGAAGCTTGTGAATTTCAACCGGGGGTCTGGCCTACAAAGTTATTGACATCTTTTGAGTCGTGATATTGGCCTTTATTTTCCGGCTAAGAGGGGGAATTTTGCTTTTCAAAATGGGCTTAGTTAATCAAGAAATGGTACAGGGTTTCCTGCCTGAGCAGGGGGTTGGACTACAGGACCTCCAAGGTCCCTTCCGTTATTCTGTCATGAGGTGAAAACAGGCATGCAATGAATTACTGTCACTAAAACTTGATGAATTAAGCTGGGAAAACTCCTTGACTGCAAAGGAAACCCAACCAGTAATGCTACTTTTGTCAGTTTCTACCACCCATTAAGCAATCTTCCGGAATTTAGTAACATGGCTACTTTCCTTCCACAGCTGCTGAGTCAAGCAAGAGCAATGCAACCATTTAAAGTTTTGAACTGGTTCCACTTTGGAGTGCGGAAACCAGTGTAGAACTTCCCAAAGCTAAAAGTTGAAAACCTTGATAAAAGTTGACAGACTTTGCTGGTGGACCAAAACGTCCACTGTGGCTCACTTTGATAACTTTTAACAGGGTTGGAAGGGACCTTGGAGGTCTTCTAGTCCAACCCCGTGCTCAAGCAGGAAACCCTGTACCATTCAAAGCCTCTTTCGGCAAATGGCAGTTTGAATGGTTGAGGATTGCCCGTTGTTCGTTCATTATTGCAATTAATTCCCTGCACAGAGCGCTTGGAACAGCTGAGAATCAAAAATAAAACATATAGATAGAAGGCTGGTTTGAGGTAATGGTGAAGGTCCTGGCTTAGGAACCAGGAGACTCCGCGTTCTAGTTCTGCCTTAGGCATTAAAAACCGGCTGGGTGACTTTGGGCCAGTCACTTTCTCTCAGCCAAAGCCCATTTCATAGGATTATCATTGTGGAGAAAATAGGAGGAAGAAGGAGTTCAGGAAGTCCTCAACTTACAACCACGATTTCTGCCCAAAATTTCTGTTGCTAAGAGAGACAATTGTTAAGTGAGTTTTGCACCATTCTATGACCTGTCTTGCCATGGTTGTTCAACGAATCACTGTAGCTGTTAACTTAGTAACATGGTTGTTAAGTGAACTAGTTCCCCCATTGACTTGGCTTGTCAGACGGTCGCAAAAAGGGATCACATGACCTTGGGTCACTGCAATCCGTCATAACTATGAGTCAGTGGCCATGCATCTGAATTTTGATCACATGATCAAGGGATGCTGCAATGATTGTAAGTATGAAAAAAAGGGTCATGAGACATTACAAGTCAACGCCGTTGTAACTTTAGACGGTCACTAAGTGAATGGTATGTTCACCATCTTGAGTTACATATGAAAGCTGGGTAAAAATCAAATAAATATATAACTATGTAAATAAAGAAAGAGTTATACACTGCATAAGCAGCTGAATGATTACAGATTGTCCTTGGCTTACAACAGTTCATTTAGTGACTACTTGAAGTTACAACAGCACTGAAAAATGTGGCCTATGACCCTTTTTCACACTTATGACCATTGCGGCATCCCCGTGGCCACATGATTAAAATTCAGATGCTTGGCAACTGACTCATATTTATGACGGTTGCAGTGTCCAGAGGGTCATGTGATCCCCTTTTGTGACCATTTGACAAGAAAAGCCAGATTCACTTAACAACCGTCTTACTAAGTTAGCCGCTCTGATGGGATAAATGATTTTAATTTGGTTTTAATGGGGTTTTAAAATTGGTTTTAAAAAGAGAGTTTTAAATTTGGCCTATGTTTTAATTATTTCAATCTGCTTTTAAATTCTATTTTTGTACATTATTTTTATTATGGCTGTTCCCCGCCCTGAGTCCTTCGGGAGAAGGGCGGTATATAAATAAAATAAAATAAATAAATAAATAAACAACTGCAGTGATTCGCTTACCAACTGTGGTAAGAAAGGTTGTAAAATGGGGGCAAAACTCACTTAATAAATGTCTGTCTCCCTTAGCAACAGAAATTTTGGGCTCAGTTGTGGTCGTAAGTTGAGGACTGCCTGTAGTCATCTAATTTAACAGAGCTGGCTGGAGACTAAATCCTTAAGCTTTCTGAAAGATGGAAAAAGGGCAGCCAAGGGATCAATTGTTGTTAAAAGTATATAGGATGAGGGAGTTTATTCAGTTTGCAATACATTTTTTTTGCTCTGGAGCTTTCTGGTTTGGATGAATGAAACTCTCCATCCTTTTAGAAGTCAAGTCTCAAAGAAAGAAGACTTTGAGATTACAAGTTTGTGGTAGCATCTCGGTAGTCTTTTTAGAATTTAGAATAACAGAGTTGGAAGGGACCTTGGAGGTCTTCTAGTCCAACCCCCTGCTTAGGGAAGAAACCCTACACCACTTCAGACAAATGGTTATCCAACATCTTCTTAAAAACTCCCAGTGTTGGAGCATTCACAACTTCTGGAGGCAAGTTGTTCCACTGATTAATTGTTCTCAATGTCAGGAAATTTCTCCTTAGTTCTAGGTTGCTTCTCTCCATGATTAGTTTCCACCCATTGCTTCTTGTCCTACCCTCAGGTGCTTTGGAGAATAGTTTGACTCCCTCTTCTTTGTGGCAGCTCCTGAGATATTGGAAGACTGCTATCATGTCTCCCTTAGTCCTTCTTTTCATTAAAGTAGACATACCCAGTTCCTGCAACCATTCTTCGTATGTTTTAGCCTCCAGTCCACTAATCATCTTTGTTACTCTTCTCTGCATTCTTTCTAGAGTCTCCACATCTTTTTTACACCATGATAACCAAAACTGGATGCAGTATTCCAAGTGCGGCCTTACTAAAGAATTATAAAGTGGTATTAACACTTCCCGTGATCTTGATTCTATCCCTCTGTTTGTGCAGCCCAGAACTGTGTTGGCTTTTTTGGTAGCTGCTGCACACTGCTGGCTCATATTTAAATGGTTGTCCACTAGGACTCCAAGATCCCTCCCACAGTTACTACTATTGAGCAAGATGCCACATATACTGTACCTGTGCATAGCTGAACTTTCTCCCACAGTCTTGGAGGTTGGTTTTTTACGATATATTTGATTCTCGACAACTTCCTTGTAGCTCTGAATAGGGTCTGGAAAGAGGCCAGAAATCTGTGCTGCTCTTACTCTGTTTATTGATTAGATTAGATCAAACCTTTGTATGACTATAAATGACACAGTCTGGGCAAACAAGGCAGATTTATGAGCCTCAAAGGACAATTAAAAAAAAATTCTTCTGCTTCCTAGATTTTCTTTTGTCCGGGATTTTGTTTTGGAATTTGAGCCAGTTAGCCTTCAGTGGGCTTCCTCCTCTGCATACAGATAGTCCTTGATTTACAACATTTCATTTAGTGACTGTTCGAAGTTACAACCACACTGAAAAAAGTGACTTATGATTGTTTTTTACACTTAACGATCCTTGCAACATTCCCCCGTGGTCATGTGATCAAAATTTGGATGCTATGAGCAATTGACTCATATTTATGACGGTTGCAGTGTCCTGGGGTCATGTTATCATTTTTTTGCGACCTTCTGACAAGCAAAGTCAACAGGGAAGCCAAATTCACTTTAATAACATTACTAACTTAACATTGGTAGGGATTCACTTAACAACCAAGGCAAGAAAAGTCATTAAGTGGGCCAAAACTCACTTAACTGTCTTGCTTAACAATGGTAATTTTGGGCTCAATTGTGATCATAAATGGAGAGCTACCTGTAATATCCATCTAGCAAGAGGGATCAGAATTAGAACTGGGAGGGGAAAGCCAAAGGGCATCTAGTCTAGCCTACTATTAATAGCAAATAAAGGTAAAGGTTCCCCTCACGTGTATGTGCTAGTCATTCCCGACTCTAGGGGTCGGTGCTCATCTCCATTTCAAAGCCGAAGAGCCAGCGCTATCCAAAGACGTCTCCGTGGTCATGTGGCCGGCATGACTAAATGCCAAAGGCGCAGGGAACGCTGTTACCTTCCCACCAAAGGTGGTCCCTATTTTTCTACTTGCATTTTTAGGTGCTTTTGAACTGCTGGGTTGGCAGAAGCTGGGACAAGTGATGGGAGCTCACCCTGTTACGCGGCACTAGGGATTTGAACCGCTGACCTGCCAACCTTTCGATTGGCAAGCTCAGCATCTTAGCCACTGAGCCACCGCATCCCTTTTTAATAGCAAATACCTTCTAGCAAATTGAAGGTCTCTTTCAGATCGCTAATGATTACACACCCATATTGTTTCATTGGCATCAAAACTGAGGAGCTTGCCACGGCCTTCTCTTGTAGTGTGTAACTTACTCTAACTTAACCCTACTTGAACAGGCCGAGCCCCGGTGAGTCTGAACTTCTCCAAGTCCACAAGAAAAGCCCTTTTCCAAGGCAGCTTGTTCTTCATTGAACAAGGTATGAAGTCAGGAAGTCTTTTATTCTAAATTATAAATCTATTTCTTATCATCCGAGCTTTATGATTTGACTCCCAGCCTTTGGACTGCACCAGGGACAAACAAAGTTTGCTTGACGACAGCATCTGAAGTGAGCAAATCTAAGAGCGTTCCCTTCTATTTATTTATATTTATGAGCAGGCTTCCTGTTATTCTGTCAGGTTTTTCAAACTTGGCAGCTTTAAGGATTTAACGTCCAAAAGACGTGGTGGCTCAGTGGCTAAGATGCTGAGCTTGTCGATCGAAAGGTCAGCAGTTCAGCGGTTCGAATCCCTAGTGCCGCGTAACAGGGTGAGCTCCCGTTACTTGTCCCAGCTTCTGCCAACCTAACAGTTCAAAAGCACGTAATAGGGACCACCTTTGGTGGGAAGGTAACAACGTTCCGTGCGCCTTTGGCATTTAGTCATGCCAGCCACATGACCACGGAAACGTCTTCAGACAGCGCTGGCTCTTCGGCTTTGAAACGGAGATGAGCACCGCCCCCTAGAGTCAGGAATGACTAGCACAAATGTGCGAGGGGAACCTTTACCTTTAGGCTTCCTGAATTTTCTGGAGAGCATACAATTAAAGGTGTAAATTCAAGGCTATAAAAGTGATAACATGTAAGCAGATAATTAAAAAGCAAGTTGTACTATACTATGCTAGGAAGAACATAAATTATACAGTGAGTGCAATCGATATAAAAATGCAAAGTTATAAGCCAGGATGACCAAATAGCTTGAGGGCTCATCTCCTTCCCCCTTTTCCTTCTTTTTCTTTCTGGTTTTTTTGTTTTCTTTCTCAGTCTCTTAAGAGGATGCTACAGAGTGCAGAAAACAGCAACAAAGATGATTAGAGGGCCGGAGGCTAAAACATATGAAGAACAGTTGCAGGAATCTGGTTTGTCTAATTTAGTGAAAAGAAGGACTGGGGTGACATGATAGGAGTGTTTCAATATTTGAGGGCCTGCCATAAAGAAGAGGGGGGTCAATCTATTCTCCAAAGCATTTGAAGGCAGGACAAGAAGCAATGGATGGAAACAAATCAAGGAGAGAAGAAATCTAGAATGAAGAAGAAATTTCCTAACAGTGAGAACAATTAACCAGTGGAGCGACTTAACACCAGAAAATGTGGGTGCTCCAACACTGGAGGTTTTTAAGAAGAGACTGGAGAACCATTGTTGGAAGAAATGTCCATCTGGGTTCAATTCCAAGTAGGGAGAAAGACATTGGAAACATGGAGACTGTTTGGAAAGATGGTTTAATGGTGGACAGGATCACATGGGTTTTTGGGCAAAAAGAGCACATGGAGTGGAGAGAGACTGATATATTTATAGACTCTCTTGGGCCTGCCTTAGAGTTTCCTGTTCCTGTACAAGAAATGTATCCCATTGGCTGTCAGACTCCCAGGGGGCGAGGAACTTAGCTAATTTTGTAGGCTGTCTGTGTCCCAGGCCTGGTTGAATCTTGCTGGGTGATGATTTAATGAAAGGGCTTTGGACAATTCCTATTATGACTTAATGGCTTTGTCCTGGTTTGGATCTTGAGTGAGGGATAATCCTATCATGTCCTGAGGGCCATGTCTTCTGTGTTGTAGATAAGCTGGCCCAGCCTTTGTCTTGTAGATAGGTTGGCACCAAAATATCTCTGGTGGGGAGGCGGGGGTGGGTGGGTGGGAGCTGAGGCTCTGAGTTTGTCTTTAGAAACATGTTCCTCCTTTAGGGAAAATATAATATTCTGCCTTTTTAATATTTCCTAGAATATTTCATTTTCCTAGGAGAGGGGTGGGCGCTAATTTCCTACACCATCTGACTGAAATTGTATAGGGTTTCCTGCTTGAGCAGGCGGGGGGAAGTTGGACTATAGGACCAATGTCCTTTCCAACTCTGTTATTCTGTTAGGTTTTTCAAATTTGGCAGCTTTAAGGATTTAACGTCCAAAATTCCCCAGCCGGCATGTCAAGTCGACAGGATATGGATGATTCTCTTAAATCTGTTTTTGCTTCTAATGTTTCAATTGCGGTGTGGGTTGATTTGGATAGCATTTTGCATTTGCTGTTGGGTGCTGCCCTTTGGGATTGGGGAAGATTACCGTGATCCAGGGGTGAAATCCAGCAGGTTCTGACAGGTTCTGGAGAACTGGTAGCAGAAATTTTGAGTAGTTCAGAGAACTGGCAAATACCACCTCTGGCTTGTCCCAGAGTGGGGTGGGAATGGAGATTTTGGAATATCCTTCCCCCAGGAGTGGGGAGGGAATGGGGATTTTGCAGTATCCTTCCCCTGCTACGCCCACCAAGCCACGCCCACAGAACCGGTAGTAAAAAAATTTGGATTTCATCACTGCCGTGATCAATTAATCAATCAATAAAACACGCAGAATTTCCTGAATTAAAACATCCCACAAATAGAGTTGTTGGAAGGGTGACAAGGAAGGAGAAGTCACTGCTTTTCTAGATAATGCATTCCATAAACAGCTTAGAGCAGGGGGCTGGACTAGAAGACCTCCAAGGTCCCTTCCAGCTCTATTCTCTTCTAGTTATGGCAAAACTATAACTTCCAGCAGGCCAAGCTAGTGAATTGGTACTTCTGAAACAGTAGAAGGCTGTAGGTTGTTGTCCCTCTTGGTTTTCTAATATCAGATTTCCCTTTGGAAACCCAATAATGCTGTTGAACTTCGCTCTTGATCTTTCTTTCATGCACATTTCTGGGTTTTTTCCCTGCTTATCTGTACATATTTTAGACTGTCCTTTAACAGCCTAAAGAAGCCCTCAGGAAACCTAAGACGCAAAATAAAATAAAAAATCCACAAAAATGTATTATCATAAAATATGGTTTCCCTCCCAAAAACGCTGTTGTCCTTCTAAACAGTGGTAGAAGCCAAGAACTACAAAAATAGCAAACCTTATAAATTCCTTTAAGATGAAAGAAAACTCCGGCCTGCTCTCCGGCTTCAGTTTGCGTGTAGTTGCAGAGTTGTGGTATTTGGGGGGGGTCATTTATTTATAAATAGAGCTATGAAGTTTTTGGCTGAACTCTGTTTTCCATTCTAGGCCAATCTGTTATTTGTGGTTCTCTTTATTCCTACTGTACATCGCATCTCTCCTTTTCTGAGTAGCTTGACCAATTTCCTTAAAGATCAGCATGCTATGTTCCTCCTTTACAAATTTCTCTGTGCATTTTTTCCAGGGTTTGCATTTTTCAGGTAATGGGATTGTTCCAATACATACATACAGTGTATATTGTGCGTTGGTTTCTGCTAATATAAGTTGTGTTCCTAGGTGCACATTGTCCCCCCATACTATGTTTTCCTACCCATAAGGTTTGAGTTGAGGATTGCATTGCAACAAGTGCAAAAACAGAGATATCGGTGCATAATTGATATGTAGTTTAGAGACAGATTCGGGAAATGTAAATTAAGTAATTTCATCCTGAAGTGCAAATTACATTTTACTTTCTGCATTTTCTCTATATAAAAAAAATCTGTCTGTAAGAATATTGGTTCATATAACTTTCATACAATGTTTGGCTGCCCAGCTCAGTGGTGAAATCCAATTTTTTTTACTACCAGTTCTGTGGGCGTGGCTTGGTGGGAGTGGCTTGGTGGGCATGACAGAGGAAGGATACTGTAAAATCTCCATTCCCATCCCACTCCAGGGGAAGGATACTGCAAAATCCCCATTCTCACCCTACTCTGGGGCCAGCCAGACGTGGTATTCGCCAGTTCTCTGAACTACTCAAAATTTCTGCTACCGGTTCTCCCGAACCTATCAGAACCTGCTGGATTTCACCCCTGGCCCAGCTTTTCCAATCTTGTCTTATAGGATTCTCTTCCCAGTCATTTGAACATTTTAGCAGTTGGTCTTGACTGATCTCACAAATTAAGCAGGCTGGAGGGATCAATAAGGATGAAGATATTACATCCAGTTTTGGTCACCATATTATAAAAAGGGTTGTGTTTGACTCGGGTGGCCAGGTGTGGGCATGGTCAGCTCGACGTCACTCATGTCGGGGGCACCTGTGGTGGCCTGAGCACTCTGCCAGTGAAAATGGACTCCCAAGCTTCATTTTCGGCTGGGACGGCTTCCTGCAACACTCTGCCAGTGAAAACAGAGCTCAGGAGGACTGGGTATTTGCTTCTAGAGTGACTGGATCATTGCCATTTGCTTGCTTTCTTACATATCCATAGTATTCCCAAGAGTCTTCTCTAATGCCCAGAAGTGTCAAGAATATATTCTCCTGCTTCTGTACCGCACATAAGAACAACTATTTATTTATTAAATTTATTTAATAAATTTATTTATTTATTTATTTATTTATTTATTTATTTATGCCGCCCCTCTCCAGAGACTCAGAGCGGCTCACAATACATTTTTTTAAAAAAAACCATTCTAAAAACATTTAAAAGATTAAAAAACATTAAAAACCTTAGAACGCATTCACACCATTCATGGCCGGATCTCGCCAGATCGCAAAGCAAGATCAACGGCCCCAGGCCTGCCGGAAAAGCCAGATCTTCACAGCTTTTCGGAAGGCCAATAGGATGGGGATGGTCTGGACCTCAGGAGGTAACCGGTTCCAGAGAACTGGGGCAGCCACAGAGAAGGCCCTCCCTCGCAGGCCCACCAGCCGGCATTGTTTAGCTGACAGGACCCGGAGGAGACCAACTCTGTGGGATCTTACCGGTCACTGGGAGCTATGCGGTAGAAGGCGGTCTCGAAGACACAAGGACAGATTTTTCCTGAATGCCATCACTGTGCTAAACAACTAATTCCCACAACACTGTCAAACTATTTACTAAGACCGTATTACTATTATTCTCATCCTTCCTATTACCTGTCTCCTCCCACTCATGACTATAACCATGTTGCTTGTAATTTTATGATTTATATTGTTCTATTTGTTTCCTAGTATGATTTGATTGCTTATTAGTAACCTATGACTATCACTGTGTTGTATCTTATGATTCTTGATGAATGTATTTTTTTTCTTTTTTCTTTTTTTCTTTTTATGTACGCATATGCACCAAAGATAAATTCCTTGTGTATCCAATCATACTTGGCCAATAAAAAGTCGGGTCATTCCATGTCAAGTAATCTGATTTCAGAAAACTGCCCTGCTCAACCATCATGGATTTTGATGAAATTTTGTGTGAACATGCATACATGTCCCCAATGAACATTGGTAAAGTGTTTTATTTATTTTATTTTATTTATTTTACTTCAGATTTATATACCGCCCTTCTCCCTAGGGACTCAGGGCGGTATACAGCCAAGTAAAAACACATAAATACATAATACATAATACATAAATTAAGAACAGATTAAAAGGAAATATCTCAATTTGGCCCACAATTTAAAAAGACAAACGAATTTAAAATCATTTAAAATCATTTAAAAGGATTTGTTAGGCCAGCCCGGCTTGTTGAAAAAGGAAAGTTTTAAGGGAACGGCGGAAGGCACGAAGGTCTTGGATTCTCCTTATCTCTGGGGGCAGTTGATTCCAGAGGGTGGGAGCCCCCACAGAGAAGGCCCTCCCCCTGGGGGTCACCAGCCTGCATTGCTTGGCTGATGGCACCCTGAGGAGGCCCTCTCTGTGGGAGCTCACGGGTCGATGGGAGGTCGTCGGTGGCAGAAGGCGGTCTCGAAGATAACTAGGTCCCGATGCAATACTTGCAGAGATATAGTCATTTGTGTGGCCCCATACCGCAGCCTTCTACAGTATGACTCTGAGGTTCTAGCAACTTTGAGACATAATATCTCCGGCAATATTTTGTTGAGAGAAACAAAACTTGGCCATCTTGTACAACTTTTTGTGCTCTATTAAACAAAATAATAAAAACATTCTTGTGAGCAATCTCCATCTAGATAATTTGGAGCAAAGTTGGCCGAAAATATTGCAGCTCGAAGAAAAGGTTAACTAACGTTTGGTTTTTATAACTCTGGAAGGAAAGGTAAGAGAAACGTGAAACTTTGTGCGCAATAACTTAGCAACACAAGGTTTTCAAATATAAAATTTCATTCTCCTACTGCTTTCCAATAGTTTACAAATTGAGTGTAAAGTTGACATTTTTTGTAAAAAATGCCAAAAATAGGGTATTTTCAGCCTGCTTTTTACAAAAAAAAAGGTCTTCTGGAAACTCTGTTAAATTATTCTCATTAGAAAGAGCATGTTTCAATCCCCCTAAAATAGTAGGGTTGGTTTTTCATCGCTGACGTATAAAGCCCTAAAAGTAGGGACTAAGTTGAGGATGTTGCTATGGCAGCGTCACATGCATTCTATTATTGTTTCGTCTTGTTTGTTTTATATAGACATCATTGCTACTATTACATTGCGTTGGTCCATGGTGACATTGTCACTACCACAGGGGTGAAATGCTCTCGGTTTGGACCAGATTGCCCGATCTGGTAGCGATGGCAACAGGTGGTTGTAGAAAAAAAAAATGCCTTTAAAAGCCTCTGATGATCCCAGCTGAGTTGCCTGATCGGCAGAGGCTTTTCAAAACATTTTTTTCTGCAACCTCTTAAGGTTGTAGAAAAAATGCTTTTAAAAGTTAAAAAAAAAATGGCCACGCCCACCCAGTCACATTACCCACCCACCCACCAAGCCACGCCCACAGAACTGGTAGTAACAAATTTTACATTTCACCACTGCACTACCAGTTCAGGCATTTGACCCAGCAACCCCATCACCATAGGGGGTACACCTGATAGCCATGCAATACCAGCCACGAGTGGGTTTCTTGGTTCAGGATCCCAAGGCTGTAGTTTGGTTTCTTCCTCGAGGTTCCAAAGCCTTGTGGGGTATCTGTCAGGTTCCCAAGCTGACAATTGGGCAGCTTATCCTAGGTTCCCAAGCCTAAAGTGGGTATCTTATATGATTCCCAAGCTGAAGTCTGTACTGTTCATATGAACTGCCAAATTCCAACAATCGCTTATTTATTATTGAATTTACGTTCCATGTTCTTTAGCGTCACTTCTGGGAATTGATACTGTCGACCTGACAATGTAACTGAATGTGCTGGAAGCACGCAAATAAGATGTGATTCTGGAACCCAACAAACATCTTGTCTTTCAGGCCAATAAAATGAATGAGCAGGGCCTCGCGGATGCATAAATGTTACCAACGCATCATTTTGTTCGATCAAAATTTCTACGACTTTGCCTACCCGCCATTTTTTGTCATAAATGCAGGCAACATAACAACCGGGAAATATGTCGGCCAATTTTAAATTCATATATATGGTTTTCTTTGGTTATTCGGGTTTTCTCCCGCGTAAAATTGGAGGTGTCTTGGCAACGTTTCGACGAAGTCTCATTCGTCATCTTCAGGCTGGTGTTCTCGGCTTCGTGCTTCTAGGAGCAATTGCTCCTAGATTGCTGGCCCATGTAACACTTTACCAATGTTCATTGGGGACATGTGTGCAGGATCACACAAAATGTCATCGAAATCCATGATGGTCGAGCAGGGACCCCCAGACAACTTGACATGGAATGACTCCTATTCTATTCTATTCTATTCTATTCTATTCTATTCTATTCTATTCTATTCTATTCTATTCTATTCTATTCTATTCTATTCTATTCTATTCCATTCCATTCCATTCCATTCCATTCCATTCCATTCCATTCCACTCCACTCCACTTCACTCCTGTTCTATTCTATTCTATTCTATTCTATTCTATTCTATTCTATTCTATTCTATTCTATTCTATTCTATTCTATTCTATTCTATTCCACTCCACTCCACTCCACTCCACTCCACTCCACTCCACTCCACTCCACTCCACTCCACTCCTGTTCTATTCTATTCTATTCTATTCTATTCTATTCTATTCTATTCTATTCTATTCTATTCTATTCTTTGAAGTCCAATTTTGGCTTCTCTAAATAGTCACAGGCAAAACCATTGGTTGCCACAATTCAGTTCTTTAGACAGTAAATTTCCAGGGAATAGAAGAGCTGGTAGGCTACACTGAGAAATCTTCATGGAAGAATGTAAACTACTACTGAATTGTTTGTCAAGAAAAAATACTAGGGCATATCCATGAGATTTTACAGCATTTTAACTCAACAGGAAAAAAAGTATTTTGCTGTCAGATTCTCTTGGTTGCCAGTTCTTGAGATACCTTCCAGTTTAGTTTTGGTGACAGCGCCCTCTAGTGGGCTTTAAATATTGAATGATTTTAAAATGTGTTATGGAGAGTCTCCGTCATCCAGGACCAGGTCATGGTTGTCCCAAAGGTGTTTTTGTTTTTCAAGAAGCCACTGGACTTTCTTGGTTTTTCTTTGAAGACATTTCACTTCTCATCCAAGAAGCTTCTTCAGTTCTAACTGGAGAAGCTTCTTCATCCAGTCAGAGCTGAAGAAGCTTCTTGGATGAGAAGCGAAACGTCTTCAAAGAAAAACCAAGGAAGTCCAGTTGCCTCTCGGAAAAAGCACCTTTGGGAGAATGATTTTACAACTTTTTAAATTTCTCATATAGGTAGTTTTCGACTTGTAACTGTTTAGCAATCTTCAAAGTTACAACGGTCTTGAAAAGAAGCGACTTACAAACGGTCTTCACACTCACAACCATTGCAGCAGCCTCACAGTCAGGTGATCAAAATTTGGATGGAAGGGACCTTGGAGGTCTTCTAGTCCAACCACTGTGCCTAGGCAGGAGACCTTATACTATTTTTGACAGATGGCTGTCCAGTCTCTTCTTGAAAGCCTCCAGTGATGAATAGAATAGAATAGAATAGAATAGAATAGAATAGAATAGGATAGGATAGGATAGGATAGGATAGGATAGGATAGGATAGGATAGGATAGGATAGGATAGAATCAGTGGTCAAATTCAAATTATTTTACTACCGGTTCTGTGGGCGTGGCTTGGGGGCGTGTGTGTGGCTTGGTGGGTGTGGCTTGTAGATGTGGCAGGGGAAGGATACAGCAAAATCCCCATTTCCACCCCACTCTGGGGCCAGCCTGAGGTGATATTTGCCAGTTCTCCGAACTATTCAAAATTTCCGCTACTGGTTCTCCAGAACCTGTCGGAACCTGCTGGATTTCACCCCAGAATAGAATAGAATAGAATAGAATAGAATAGAATAGAATAGAATAGAATAGAATAGAATAGAATAGAATAGGAGTGGAGTGGAGTGGAGTGGAGTGGAGTGTGGAGTGGAGAGTGGAGTGGAGTGGAATGGAATGGAATGGAATGGAATGGAATGGAATAGAATAGAATAGAATAGAATAGAATAGAATAGAATAGAATAGGAGTGGAGTGGAGTGGAGTGTGGAGTGGAGAGTGGATTGGAGTGGAATGGAATGGAATGGAATGGAATGGAATAGAATAGAATAGAATAGAATAGAATAGAATAGAATAGAATAGAATAGAATAGAATAGAATAGAACAGGAGTGAAGTGGAGTGGAGTGGAATGGAATGGAATGGAATGGAATGGAATGGAATGGAATAGAATAGAATAGAATAGAATATAGAATAGAATAGAATAGAATAGAATAGAATAGAATAGAATAGGAGTCATTCCATGTCAAGTTGTCTGGGGGTCCCTGCTCGACCATCATGGATTTCGATGACATTTTGTGTGATCCTGCACACATGTCCCCAATGAACATTGGTAAAGTGTTACATGGGCCAGCAATCTAGGAGCAATTGCTCCTAGAAGCACGAAGCCGAGAACACCAGCCTGAAGATGACGAATGAGACTTCGTCGAAACGTTGCCAAGACACCTCCAATTTTACGCGGGAGAAAACCCGAATAACCAAAGAAAACCATATATATGAATTTAAAATTGGCCGACATATTTCCCGGTTGTTATGTTGCCTGCATTTATGACAAAAAATGGCGGGTAGGCAAAGTCGTAGAAATTTTGATCGAACAAAATGATGCGTTGGTAACATTTATGCATCCGCGAGGCCCTGCTCATTCATTTTATTGGCCTGAAAGACAAGATGTTTGTTGGGTTCCAGAATCACATCTTATTTGCGTGCTTCCAGCACATTCAGTTACATTGTCAGGTCGACAGTATCAATTCCCAGAAGTGACGCTAAAGAACATGGAACGTAAATTCAATAATAAATAAGCGATTGTTGGAATTTGGCAGTTCATATGAACAGTACAGACTTCAGCTTGGGAATCATATAAGAATAGAATAGAATAGAATAGAATAACAGAGTTGGAAGGGACCTTGGAGGTCTTCTAGTCCAACCCCCTGCTTAGGCAGGAAACCCTACACCACTTCAGACAAATGGTTATCCAACATCTTCTTAAAAACTTCCAGTGTTATGTAACTGGCATGTGTTTACAATGGTTGTGCGGCATCCTAGGATCGTCCGATCAATACGGGTGGTCCTTGACTTACAATAGTTCACTTAGCGACTGTTCACAGTTACAACAGCACTTTAAAAAAGTGACTTACAACCATTTTTCACACTTACGACTGTTGCAGCATCCCCCCGGTCAGGTGATTTACATTCGGATGCTTGGCAACGGACTCACACTTTATGACGGTGAGCCCCTTTTGCGACGTTGTGACAAGCAAAGTCAGTGGGGAAGCCGGATTCACTTAACAACCGTGTTACTAATTTAACTGCTGCAGTGATTCATTTAACAAACGTGGCAAGAAAAGTCATAAAATGAAGCAAAACTCACTTAACAAATGTCTCACTTAGCAACATAAATTTTGGGCTCAGTTGTGATTGTAACTCGAGGACTACCTGCTTTTGAAACTTTCCCAGCCAGTTCCACAAAGCAAAGTCCATGGGGAAAGGTGGATTTGTTTAGCGACTGCATAATGAAGAACTTCAGTGATTCATTTAACAACCATGGTGAAATCACCCAGGACTCACTTAACAATTGCCTTGTTTCCCCACTTCCAGGTGTCACTGGTCACATTGTCCAATGAAGATGGAAGGTGGGCTCTTCTCCTCCTTCAATGGCCACCTGTTTGTTTCTTCCTTTTTTAAAATATATTTTTATTATACAGTTTTCTTCATTTTACATCACAGTTTCAAACTTTGCAACAGCGATATACCGGTATACATCCGCATTTTTTTTTACATTATATATTCTATTATGTCTCCTAATATACAGTATCATATTCGTAGCTATTGTTTCCATATTTCTAACACAAATCTCTCTATATAATTATCATTCTATGTATTTTATTTTACATTTTTATAACATCCTACCATAATATTATTTACAATAAATATTCTGTCTATCATTATACTTATATTTATTTCTAAATTCTAGTCTGTTGATCGAAGCAATTGTACCATACTTCCCAAATTAAATAGTGTTCTGTTTCTCCTTTATCTTTAATTTCCATTGTCAACCTATCCATCTCAGCACAGTCTATTATTTTCTTTATTACCATTTCTTCAGAGGGTATATTTCTATTTTTCCAATTTTGAGAATATACAGTTCTAGCTGCTGTTATTACAGGTAACATTAAGTATTGGATTTTTTAATTATATTTCCCTGTCACTATGTTTAATAGAAATAGCTCTGGTTTTAAATTTATTTGCTGTTTTATCATTTCCTCTAACCACTTTTTTATCCTTATCCAGTACTTCTGCCAAATTTCAATGACCTTGGTTCCCACAAGAAAGCATTTTGTTTTGACTGGAGCCTGGCTATCTACTTTCCCCATTCCCTTCCCACTCTCAGGCTTCCTGGCAACTATGAGGCAGCACAAGCAGGGGTGAAATGCTCCCGGTTAGGACCGGATCGCCTGATCTGGTAGCGATGGTGGCGGGTGGTTCGGAGAACCGGTAGCAAAAATCCCTGCCCCACCCCCACCCCCATGCCCAGCTGAGCCGCACAATCATCAGAGGCTTTTTTTTTTATTTTTAAAAGCATTTTTTCTCCAACCTCTTCGGCCGAAAAAATGCTTTTAAAAGTTAAAAAAAAAAAAAGCCTCTGATGATAGCGCGGCTCAGCTGGGATTGTCAGAGGCCGAAGAGGTTGGAGAAAAAATGCTTTTAAAAGCCTCTGACGATCCCAGATGAGTTGCCTGATCATCAGAGGCTTTTAAAAGCATTTTTAAAACAACCTCTTCAGCCGAAGAGGTTGTAGAAAAAATGGTTTTAAAAGTTAAAAAAAAAAAAAACTTGGCCACGCCCACTCAGTCACATTCCCCCCGAAGCCACGCCCACAGAACCGGTAGTAACAAATTTTACATTTCACCACTGAGCACAAGATGGCTTCAGCCAGGTTCGCTTCAGAGTTGACATCATCACTCAGAATGTGCATGGTGCATGGTCGTGCCTTGGAAGATAAATTTTAGGTCAGGTAGGCCAATACAATTTTGTGTGATGAAAGGAATGTTCATCTTAGAAAGGGAATAGTAAAAGTTGTCCACCTGAATTTATTTTTATGTTGCAGGATCCACTCTCGGTCAGTCATTGGGACCAGAGGTTTTGTTGTGCTGGAGCCCATCTTCAGGGAACTTCTCTCTAGCAGAGTGTCTGCTGTTCTGTGCGCGGTATTTATTTTTGTGTGTCCTGAGTCTTTAGATTAAAAAAACAAAGGTAGCTCTGAAGATCCTCCTTATGGGTTTCAGAGTGGCATCACTGGGACCAGTGTGGGAAATTAAGGTGGCAACTCTAAGCTGTCTAGCATAGGAAATTGAAGAAGGTCTCAGCAAACGATCACATATCCTAAGATGTCACCCTCAATGGTGTTGTGTTACTGGTATAACTAATGAAAAAAGTTAAATGCTTACCATACCTTGAAATAATGTAATCATAAGAAATAAAATTGTGGCACGTCAGAGAAAAGGGAATTTTCCTACCTTACACCCAGGTAGACAAATCCACGCTTCTCAATGCTCTCTCTCTCTTCCTTTGCTCTGCAGGATATACGCACATTTCATCGAGTTGTATTCCTCATTTGGGTCACTAGAGGATGCAAGAGTTTTGCAGATTGAAGCTCTAGCATTTGGTGTTGTTGCACTAAGAAGGAAAAAACAGGTTTCTTCAGGGTGAACTGGGATCCTAACAGGATAGGATCTGAGTAGGCCATGTAACTTTGTTGGCAACAAGAGGGAAGTGGTTTGGATTTGTGACTTCTCTGGAAACTTTATGGAATTTTTGTGACTTTGCTGGCAAGTTTATGGGATTTTTTTGGAGAGTCTCTAATCTGAATACTAACGAGGCCAAGTAAATGAGTAGCCTAATTTGGGGGTTATGATGAGGGGTGAGCTTCAAAAATTTTAGCAAAGGGTTCTCTGTCCAGTTGCTGGGTGGGCGTGGCCATGGTGGGCCTGCACCACAGGGAGGGGGGGCGTTTTTGTCCTCCCCAGGCTCCGGAGGCTTTCTTTGAGCCTCCAGGAAGGCGAAAACGGCCTCCCCAGGCTCCAGAGGCCCTCTGGAGGCCTGAAACAGGCCTTTCCCGAAGTTCCGATATGCCCTGCACTTACCTGCATCCAAAACGGGCCGCATGGAGACTCCTGGGAGGGGCGGGGTGGGGTGGGCGGGGCCAGCCAGGAGTAGGATTTGAGGGTTCTTCGAACTGCACAGAATCTTAGCTAGAGGTTCTCCTGAACCCCTGCGTTATGATTCAAACTGGTCTGGTTTGGAAACTGACACGGAATATTAAAAATAAAGATCATGTGACCCAACAAAGTAGTAGCAGCCAGTAGCAATGAAGCAGTGGAAGCTTTCCAAAATTTCATTTCCTAGGGCATCACGGGTTCAGGATTTTGGACACATTCTGTACAGGCAGTCCTCACTTTACAACAGTTCATGTAGTGCAGGGATGGCAAACCTTTTAGACACCGAGTGCCCGAACTGCGCGCGAGCACATGCCCAAACTGAAAGGTGGGCACGCGTGGGGACGTGTGAATGTGCACATGCATGGACATGCACACATGTGCAGCAGAGACCCAAAGACCAGCTGGGGCATCCCAATGCAGGCAGCGCAGCAAGAGGTAAGGTCGTTTTCTTTCATGAGCTTCTGTTTCGTCGTTTGCAGGGAAAAAGAAACTCACGAAAGAAATGCCACGGAAATCTGACCTGGGGCGACGGTGCGCGGGCCAGCAGAATGGGCTGTGCATGCCACCTCTGGCACGCATGTTAGAAGTAACAACAGCACTGAAAAAAAAGTGACTCGACCATTTTTCACACTTATGACCATTGCAGCATCCCTGTGGTCACGTGATCAAAATTCAGATGCTTGGCAATGGACTCACATTTATGATGGTTGCAGCATACCAGGGGAAGCCAGATTCACTTAACAACCGTGTTACTAATTTGACACCTGCAGTGATTCACTTAACAATTGCAGCAAGGAAAGTCGTAAAAATGGGGCAAAATGCACTTAACAAATGTCTCATTTAGCAATAGAAATTTTGGGCTCAATTGTGGTGGTAAGTTGAGGACTACTTGCAATTTAGTCCTTTTGAGCACCAGAGATCAGTTCTGTGGAGAGAGGTTTTTCCGTGGACAGGAGGGGGTGTGGATTCGTGTGTTGCCTGCATCCCACAGATGAGGCTTTGCTTGTTTCCACGGCCTGGTTTCTGGTGCCGATTATGGTCATAAGTTGAGGACTATCATGTTTCCCCAAAAATAAGACCGGGTCTTATATTAATTTTTGCTCCAAAAGATGCATTAAGGCTTATTTTATGACTAGGTCTTATTTTTGGGGAAATACGGTACTAAATGCATCCATCTGGCTGACAACCTTAACTGGGGCTTATTTGGGGGGTAAGGCTTATATTATGAGCATCCTGAATAATCATGCTAGGACTTATTTTCCGGTTGGGTCTTATTTTCGGGGAAACAGGGCACCTGTATACAAACTTCCGGTGACCAAAAAAAAAACAAAAAAAACCCCACAACCCCAACCCATGACGAATCTCAACATGCCTTTAAACCCACAGCAACTGTGGATATCCTCTCTTTGCCTACTTGTATGACTTCATCCTCTCTTCTTTCCCCAGCTGTTTGGCCTCCAGGTGCCAACTAGTCTATTCTTCTTTAACCATGGACCACACATGTTTTTTAAAAATTGCCTTCTTCCAGAAAGAACTTGCCCTGACAACTAAGATAATTGGATTTGCAATCCTGTTCCATTTGGGATGAAATACATTTACTGACTGCATTAAAAAACAAAATAAAAAAAAACAGAACAGGTGTCTGACCTTCTCAGCGTAGGCACAGCCTTTGGGGGAATGCTTCCTTTTCAAGGGCAGCTCCTCTGGCCTTATACTTAGGCCTTTTTTTTTTTTTTTGGAGAACATTTTGCAGCCACATTGAGAAAGTTTCAGGGTGTTGCTTCCTATTTTCTGTATGACTCGGTGTAATTAAGTGGTTTGTTTCTCTTTCCTCTGGCGATGGCAAACCTCATCTGTCCCGCTGCCAAGAAAATGAACCGATAAAATCATAGCGTTGGAAGGGATGGCATGGATCATCTGCATTCCATAAAATCATAGAGTTGGAAGGGATGGCATGGATCATCTTGGTTCCATAAAATCATAGAGTTGGAAGCAGTAGTGGGTTTCAATTTTGGCCGCTACCAGTTCACTCGTGGGCATGCACAGAGATGTCTGGGCAGGTGGGCGGAGCCTCCCGCCAGCGCTACCGGTTCTCCCGATCCGGGGTGAACAGGTAGCAACCCACCACTGGTTGGAAGGGATGGCGTGGATCATCTGCATTCCATAAAATCATAGAGTTGGAAGGTATGGCATGGATCATCTGCGTTCCATAAAATCATAGAGTTGGAAGTGGATCATCTGTGTTCCATAAAATCATAGAGTTGGAAGGGATGGCATGGATCATCTGCATTCCATAGAATCATAGAGTTGGAAGGGATGGCGTGGATCATCTACGTTCCATAAAATCATAGAGTTGGAAGGGATGGCATGGATCATCTGTGTTCCATAAAATCATAGAGTTGGAAGGGATGGCGTGGATCATCTGCATTCCATGAAATCATAGCGTTGGAAGCAGTAGTGGGTTTCAATTTCATCTGTTACTGGTTCGCTCGTGAGCATGCGCAGAGACGTCCGGGTGGGTGGGCAGAGACTCTTGCCGCCGTTGCTACCAGTTCGCCTGATCCAGGGTGAACCGGTAGCAACCGGCCACTGGTTGGAAGGGATGGCATGGATCATCTGTGTTCCATAAAATAATAGAGTTGGAAGGGATGGTGTGGATCATCTGCGTTCCATAAAATCATAGAGTTGGAATGGATGACACAGACCGTCTGCATTCCATAAAATCATAGAGTTAGAAGGGATAGCGTGGATCATCTGTGTTCCATAAAATCATAGACACGGATTTTCTGCTTTCCAACCTTCACCATGGGCAGGAGAAACAATTCAACCGATCACGAGAGGCTTCCTCTGAAAAACCTCCATAGATGAAGAGCCCACAACCCCCGTAAGCGGTTGACTAAGATTTTCATGATCACCTTGAAGAAGAGATTACAAGTAGTCCTCGATTTACAACATTTCGCTGAGTGACTATTCAAAGTTACAACGGCACTGAAAAAAGTGACTTAGGACCATTTTTCACACTTTTGACAATTGCAGCATCCCCATGGTCATGTGATTTACATTCGGACGCTTAGCAAATGACTCACATTTATGATGGTTGCAGTGTCCCGGGGTCATGTGACCATCTTTTGCGACCTTCTGAGAAGCAACATGGGGTCCATGGGGAAGCCAGATTCGCTGAACATGTTACTAATTTAACCACTGCAGTGATTCACTTAACAAAAGGGTGTGAAACTCAATTTCATTGAGGGCCACATCAGGGTTGTGTTTGACCTCAGGGGCAGGGGTGGGTATGGCCAGGGGGGCGTGGCCAGGCGGGCATCACCAACTCGACATCACTCATGTCAGGGGCACCTGTGATGGCCTGAGTGCTCTGGCAGCGAAAATGGGCTCCTGATCTCCGTTTTTGGCTGCGACGGCCTCCTGCAGCCCTCTGCCAGCAAAAAGGGAGCTTGGGAAGGCCACCTGCGGCTCTTGTGAGCTCCGTTTTTGGCTGCGAGGGCCTCCTGCAATCCTCTGCCAGTGAAAATGGGCCCTCCTGAGCTTCATTTTTGCTGGCAGAGGCACTGTGGGCCTTTGCTGTTTCCATGGCAGCCCCATAAGCCAGATCTAAGCATTTAATTTAATTTAATTTAATTTAATTAAATCCCATGGGCCGGATCCGGCCCCCGGCCCTTAAGTTTGACACCCCTGATTTAACAAAATGTCGTACAATGGGGCAATACTCACTTAACAAATTTCTCACTTAGCAACGTAAATTTTGGGCTCAATTGTGGTGGTAAATTGAGGACTACCTATACCCACATTTTGGCCATTTCCAAGGTAATCATTTTAGAACGTCTTCTAAGGTGAGGTGGGGAACGATGTCCCTGTTAACGACTTGTGGACTTGGCTGACTCAGGAATTCTGGGAGTTGAAGTCCACAAGTCGTCAAAGGGCCGTTATTCCCCACCCCTGTTCTAAGCCAATCCGACCAAGCTGAGTTGGTCAAACAATAGTCAAGCAGGTCATCATCTCATAATGATAATCACAGAACGTGCTATGAACCTTTCCAAACATGTCTTCAACCACGAGGCAAGTTATGTTTTTTTTCCCCTTTGTTTCTTGTTATGTTCGCTTTTGTTTTGTCATCAAACTCAAAAAAGTTTGATGTTGTCATTGGCTACATGAGTAGTGATGTAATCCTCTCCTTTTAGAATATGGTGTCTCAACAGCCTCAAACGTTATACATCATCTGTTGATGCTTCATCATCCATTGCATCAGAGGCCAAGTTAGTGGCCAGAAATGATGGTTATCTCCACGCTGATGCAAATCAGTTCTTCTACCCACAGGTGCTTCGTCAAAAGGCAACTGGCGTTTCTTTGTTTTTTCCTTGAAGAGGTTTCGCTCTTCATCCAAGAAGCTTCTTCATGTCTGACTGAATGGTGGAGGATTTATAATATCTAATTACTATAATATTAAATTACTAATTTAATCACCTGCAGTGATTCACTTAAACAACTATGGCAAGAAAGGTCATAATATGGGGCAAAACGTACTTAACAAACATCTTGGTTAGGAACGGAAATTTTGGCCTCAATTGTGACTGTAATTCAAGGACTACTGTAATTCTTTAAGCAAAATCTATCTTTTTGTTCAAGGAATGTATGGAAGAAACAAGAAATGTATGGCCTTCTGACTCCCAAATGTTACTTTCAAATCAATCTCAACTTCTAAAATTATTTGAATTATTTGAAAATATTTTCGTTAATCGTATTTGGGCCTCATTGTAGTACAATCTGCATGATGTATATTGTCTTGTGGATTTCAATTTAACGTTTTTAGAGAAAAAAAACCGTAAGGTTCATCAGACTCTTAAAGAGGTCTGTGAGGCAAAAAGGGTGAGTTTTAGGCGTGACCAAAAAACACAAACAAAAAAAAAACCAAAGAGTGTCTCAGTAACATGATTTATGAAAGCTAAATTTGGTGTGTCTCTCCCTCACTTTTGATTTCAATTCTCATTTTTTTAAAAAATTTGTAACAAGTGTGGCATAATAGTGGCTGGCTGGCTCTACAAAGGATGGTATTAGCTATTTCTCTCCTTTGCCAACAGTTCCTACTTGAGAATTTTTCCCGCTCTTACTACAGATAGTCCTCAACTTACGACCACAACTGAGCCAAAATTTCCATTGCTAAGCGAGACAGTTGTTAAGTGAGTTTTGCCCCATTTTACAGCCTTTCTTGCCACACTGATTAAGGGAATCGCTGTACTTGTTATGTCAGCAACACGGTTGTTAAGTGAATCCGGCTTCCCCATTGACTTTGCTTGATCACATGACCCCAAGACACTGCAACTGTCATAAATGTGAGTCAATTGCCGAACCAAGAATTTCTGATCACACAGCCATCGGGATGCTGCAACGGTCGTATGTGTGAAAAAGGATCATATATCACCTTTTTTCAGTACCGTTGTAACTTCAAACAGTCACTAAACGAACTGTTGTAAGTCAAGGACTACCTGTACACTTCCCTTTCCTAAAGGGAAGGGAAGTGTGTAGGTAGTCCTTAACTTACAACAGTTTTTAAATGTTAACTGCGTTGTTAAAATACCACAGAATTTTCACTGTTGTCACAATCTTTGCTTCCTCAATGATGCAAAGAGATGAGCAATTGAAGGAGGCCTGACTTTTTCTTGCAGGACAAACTTGCCAAATTCCAAACAGATCATTCATCTCCCAGTTTGTTTGGCTAGCTAGCCTTACATCATTGCAAAGATATTGTGGGGAAATTTATTCATTTATTCAATCTGTACATCTTTTTTCTTTTTTTGGAAGAATAAGAGTTTCTTATTATTTAGCTTTTTTAATCTGCGGTCTTACTATTTTTATACGCAGTCTTCTTATTATTTCGTTTTTTTAAAGAGCCGCGGTGGTGCAGTGGTTAGAGTGCAGTACTGCAGGTTACTTCTGCTGACTGCCGGCTGCCTACAATTTGGCAGTTCGAATCTCACCCGGCTCAAGGTTGACTCAGCCTTCCATCCTTCCGAGGTCGGTAAAATGAGGACCGAGATTGTTTGCGGGCCATATGCTGACTCTGTAAACCGTTTAGAGAGGGCTGTAAAGCCCTGTGAAGCGGTATATAAGTCTAAGTGCTATAGTGCTATTGCTATTATATCCAAGTTGGGCCTGTCACTCCCTCTCAACCCTAATTTACCTCACAGGTTGTGGTAGGGAAGACAGGAGGAGGAAGGATCATTCACCACCATGAGTTATTTATGCAAATTAATAAAGGCGGAATACAAATAAATAAATAAACGAATATCCTGCCTTTGGTGTAAAAGGTCAGGAGAGTTCCCATAAGATTCCCTCCTCCCAATTTTACTCCCAGTGGCCATTTCTTCCCTGCTCAAGTGAAATGTTCTTCAGCTATTCCAAAGGTGCTTTTTCACAAAAAGGCAACTGGACTTTCTTGGGGTTTTTTTTCCTTGAAAAGGTTTTGCTTCTCATCCGAGAAGCTTCTTCAGTTCTAATTGAAGAAATTAGAAGAATTAGAACTGAAGAAACTTCTTGGATGAGAAGCAAAATGTTTTCAAAGAAAAAAAAAGTTCAGGGTTTTTTTTTAGGAAAAGCACTTTTGGGGCAACCATGACTGGAGGATTGAGAATCTCCTTGAGTTAGCAACTGGACTTTCTTGGGTTTTTTTTTTCCTTGAAAAGGTTTCGCTTTTCATCTAAGAAGTTTCTTCAGTTCTAACTGAAGAAATTAGAATTAGAACTGAAGAAGCTTCTTGGATGAGAAGCAAAATGTTTTCAAAGAAAAAAAATACCAAGTTCAATTGTTTTTTTTTTGTTGGGTTTTTTTTGTTGGAAAAGCACTTATGGGGCAACTATGGCCCGGATGGTTGAGACTCTCCATAGACCAGTGATGGCTAAACTTTTTCTCTTTGTGTGCCGAAAGCACGTGCATGCACATGCCGGCACCCATAATTCAATGCCCCCTGCTCATGCGTGCACGACCCCCACACACACTTCCCCCGCCCCCCTGTACATGTGCACACGACCTCCCCCCCACACTCCCCCCATCCCCACACATGCGCATACGACCCCTTCTCCCCGTTTTGGGCCTAGCAGGCCTCCCTGCAGCCTCCTGGGACCAAAAATGGGTGGGGGGGGGCACTGCACTCCCTGCGCTCTCCCTGCCCCCTGCACATGCACGCATGATCCCCCGTGCATGCGCATGTGTCTCCCGCATGCGCCCTGGTCTGATTCTGGTCTGATTCTGAAAAGGTCTGAGAAGGATTACTGATTCAAAGTCCCCCAGGGAAGTTATGTGGATGAAGAGGTTAGAACCTGCATCTCCCTGTTTCTACTTTACCCTGTTTATCGCTACTTCATACTGCTTCTTCTGGGGAGTCCTTGGTGCTCTCTGAGCTTGGTTATTTTCTTTCAGACGTTTCATTACCCAACTAGGTAACAACATCAGCGCTATAAGAGAGGGGGCTTTGCTCTCTGTTTGTCATCCCTGGAGGCCATCTTTTCCCTTGGGGGTGTTACTTGGAACCCTGACATTGTTTAGATTCAAGCGGCTTGTCCTGTCCGTATTGGTGGGAGTGTTCTTGATTAGACTGTGGTTTACTTTTTCCAGTGTTACACCAACACAGACAGGGCAAGCCACTTCTTTGTAAACAGACAGGAAACCCCACTTCCTTCTAGCACTGATGATGTTACTTTGTTGGTAATGAAATGTCTGCCAAAAAACCCAACAACCCCAAATCAAGCACAGTGAGCGCCGAGGAGCTTACAGTTCAACCTTCACTGCAAATATTCTCTTCTATTGGTACTGTTTCTTCTGTTAAAAGAGAGTCCTTGGCCCAAAATCTTCCAGCGATGTTCTTGGCTGAGTGGGAACGTCTAGATCTCCCATTCCTAGACTAGCACCTTCACCATTGGACCACACTGACTCTTGGACCAGGGGTGGGTTCTAAATTTTTTTACTACCGGTTCTGTGGGCGTGGCTTATTTTGTGGGCGTGACTTGATGGTCATGTGACAATTCTTTAGGATTTAGCAGAGGTACTGGTCTACCAGGCTTTTAACTGCTTGCAGAGCTGTACCAGTCTACTCATTTGTTTTTGGAGGCACTGGTCTACTCATTTGTTTTTTGGAGGCACCGGTCTACTCATTTGTTTTTTGGAGGCACCGGTCTACTCATTTGTTTTTGGAGGCACCGGTCTACCACCAAACTGCCTTTTAACACTGATCAACTGTAGGGTGGCCCTTTGAAGCATCGCAGCAAGAATTTAAACAGTTTTTTTTCTTCTAGCCGATCAGCTGGGACTCAGGAGGCAGCAATAGATTGAGGGGTGGGGGCAAATAAAAGGTAAGAATAACACGGGGGGGGGGGGGTGGGGGGGGGGGGCCCCGCTCCCGAACAAAGAGAACCGGTTTGATCACATCATATTGTCACCGCTACCGGCTAGGCAGAACCTGGCAGAACCGGGAGGAACCCACCACTGTCTTGGACTGAGAAGGAAGCATTGTCCCCAAAACCTTCAGAGATCTCCCATAACCAAATGGGGGGGGGAGCTAAAACTGGGTCTCCCACTTCTAGTCCAACTCCTTCACTACAAACCACCCTGGTTTTTGAGCTGAGGGAAAGACATTGACCCAGTCTCATTGAGGAGAACTCCTATGGCTGAAGGAGCATTGATTTCATATCTAGTCCAACTCCTTCACTACTACCCTATAGTGGTTCTCAGCACAAAATGATATGAGATTGGCAATCTCTATCACTCCATTGTCAGGTAGGCAAGAGTAAAGTGAGCAACCATAGGCCATGTTCAAGAATGTCTCTCGAATATCTCTAGAGAAAAGACAGAAAAGGCCTGGAGACTAAAACATATGAAGTACGGTTGCAGGGATTGGGTATGGCTAGACTTGAGAAAAGAAGGACTAGGGATGGCATGACAAGAAGAGGAGGTCAACTTATTTTCAAAAGAATCAGAAGACAAGGCAAGAAACAACTAATCATGTAGAGAAGCAACCTGGAATTAAGGAGGAACTTCCTAACAGTGAGGACAATTAACCAGTGGAACAACTTTGCTTTCAGAAGTTGTGGGTGCTTCATCACTGGAAGCTTTTAAGAAGAGACTGGACAGCCACTTATCTCAAATGGTATAGGATCTTCTGCTTGAGCAGAAGACCTCCAAGGTCCCTTCCAGCTCTATTCTGATTGATTGATTGATTGATTGAATGCCAAACTTGGAAATTGCAAAAGGAATTTCCAACCTGCATTTCTGGTGAGTTCATTCGGGTGGGAGCTTCTTCAGTGATGTGATCACTGTCATTTACAAGATAAGTGGCCAAGAGTTTCACTTGCCCTTATCTCTTGATTGTTGGTTTCTACACTTCCTCCCCTTCTTTTCCTTGCCTCCCACAGTCTCGGGCAGCTGGTCATCTCTATCTTCCCTTTTCTGGAAGTCATTGCAATTCATATAACTACATATAACTGAGTCCATTCTCAGTTTGAATCCTAGAAAAACCAAACGGTTATGGATGATTGATACTTCCAGAACTGGTACTTTTTAATCTTTGGTTCTGCATGACTTTGCACTGTCATGCTTAGGATTGCAGTCTGGGGGTCTTTCTGGACTCTTAGCAATAGTACTTAGACTTATATACCACTTCATAGTGCTTTACAACCCTCTCTAAGCACTTTAAAGCATCAGCATATTGACCCCAACAATCCATGTCCTCATTTTATTGACTTCGGAAGGATGGAAGGTTGAATTAACCTTGAGTTGGAGAGAATCGAACTGCTGGCAATCGGCAGAATTAGCCTGCAATACTGCATTCTAACCCCTGCGCCACCATGGCTCTTAGCTTCTGCTCAATGAGCAGGATGGTAGCTATGGCCTAGAACATCTTTGTAAAAGTTCTGTTAAGCACAAAAGATCAGGATCAGACAGAAAGTTGCAATGAAACTAACTTATTAGCCCCCTACTAAAGAAACAATTGCTGGACCGCACCATATTGGACAATACTGGTGGATCCAGGTTGAAGCTGGAACTTGGATCTAGGACCTTTCAGTCAAGATTCAGACCCCTGTATGGCATTGGGATGGGGTAAAGTCGACTGCCTAATCCAGAGCAGAGCAACAAAACATAATTAGGGGGGCTGGAGGCTAAAACATATGAAGAACAATTGCAGGAATTGGGTACGTCTAGTCTAGAAAAAAGGACTAGGAGTGACATGATAACACTGTTCCAATATTTTAACAGATTAACAGACTTGGAAGGGACCTTGTAGGTCATCTAGTACAACCCCCCACCCAAGCAGGAGACCCTACACCATTTCTGACAGATGGCAGTCCAGTCTCTTCTTGAAAGCTTCCGGTCATGAAGCTCCCACAACTTCTGAAGGCAACTTCTGTTCCATCGGTTGATTGTTCTCACTGTCAGAAAATTTCTCCTTATTTCCAGATTGAATCTCTCTTTGTTCAGGTTCCATCGATTATTTCTTGTCTGGCCTTCAGATGCTCTGGAAAATTGCTTGACACCCCCCCAGCCCCTCTCAGTGGCAGCCCTTCAAATATTGGAACTCTGCTATCATGTCTCCCCTGGTCCTTCTCTTCACTAGACTAGCCATGCCCAGATCCTGCAACCGTTCATCATACGTTTTAACCTCCAGTCCCCTAATCATCTTGATTGAGGGGCTGCCACAAAGAAGAGGGGGTCAACTTATTTTCCAAAGCAGCAGAAGGAAGCTATCCAAGGAAAGAAGCAATCTAGAAGCAATGAGAAATTTCCTGATAGTGAGAACAATCAACCAGTGGAACAGCTTGCCTTCCAAAGTTGTGGGGTCCAAAGCCTCACTGGAGGCTTTTATGAAGAGACTGGATAGCCACCAGTCTGGAGTGGTATAGGGTCTGTTGTTTGAGCAGGGAGTTGGACTAGAAGACTTCCAAGGTCCCTTCGAACTCTGATGTTCTATGATCTACCTCCAACCTTCCTCCCATCCTATGATTGCATGAATAGTAGTAGAGTTAAGGATGTGGCAAGCCTCTCTGGTGTGGGCTGGAGAGGAGATGAGGACAACATCCTGAAGACAGAGGTGGAAAAAAGATGTTGCCACGGCATGTTAGGGATGAGGTAGGGAAAAAGCCCCCAATTACTGATCCAAAGAAACCCAGGGAACTTCCGTGGCTAAAGGCAGCCTGCAGATTGCATCTCCTTTATCTTAGTCCAACACCTTAACTTCTTCCCTTTTGATTTATGCAGTGCTATTATTCATACTGGTTTCTCGCCAAGTTTATTGATCAAGAGAAGTGATTAAAAAAATGGGTTTTATTTTGTTTTTATTTTTTAAACTTAGACAAGAGACTCTCCTTATCTTTTGATTTCCTTTCTAAGAAAAAATAGGTTTGGGCAGTTTCGCTATAAGAATTTGAGCAGGAGGTTAATTCCAAGCGGTTGGCCTCATTTGAAAACCCTGGGTTTGGCTGATTTGATACGGCCACCTGCGGTTCCTTTTATTACTATGCTTTTAATGCTGGCGTACAGTAAGTTGCTTTGAAGAGGTTGAGAATGGAAAATTGTGAAACCGATAAGCTTGAAGTGAAACAAAACTTCCAGCTGCTCAGAACCCTGATCAGAACGTTATTTTATTTTATTTATTTTATTTTTGTCAAACATATATAAGATTACGGATAAAAGTATAAACATGATTATGAATACAAGAAATGTATAAACATGATTATGAATACATGAGTTGGTTACGAATAAAAGGGGGACATTAGGACAGGGACGGTAGGCATGCTGGTGCGCTTATGCACGCCCCTTACAGACCTCTTAGGAATGGGGTGAGGTCAACAGTGGACAGTCTAAGGTTAAAGTTTTTGGGGTTTGGGGAAGAAACCACAGAGTCAGGTAGTGCATTCCAGGCATTGACCACTCTGTTGCTGAAGTCGTATTTTCTGCAATTGAGTTTGGAGCGGTTTACCTTAAGTTTGTATCTATTGTGTGCTTGTGTGTTGTTGTGGTTGAAGCTGAAGCAGTCATTGACAGGTAGGACATTGTAGCAGATAATTTTATGTACTACGCTTAGGTCAGACCGAAGGCGGCGTAGTTCTAAGTTGTCTAAGCCCAAAATAGAGAGCCTGGATAGCTCAACAGACAGAGCTTTGTAATTTAACACCAGCTGTCTGCAATTAAAGTAAGATCGAATCTCGCCAGGCTCAAGGTTGACTCAGCCTTCCATCCTTTCTAAGGTAGGTAAATTGAGGACCCAGTTTGTGGGGGCAATAAGCTGACTTTGTATAAATATACAAAAGTATGAAGGCTATTGCTTAACACACTGTAAGCCGCCCTGAGTCTCCGGAGAAGGGCGGCATATAAATCAAATAAAAAAAAAAAAACTCAAGCCTCGTGGCATAAGGTATTCTATGGCGAAAAGAGGAGTGGAGGACTCTTCTTGTGAAATATCTCTGGACTATCTCAATTGTATTAATGTCCGATATGCAGTAATAATATGGGATCGAAACATGGCTGGCCAGAAAGAATGCTTCTCTGTCAAAACATGGAATGGTTGTTCTTCCTTTTGTAAAGGCTGAAATTGAGACCTCCCCCCAAAAAATCCAAATTCTAAATCAGTTTGATTTTGTTCTGTGCAAGTTTGAAGGATCTAAGAACATAGTTGGAACGATTTGAGGTTCCTTGGAGCTTTCTGAGAGCTTGGTTGATTTCTTTACCAAACTCATGAAGTGTCTGCAAAAGAATAACAACCAATCTCACAGTTCTCTGTTGGATTTGTGTGTTTGCATGTTTGTTTACAGTATTGCTGGATTCTATTCTAGCAATATATTCAAAAAGGTACACAGGTAATCCTTGACCTAGGACCACAACTGAGCCCAAATTTTCTGTTGCTAAGCAAGACAGACGTTAAGTAAATTTTGCCCCATTTTACGACCTTTCTTTCTACATTTGTTAAGTTAATCATTGCAGTTTTGTTAGTAACGTAGTTGTTAAGTCCCCATTGACTTTGCTTGTCAGAAGGTAGCAAAACACTGCAACTGTCATAAATACCAGTCAGTTGCCAAGCGTTTGAATTTTGATCATTTGACCATGGGGATGCTGCAGTGGTCGTAAGTGTGAAATGGTCATAAATTACTTTTTCTAGT
Organism: Pantherophis guttatus; assembly: GCF_029531705.1. Next base: position 582,977 of record NW_026844046.1, on the reverse strand, counting down.
GCTGTTGTAGCTTTGAAGGGTCAGTAAATGAACAATTGTAAGTCGAGAACTACCTATAATGCCTAGTTGCTGTAAACAGAAAGAAAACTCGAGCTCAAATTTGTCTTTCAGCAAAATTACCCTAGCATTTGTATTAGGTACTTGGTTAGGATTATTGTGAAAGCGAAAAAGGAATTAGGTAAAGTCACTTTTCCTTTGAGCTCCCATCTCTTCTCTTGAAATTGGCTAGCCTCAACTATAGACAAAAAAAGGGAAATGACACTATTGAATTTTCAGTTCTAATATGAAAAATTAACATTTGAATGGCAGGTTTATTATATAGATGGCAGGGAGTCAATTTGATATGCACCAGAAATTTGGGGATTTGATGCTCACCAGCTTTAGCTATTACGGCCAATGGAAGAGATGATGGAGACATAGCTCAGAATATTTAGGGCCTCAGTGTATCTAATTCAACACAGATACCAGTAGATGGAATAATTGTATTTCTGGAAAAATCTAAGGCTGTGCTGTAAGGGAGGCCAGATCAAAAAATCAAGCAGTACAAAAGATTACAGGAATTCTATTTTATTGTTATAGGGCAGTGATGGCTAACCTTTTTGCCATCGCATGCCGGGGGAAGGACGGGGTGGTCGCGCGTGCACATGCCCACACCCATAATTCTATGTGCCCCAGCCCCGCGCATGTGCGTGTGATGGCCCGGTAGGCCCGTTTTTCTCTCACACTTGGCTCCAGAGCCTCTCTATGATTCTGGGGAGGGCAAAAACGGCCTTCCCCTCCACCACCCCCCCCGGAGGCCTTCTGGAGGTCAGAAACGGCCCATGTCCCAACTTCCGGTTGGACAGGAAGTGACTTTTTTTGCTGTCCCCAGCCTCCAGAGACTCCTAGAGAGGTGGGTATGGAAGAAGACCTTGTGCAGATGAGAGAAAATGTTGCTGACGTGGCCCGATATTGGGTGAACGTCATCTAGTTTTAATCTTATTTATTTTACATACAGTACTTTTTATATGTGCTATAACTCTGTGGTGATGCAGTGGTTGGAATGCAGTACTGCAGGCTACTTCTGCTGACTGCCAGGTGCCTGCAATTTGGCAGTTCAAATCTCACCAGGCTCAAGGTTGACTCAGCCTTCCATCTTTCCAAGGTGGGTAAAATGAGGACCCAGATTGTTGGGTGCAAAATGCTGACTCTGTAAACCGCTTAGAGAGGGCTACCAAGCACTGTGAAGCGGTATATAAGTCTAAGTGCTATTGCTATCTCTGATCTATTTTATACTTATTTTACTTGCTCGCTGTTGAATGTTATATGCCTATAATTTGAAGGTGCTTTTGACACAAAGTATGAATGCTCTGGCGTTATTTTTCTTTCAATCTAGCTTTACGCATCTTTTCCCTCTATAAATGGGAAGCCGTGATCCACCACCTCCTGCAGGAAATACAGTAGAGTTACCCTAGAAATGGAACCAAACCATTGATTGTAATCTCAGAAAATCCACAGAATCATTTTCGAGTCATGCCCATAATGATTCCTTTATCTTCCATTTCTCAGTGAACTTGAGGTAAAAGTCTATCTTAAGATAAGACTGGGAAAGTTCCCACCATTTGATTGCTTAGATAATTTAGATAAAGTATAATACTTTTGTAATAAATTACAGTAAGGTTGATAAAGAAGAGCTGTAATACAGCCATAATTTAGAAGTGGAAAATGTAGGCGGTTGCCTTCACCTTTTAAAAACAATTTCAATATCTTATCAATTTGCTTAAAAAAAATAGAATAGAATAGAATAGAATAGAATAGAATTTTTTATTGGCCAAGTGTGATTGGACACACAAGGAATTTGTCTCGGTGCATACGCTCTCGGTGTACATAAAAGAAAAGATACGTTCATCAAGAATCATAAGGTACAACACTTAAAGATAGTCGTAGGGAACAAATAAGCAATCAAATCATATTAGGAAACAGTCAATATAAATCATAAGGATACCAGCAACAAGGTTACAGTCATACAGTCATAAGTGGGAGGAGATGGGTGATAGGAACGAAGAGATTAATAGTAGTGCAGACGTAGTAACTACTTTGACAGTGTTGAGGAAATTATTTGTTTAGCAGAGTGATGGCGTTCGGGAAAAAACTGTTCTTGTGTCTAATTGTTCTGGTGTGCAGTGTTCTATAGCATCGTTTGAGGGTAGGAGTTGAAACAGTTTATGTCCAAGATGCGAGTCTGTAAATATATATAAAGATATCAATTTAGGAATATCTCAAAGTGAGTAGATCCATCTTGAAGGAACAGTCACTTTTACATAATGTTTTCTCCACATACGCACCCACTCTCCTTACAATCACTGGATCCCCATCTGATTCCTTTCCCCTCGCTGTGGCAACTCTTTTGACTCACAGCCAAATGATGTTGGGCTGATTCTGTTGTGGGCAGTTTGTGGTAAGCCAAATGACTGTGTGACTTTTTTGGGGGGGATTTAGTCTCTTCCTTTTGATGCATATCAACCATCTAGAAGGGAAATCACCTGCCAGTCATGGTGTCACAGCAGGAATGATTGCATTAGGAGCCTGGAGTCTTTGGGTTATCTCTTCCTTCTCCAACCAAACCCAAGGGATTGAAGTCACGAAGAGACCTGAGTCACAAATTCAACTTACAATTTCCCTTTCCTTCCTTTAGGCAAGACCCAACCACCAAGGTACCAACCACCAAGGTCTCTTCGGGAAGTGTGTGTGTTACTCAATGGTTTCAATTCTTTCATTATTTCAGTCTTGCACTATCCCAGTGAGTCTCACAGAGTTCAAGCAGTTTTGATAGCCAAAAAAGATGAATCCCAGAATAGTCATTCTTTTGAAATCCACATAAAAATAGAAATGGATGGCTGGACACTCCACAATCTTGGTGTTGCTAAGCAATCGGCCCTTTGACTTTGGAAAGATAAATAGATCAATGACTCAGAATAGAATAGAATAGAATAGAATTCTTTATTGGCCAGGTGTGATTGGACACACAAGGAATTTGTCTTGGTGCATATGCTCTCAGTGCACATAAAAGAAAAGATACGTACATAAAAGATAAGAATCATAAGGTACAACACTTATTTATTCATTTATTGTTTATTTTATTGGTTCGATTTATATGCTGCTCTTTTCCGGAGACTCAGGGCGGCTTACAATGCGTTAAGCAATAGCCTTCATACTTTTGTATATACCTGCTTAGTAGGGCTTTCGGGCCCCCCCCTAAGCGGTGTTCTTTTTTATACAAAGTCAGCTTATTGCCCCCACAAACCAAGTCCTCATTTTACCTACCTCGGAAGGATGGAAGGCTGAGTCAACCTTGAGCCTGGTGAGATTTGAACTTGCAATAATTGCAGGCAGCTGGTGTTACTTAACAGTGCTTTAGACTGCTGCGCCACCAAGGCTCTTAATGATAGTCATAGGGAACAAATAAGCAACCAAATCGTATTAGGAAACAGTCAATATAAATTGTAAGGATACCAGCAACAAGGTTACAGTCATACAGTCATAAGTGGAAGGAGATGGGTATTTGGAACGATGAGAAGATTAATAGTAGTGCAGACTTAGTAACTAGTTTGACAATGTTGAGGGAATTATTTGTTTAGCAGAGTGATGGCGTTTGGGAAAAAACTGCTCTTGTATCTAGTTGTTCTGCTATGCAGTGCTCTATAGCGTCCTTTTGAGTGCTTTGGAAACCTGATTGCTTGCAACCTGTGAGCAAACTGCTTGCAGATGGAGATGATGTAAGGACGGGCACAGTAAAATATAGTCATCCCGTGAAGAAGAGGAAAGCTGAAATAAGGTTATAAGTACACAGTCCTGGTTTTGCTTAGGGATCAAGTTGCTACCACAGATTCCAGCTGTGATTGCTAAATGAGGACTACCTACAACTCTAGACACCTAGATGCACACAAAAGCATTAGGTGACTGTCTTGGGTGGCAAACGTGGGGTAACAATAGCAATAGTACTTAGACTTATATACCGCTTTACAGTGCTTTACAGCCCTCTCTAAGAAGTTTACGGAGTCAGCATATGGAGTCAACAATCTGGGTCCCCATTTTTCTGACCTTGGAAGAATGGAAGGCTGAGTCCTAATTATTTATTTATTTAATTTATCCTGGTTTTGCTGGTGCAGTGGATAGAATGAAGTATCGCAGACTGTATTGCAGGCAAATTCTGCCCACAACCTGGAGTTCGATCCTGACCAGCTCAAGGTTGACTCAGCCTTCCATCCTTTCAAGGTCGGTAAAATGAAGACCCAGAGTATTGGGGGCAATATACTGACATTGTAAACTGCCCAGAGAGTGCTGTAAAGCACTATGGACTGATATATAAATCAAGGTGATATTGCTATATGGCAGAAAGTGTTAAGCTGACATTGAATGCTAGCATCTGTGTCTCTCTCTTTGTGTGCATGTCTGTGTCTATAAAATGTAGCAATAGCAATAGCACTTAGACTTATATACCGCTTCACAGGGCTTGACAGCTCTCTCTAAGCGCTTACAGAGTCAGCCTATTGCCCCCAACAATCTGGGTCCTCATTTTACCGACCTCGGAAGGATGGAAGGCTGAGTCAACCTTGAGCCAGTGAGATTCAAACTGCCAAATTGCAGGCAGCCGGTGATCAGCAGAAGTGATTTAAAAGAAACTGACTTGATTTGGGTCTTTGAAGTAAGGAGAATATATGAAATACTGATTGTTAAAATGATAAATGAATATTATAAAGAGCTGTTTAGATTTGAAGTTTAAGATTTAGGGTGACTACATAATAGAATGTTAAATGTTCGAATAAAATGTTAGATTGAATGACAAAAATTGGGTTTAGATTTGTTTTTATTTTGTTTTGTTTTGTTTTTAAGATGTTAATTGATGAAATTTGGAATTTATACTTATTTTACACCGGACCAAACCTTTGCTCTAAAAAGATGTTGTTTTATGTTTTATGTGAAAAATAAATAAAAATTTTTCAAAAAAACCCAAAACCCTTGAGCATAGTGAGATTCGATCTGCCAAATTGCTGACAACCGGTGATCAGCAGAAGTAACCCTCCCCCATGCCCCATTTTTGGCCTGGACGACCTTCTGCAGCACTTTGCCAGTCAAGACGGGGCGCAGGGGGCTACGTGAGCCCCCCCCCCGTGCTCCGTTTTGGCCAGCAGGGTGCTGCAGGAGGTGTCCATCCCGTTCCCCCACTCCTGGCCAGCCCGCAGCAAAGAACTACAATGCTGATCCAGCCCTCGAAGAAATCCAGTTTGACACCCTTGTAATACAGATATATTTTCAGAATAATTCCCATCTTTTCTTGAAATAAGAAAATGGGCCTCCACAGTCTTTGACTGTGGTTGAGGATTCACACTGAGAAATGGATTGGCCAGAGAGAATGATTCAAATTTAGCCTGACAAAGAGATGGCAAGCATTATGGAAGCAGATGACACAGTGATGCAAGATCAAAGACTCCCGGAGTGCCAATCCACCTCAGCCGGCAAGGAACTCTTATTCAACCTCCAAAACAGGTGACTGAGGCACAGAGAGGTAATGTGGTGTGGTGTGGTGATTCAGCATCCTGCCACAATGCACGAAGTTCCCAGCGGGCCTGTCAGCTGTTGAAGTCAGGCTTTTCAAAATAACGCTTTTGAAAGAGCACAAAACCATGTTCAAAAGTGACCTAACCAAGAGGCAACAATGCATTTGTGCGGTGCAGAAGGAGTCTCCCTCCAGCTGTCCTGCACAGCTGTCCTCCAGGTCTGTCCCTGCTCCTCAGTTGGCAAACATTTGGGAATTGGAATGGAGATCTGGCAGGTACAAAGGAGAGATACTGTAGATTGGAAAGATTGAGATGATCCCACGGTTGTGCTCAGAATTGCCTCTGGAGGATGATATCCAGGAAATATTACAGTCATGGAAAGAATAAAACAGAATAACAGAGTTGGTAGGGACCTTGGAGGTCTTCTAGTCTAACCCTCTGCTTGACAGGAGATCCTATACTCGTGATGGCGAACCTATGGCACGTGTGCCACAGGTGGCATGCGTAGCCATATCGGTGGGCACAAGAGCTCAGCTCCTTCGGGCCTTCTGGGCCCACCAGAAGTAGGGAAACAGGCTGTTTCCTGCCTTCGGAGGATCTCGGGTGGTGGTGGGGAAGGCCGTTTTCGCCCTCCCCAAACTCCTAGAAAGGCTCTGGAGGCTGGGGACAGCAAAAAACAGGCCTTCCGATCCCACGAGCCATTTTCGGCCTCCGGAGGGCCTCAGGGGGGGGGAGTCTGTTTTCACCCTCCCCAGACTCCTAGAAAGGCTCTTGAGGCTGGGAGAACAAAAATTGGGCCTACTGTGCCATCGTGTGCCAGGAGCAGGGGGAGCAGGGGGGGTCACGCGCGCATGCGCGGGGGCAGGGCACATAGAATTATGGGTGTGGGCACGTGCACACACGACCCTCCTCCCTCCCACTACTGGCACGCGATGGCAAAAAGGTTAGCCATCACTGTCCTATACCTTTCTGGACAAATACTTGTTCATCTCTTCTTGAAAACCTCCACTGATGGAGTATTCACAACTTCCAGAGACAAACCTTTCCACTGATTAATTGTTCATGCTGTTCATCCATCCATCCACCCACTCATCCACCTATCATCAATCCATCGATCCATCCATCTATCCATCCATCTATCCATCCATGCATCCATGTATCCATGCATCCATGCATTCATCCACCCACCCACCCACCCATCCATCCATCCATCCATCCATCCATCCATATATCTATCATATCTATCCTTATCTACCTACCTACCTACCTACCTACCTACCTACCTACCTATCTACATACCTATCTATCATCTCTATCATCTACTGTAAACATGCATTTTTCAAAGAAAAAAAGTGTTTCTAGGTCACAGATATGAACTGAGTGCAGTTCCCACTTCATATTTCTTTCCCCTCCTCCTCCTCTTCCACCACCACTACTTTTTCCCCATTTAGCTGAAACGGATGCAGCGGTCAAATGAACCTAACAAGAAGAGACCCTTTCCCGGTAATGGTATCAGTCATTCTGATATTTTAGAAGAAGGTGTGGAAACCCTTACTGAGCTTTTATCTTTAATACAGATCAGAGAAATGGGATGACAAAGAAATTCAGTGCAGTTCTAGGACATCTAGGAGATGCCCTAATTTTTAAAATCGGAAGTTTATTTTATTCAGTTAATGAATTGATATCCCATCTTTCTCCAGAGAGTTCAAGACCATGGATGCGCCAATAGAACAGAATGACCTCTTTTCTCCTCCACAACAGGAACAGCTAGGTGAGGTCAACAGAGTATGTGCGTGGGCCAAAGTCCCCCAGGGAATTTCTGTAGATGACATCTTGGCTTGCCCCGCTCCTTAGTCTAGCACAGGGGTGTCAAACTCAAGGCCCGGAGGCCGGATCCGGCCTGTGGCATGCTTAGATCTGGCCCATGGGGCCACCCTGGAAATAGCAAAGGACCAGTCCGCGGTGCTTTTGCCAGGAAAAATGGAGCTCAGGAGGGCTGTGGATGGCCCTCCCGAGCTCTGTTTTCACTGGCAGAGGATTGCAGAAGGCCATCACAGCCGAAAACAGAGATCGGGAGCCCGTTTTCGCTGGCAGAGCGCTCGGGCCTACAGGCACCCCCAACACAAGTGATGTTGAGCTGGCCACATCTACCCTGGCCATGCCCACCCTGGCCCCCTGAGGACAAACACAACCCTGATGCGGCCCTCAATCTAGGTCCATTATTGAGGCCAAATCAGGGGTGAAATGCTCCCGGTGTGGACCGGATCACCCGATCCAGTAGCAATGGTGGCGGGTGGTTTGGAGAACCGGTAGCAAAAATCCCTGTCCCCCCCCCATGCCCAGCTGAGCCACGCGATCATCAGAGACTGTTTTTTCAACTTTTAAAAGCATTTTTTCCTGCCACTTCTTCGGCCGAAAAAATGCTTTTAAAAGAAAAAAAAAAAGCCTCTGATGATCGTGTGGCTCAGTTGGGATTGTCAGAGGCTTTTAAAAGCATTTTTTTTCTGCAACCTTTTCAGCCGAAGATGTTGTAGAAAAAAAAATGCCTTTAAAAGCCTCTGACGATCCCAGATGAGTTGCCTGATTGTCAGAAGCTTCTATAAGCATTTTTTTCTGCAACCTCTTAAGGTTGTAGAAGAAATGCTTTTAAAAGTAAAAAAAAAAAAAAAAGTTGGCCACGCCCACCCTCCCACCAAGCCACGCTCACATTACCCCCCCCTCCCACCAAGCCACGCTCACAGAACCGGTAGTAACAAATTTTACATTTCACCACTGGGCCAAACTCATTCCTTGTCAGATGAGGTTGAAAATAATAGAGAACTGGAAGTTAGGGACTGTTCTTTTGTACCATGAATGGGGAATATCCGTATCCATATCCATATCCAGGGGTGGGCTGCTTGCGGTTCGCAGGGCTTTGGTAGAACCTCTAGCTAAGATTCTGTGCAGTTTGGAGAACCCCCAAATCCCACTCCTGGCTGGCCCCGCCCCTCCCAGAAGTCCCCATGTGTCCCATTTTGGATGCAGGTAAGTGCACGGCGTGCACGGAGGCTCGGGGAGGGCGAAAAACGGGCCTATCAGAAGTTCAGGAAGGCTGGAAATGGTCCCATTTCTGGCCTCCAAAGGGCCTCCGGAGCCTGGGAAGGCCATTTTCGCTCTCCTGGAGGCTCGAGAAAAGCCTCTGGAGCCTGGGGAGAGCAAAAACGTCCCCCATGCCATGGTGCAGGAGGCACTCTGGAGCCTGGGGAGGGCAAAAACACACACACCCCGCCGTGGTGCAGGAGGCCAACTAGGCCACGCCCACCATGGCCACGCCCACCCAGCAACTAGGCAGAGAACCCCTTGCTAAAATTTTTGAAACCCACCCTTGTCCATATCCATATCCATATCCATCCAAAGAACAGAATAATTTGACGCATTTGCCTATCGAATTAAATATTCCATGTTCCCCAGCAGGAGCAGAACTGAAGAGCTAGGAAATGATGGGAGTTCTAATAAAAGACCTCTGGGGAAACTAAATTAGAGAAGGCTTTGGAACAGGGATAATACATATTCTGAAACTAAACCCCAAAGGGCAAAAGTTGGAGCTTCTCCATTTAAGTAATGCATGCACACTGAAATTCTACAAACATTGATCAGAGTTTCATTTCTAATTTTCACCTTTCAGTTTTGGCAACAGAAAAAATAATTGGGTAAAATTGTCTTCGTTCTCATAGTTCAGAGGATTCTTGGTGGCTGGCCTTCAATGTCTTAACAGATCATCTTTTGCAAACTACTCTTTTGAAACAAACAAACTCTTTCCCATTTGCACTGGGAATCCATGACTCTGAACCGCCATTTTATTTTTACCTATAATCTGCGTGGCATTAGCCTGATCCATTATGGGAGGTTAAACCAGCAGCCCCAGTTTAAACATCCAGGACTGATTGCTTTATTTTCTCTAGTGCCACCCACTAATGCCCAGTACATTTAGTCCTCAATTTACAACCATTCATTTAGTAATTGTCTGAAATTACTAGACGCTGAAAAAAGTGACTTACGACCATTTTTCACACAACCATTGCAGCATTCCCAGGGTCAGTTGATCCAAATCTAGACTCTTGGCAACTGGCTCATATTTATGACGATTGCAGTGTCCCTGGGTCATGTGATCACCTTTTGCGACCTTCTGACGAGCAAAGTCAATGGGGAAGGCAAATTCACTTAACGCCCTGAACAACGGTGGCCAGAAAGGTCGTAAAAATGGGACAAAACTCACTTAGCAAATATCTCGCTTAGCAACATAAAGTTTGAGCTCAATTGTGGTCGTAAGTCGAGGAGAGTACCTATAAGATGGCCAGATCTTGTTCTGCATTTTAACCTCGAATTCTAATATCCGCATAGATGAAGTATGGGAAACGAATATATGTAGAACAAGAATCACCATCGCACTGCACGTATTTTGTTATTTCCAGATCAGAAGTAAAAACCTTGACCTAATTCTGAGATGGAAGGATGTAAGGCAGAACACAAGAGCGGGAAACCGACGAATGGGTTTTGAGGTTTTAGAGCTACGACAAAGGATGAGAATGCAACATATTGGCCTGTTATTTAATGGTTTATCTCTAGAAGGTTTAGAGGTGCCAACTCGATCTTGAGGGCACTTTAGGAGATGACAATGAGCCCAGAAATCCCACTCCTTGGCTCGACATGGAAACAAATGAAAACCATCTCAGCCTCTTTTTTCAGCTTATGAGAGTCATTTAGGGAGAAAACTTCAACTTGTCGTGTCTGTGGTTGACACTTTGGGCTAGAAGCATGCAATACAAGCACATTTGTAAAACCGGGGGTTGATTAAATTCCATGCAAGAGAAGGATGAATTTATGAGACGCAAACTTTAACTATGCCTCCAGTCACCCCACTGGAAACAAAAAAAAAAACCAAGTGTGAAATGCCAATCATCTCTGTTTCCTTCCAGTGCCCAAGTGGTGACGCATTGGGCACTATGTGGAACAAACCCAGATATTTGGCGCATTGGGCTTTCACATGTATCATCTTAACATGGCATTGTAATGAAGACCAATAATTTGGTCTTGCGGTAGAACTTGGATGGACCGCAAAGAAGTAGGTTCCTCTGGGATGTGAGCATTGCCAGTCATAGATTTGACTCTTGTCTCTCCTACTTGAAATGGTCTGAGAGTTGGATCTAGACAGAAGTCAAACTTCATTGTCCAGGGTGTCCCAGCGGCCTTGAAAGAGGTCCTGCTCCATCAAGAGTCTTGCATTGGATTACCATCATCCTTTGTTTTAGGGGAAGGTTATTGTGATGACCTGGGACAAGGCACGAAGGCCACACAGCCAGCTGAGAGTTCAAATTCCCCTTTAATGCTCCAACTGTCCCCCAAACACTCCCACGTTCATGGCAAGTCCCAGAGCAAAGTGCTCACACACACACACACACACACACACACACACACACACACACACACAGCAGCCTCTGGCTGCGAGCAGTCCAGCATAGCAAAGGAACTGAATCCACGAAGCAAGGAACAAGGCACTGAGTCCATGAAGCAAGGAAGAAGGCAAGCACTCCTGTAAACGCCAGATGTCTGCAACGGCACACAAAACTCTACCAATTCAGCGTTTGTTCCCGAAAAATGCTCCTCCCCACAGCGTCTCCTTAAATCTCAGGCCCCAGGTGTGACTTGTGAAGAGGGGCGGGCTCCTCCTGAGTCGTCAGGTCAGCCTTCGCTGTTCCTGCCTTCTCTCCACTCTCCGTGCTCGGGGATCAAGAGGGGGCAGTCCTTGATCATTGTCTGAGCTCCGTCACTCCTCATTTCCATTTCTTGCCCTCTCTCGGACATCCTGCTCCCGTTCCTCCCTGCTAGCAAGCCGTCCCAATCCTGAGGGACCCTGGTCTGCCTCGTCCTGCTCCTCCCCACATTCCCCTGAAGCCAATGTAACTGCCCCCTCTATCTCCATCGGCTCCAGCTCCAGCTCATCCTCCTCCGCAGATTCAGGCTCCAACAAGGGCAAGACAGTTATGGAGAAAGTTGTGATGAAACAGTTACAGAGGGCTCTGAAAGAAATAGAGCTATGGGTGAGAACATTTGGAAGCTACAGTTGGCACAAAATGCAGCAGCATGAATAGTTATAGCGGCTCCTAGAGTGGTCCATGTAATGCCACTGTTATGTGAAATGAACTGGTTGCCAAAAGGAAGGAAATGGGGTCAAATCAATCCCAAGGAAAGGCATCATCTTTAGTTCTGGATGGGGTTGCATGTGTCCCTCAAGGTGAGATCTGCTCCCATCCTCTTGGCCTTCTGAAAGGGCCTGAACATCCTATTCTGGAGGTTGCTAGTAGATTAGGAGATCCCATCTCCACCCCATAGATGCATGGGTCCTTTCTACCCAGTTTATTCTAATTTTAATGTTTTCACTCTTAATGCCGAATGCTTTGTGTTTTTAATCTCCTAATTGTTTTATACTGCTATTTACTGTATGACATGCCAAGCCACCCAGAAACGCTTGATAGTGGGATGGGTGGCATATAAAATAAAATAACATAAAATAAAATAACATAAAATAACATATAATAAAATATAAAATAATACAATAAAATAAAATAAAGAGATGAAATGAAATAAAATAATAAAATAAAAAAATAATAAAATAAAATAATAAAATAATAAAATGAAATGAAATGAAATAATGAAATGAAATGAAATAAATAAAATAAAATAAAATAAAATAAATAATAAAATGAAATGAAATGAAATAATGAAATGAAATGAAATAATAAAATAAAATAAAATAATGAAATGAAATGAAATAATGAAATGAAATGAAATAATAAAATAACATAAAATAAAATAATAAAATAACATAACATAAAATAAAATAAAATATAAAATAATACAATAAAATAAAATAGATGAAATGAAATAAAATAAAATAATAAAATAATAAAATAAAATAAAATATAAAATAATACAATACAATAAAATAAAGAGATGAAATGAAATAAAATAATAAAATAAAATAAAATACTAAAATAAAATAAAATAATAAAATAAAATAATAAAATAAAATAAAATAATAAAATGAAATGAAATAATGAAATGAAATGAAATAATAAAATAAAATACAATAAAATAAAATGGAAATAAGGTATAGACCTAGAAATATACTGTCCCATGCATCATCTTGAAACAGCGGTGGAGGCTTGTGGTAAAGGAAGATGGAACTACTGAATCAGCAAACTTGGTTAGAGAGTCATATCTTAATTATTTCCCCAAAATGATCTATTTCTGAAGTGAAAAGGATAGCCATTGAAATCGTGGGATGGAGCAATGCCCTTTCCTCCCCCCCTGCCATTATTTTCCTTGTTTCGTGTTTCCTTGTTTCGTTTAATACCTTTTTCTAATCCAACTTTTCTCAGCCTGGCCCCCCTTCAGATGGCGGGCCCCTTCACCTCTCCCATTCCTGCCGTGCTGCTTTATCATCTAAGATTTCAAGATAACTAACTCTGGGGAAAACGAAATAAATTTCACTGCAAAGTTGCTGATCTGTAATTTATTATATGTGGTTGATTTTGCTGATTTACTTAGTTCTTTTTCACTCAATGTATATGCTCCTTTTCGGTTCAGCTTGAGAACTCAAGATTGTATAAAGCAAAAACATAGAAATAGAAAAATAATAAAGGAAACAGAAAATCTCTTGGATTAAAGAGAAACCAATATTACAATATACTTGACATATTAACCCATAGACTAAAACAGAGGCTAACTTTTTGTTTCAATTACAATATACAGGTAGTCCTCAACTTATGACCACAATTGAGCCCAAAATTTATATTGCTAAGTGAGAAATTTATTAAGTGAGTTTTGTCCCATTTTATGACTTTTCTTGACACATTTGTTAAATGGATTGTTACAGTTGTTAAATACTAACAGGGTCGTAAAGGGAATCTGGCTTCTCCATTGATTTTGCTTGTCACAAGGTCGCCATAGGGGATCACATGATCCGGGGACATTGTAACTGTCATAAATGTGAGTCAGTTGTCAAGCATCCAAATGTTAAATCATGTGACCATGGGGATGCTGCAACGATCATAAGAGTGAAAAATGGTCGTAAGTCACTTTGTTCAGTGCCATTGTAACTTTGAATGATCACTAAGTGAGCTGTTGTAAGTCGAGGACTACTTGTATTGTATTAATTATGGCAGCCTTAAAAGGTAAACCAGATCAATAAATCAGATCCACGGGATGACTAGAATTAATTTTATAGAAATTGGACATAACAGAATGGTGTTATTATCTGATTGTCCTATACGCCTCACTCTTCCTATACTCCTGTAGATTAGGGAGGCATCTTCCCAAGCTGCTTCTGAATGTTACCTTAATTTTCAGAGATTAAAAAAAATTCAGCCCTTTTTGTCCAGGTAATGGTTCCTGGATATTTCCTCAAGGTCAATATCTCAGCATCCCTGTTTGGTTTGGTGGCAGCAGTGCTTCAGATAGAAAGTCCATACAGAGAGTGGTAAGGACAGCTGAGAAGAGTATAGGAAACACATTTCCTGTTATTCAGGATACTGCTTATAAGCGCTATGTGCTTAGAGCTCAAAGCACTGTTAGAGATCCCACACACCCACTTTAGGGTCTGTTTCTGTTGCTCCCCTCTGGGGGGAGATTTCGAAGTAATTCTAGCAGGACTACCAGATTCTGTAACAGCTTTGTTCCCTATGCCATCCGTCTGGTAAACTTGCATACCTCCTGATTAGATTATGTTGTTTCTCTGACTCATATAATATACAGTATAAGAGTATATGCATAATTTTATATTTATTTATTTATTTATTTATTTATTTATTTATTTATTTAGTCATGTTTATGTAGTATATATTGGAGGTAGAGTCTCTTTGAGAGCTGTATGCAACGAAATTTCATTTTAATGTATACCAAAAGTGACAATAAAGTTATTCTGTTCTGTTCTGTTCTGTTCTGTTCTGTTCTGTTCTCTTCTACTCTACTCTACTCTACTCTACTCTACTCTACTCTACTCTATTCTATTCTATTCTATTCTATTCTATTCTATTCTATTCTATTCTATTCTATTCTATTCAGAGGTGTGTTTCAGCAGGTTCTGACCAGTTCTGGAGAACCGGTAGAGGAAATTTTGAGTAGTTCAGAGAACCGGTAAATACCACCTCTGACTGGCCCCACCCCGTCCACCGACCCCGACGTCACCAAAACGCTTCTGCGCACGCGCAGAAGAGCGCGCACGCGGCCCCACTATGAACTGGTAGTAAAGGTAAGTAGAACCCACCCCTGACGTGTTCACTTTTTGCGACCTTCTGACAAGCAAAATCAATGGGTAAACCGGATTTGCTTACCCACTGTAAGGATTCACTTAACAATGAATAAATTAGGTTTAATAACAGAAATAAAGACTATAAATGTTGGGTTTATTAGTAAAAATAAAATGATTATGTTGGAATTAATTACTTTATGAATGTTTATAATAATTGTGATGATTTATATTGTTAAAATATATCCATCTAAGCAAATGAAAGAGAAAAATGGAATTATAATTGATTAGGATTTAAGATTTAAGTAACGGGTTTTTGGGGATAATGGCATAGTTAAATAGATAAAATTGAGGGAAATAACTGAGTAAAATATTAAGTTGTGTTAATTGAAAATTAAGATTTGTTAGTGATTTGTGATTTGTTAGTAATTTGTGACCGGATCAAAAGCTTTGTTTTGAAAAAATGTGGTTTATGTTTATGTTTTAAAAAAATAATAAAAAACTTTAAAAAAAAACAATGGTGGCAAAATAGGTCGTAAAATGGGGCAAAACTCACATAACAAACGTCTCACTCAGCAACATAAATTTTGGGCTCAATTGTGGTCGTAAGTCGGGGACTACCTGCAATTTCTATGTGACTGCTGGTTGCTCTCCTGGTTGTGGTTTTTCAAACTGTAGGTAGCTTTGCGAAAGCTACTTTATTAATATAACTGTGGAATATTTGCCCAAAATTAAATATTGACTTCAGGAGGAGAGCAATGTTTCATTTCCTTGTTAAAAGGGGAAGCAGAATTACAGAAGCACCAAAATTGTTATTTGTTGCTACTGTTGTTGAAGCTACCCACAAGTTTGCTGGTATGGAGAAAAGGACATATATCAAGACTTCTGCAATCAGCTCACCCACAGCTTCACATTTAGGGATGGAACAAAGTGGACATATTTGAATGTGGTTTTTCCATTCATTGGTTTTATGGAGACTTCCCTACTTGGGAACTTCAGCAGTGACCAAAAGACTTCGTGATATTTTAGAATCACTGTGTTTGAAGGGGCCATCACGTTCATGATCATCGATATATAATAGCCTCAGCTTTCTACTGGAGAACAGTAATTAGTTTGGATTCCCTCAATGATACGAATCATTTATCCCCCTTCCACTTGGCTCAGAATTGGTAAGAGATAGTTGTACAAAATGAAAACCATGGTGCATTAAACTGATCACAACACAGGTGGGAAAGCCATAACAGGAATTTTGGCCTGCCTTTCTACTCCAGAAAACTTTGGCCATGTTCACCAGAGGTGACATGCCCTGACCCTGCTGATGATATTATCCACCCTCTGGTTATGTCAGGACAAGATAGGGAAACTCATCGCTAAGTTCCCTCTCCACAACTATACAAGAGAACAGGCTGAAATTTGCATTGTTGCCATCATCCCCCAATAAACATTTTCATGCGTGCTAAAAATAAACCCAAATCAATGTTACAAGGGTTACAAGGAAACGGTGGCTTTTTATGCGTAGGGTGCCCATCTTTCAAAATTAGCAAATTTGGAGATACGGGTTTTGAGGGAATTAGTCATCAATGATTAGAGAAAGTATAAAATTCATCCTCAACGTACGACCACAATTGAGCCCAAAAATTGTTAGGCAAGATAGTTGTTAAGTGAGTTTTGCCCAACCTTTCTTGCCGACGGTTGTTAAGTGAATCATTTCAGTTGTTAAGTCAGTAACACGGTGGTTAAATGAATCTGGCTTTCCCATTGGCTTTGCTTGTTAGAAAGTCGCAAAGGTCCACAGGTCCACATGACCTGTGGACACTGCAATCCGTCATAAATGGATATTTACCATTTACCTGGATATTTACGGGACCGCCTGCTGCCACCAGTAGCCTCTCACCGGCCAGTACGCTCTCACAGAGAGGGGCTCCTCAGGGTGCCATCGGCCAAACAGTTATCCAGTTTATGGATAACCCCTGGGACTACCGTGACCAATTTATGCATAATCTTTCAACTTTGATTTTCAGATCTTGATACTTCATGGATTTTTTCAATTCTTTCTCTTCTGTTTTACTATTCTATTATTGGTCTTCTAATATACTATTCTATGGTTGGACCAGGGTTGAAATGCAGCAGGTTCTGATAGTGATAGTGGAAATTTTGAGTAGTTAGGAGAACTACCACCTCTGGCTGGCCCCAGAGTGGGGTGGGAATGGAGATTTTGCAGTATCCTTCCCCTGCTATGCTCACCAAGCCATACCCACAGAACTTGTAATAAAAAAAAATTGGATTTCACCACTGGGTTGGACGCACAGAAAGTTAGATGTTTAGACTGGATTTGGCATTTTTATCCACCGATCAAATCCATCCCAAGGACATGGGAAGGGCATTATTATTATTATTGTGATTTTATTGATGACTGCCAAGTGAGTAATAATAAAATGCTGGAAGTAAACCTGAGAAAAAACTCGTATGCTAAAAATGCCATCTATTGGCTGGATGAGAAAAAGATGTAAATTGAAATCAGCCAAAGGGGGGGGGGGGGGAAGGAGAAAAAGAATTTTAACGTTTTATTGAAAGATTGCAATATTGAAAATAATAATCATCCATACCACACGCTGAGAGATTACAGGTAGTCATCGACTTACGATAATTGAGCCCAAAATTTCTGTCCTTAAATAAGGTGTTAAGTGAATTGCCACAGTCATTAAATGAAACACTGCAATTGTTAAATTAGTAACACGGTTGTTAAGTGATTCTGGCTTTCCCACTGACTTTGTTGTCAGGTGGTCACAAAACGTGATCACATGACCCCGGGACACTGCAACCGCCATAAATATGAACCAGTTGCCAATCAGCTGTTGATCAGCTGACCATAGAGATGCTGCAACAGTCGTACGTGTGAAAAACGGTCATAAGTCAACGTTTTTAATGCCACTGTAACTTTGAACAATCACTAAATAAACTATTAGTCAAGGACTACCTGCAGAGAAGATGCAAGTGTAACTTAATAACAATAGCCTTGCTTTGCAGGATGCTAAAACGGGTTGGTTTTAATCTGAGCGAATAATTGCAAAATAGAAATGTTTTTTTTCCCCCCAGTACAGGTAGTCCTCGACTTACAACCACAGTTGCTAAGTGAAACATGTGTTAAGTGGGTTTTGCCCCAGTTTACGACCTTTCTTGCCACGGTTAATCGCAGTTCAGTGAATCTGGCTCGCCCATTGACTTTGCTTGTCAGAAGGCCGCAAAGGGGGATCACCTGACCCCCCCCGACATGTCATCAACATGAGCCAGTTGCCAAGCAGCTTTTGATCACGTGACCATAGAGGTGCTGCAGCGGTCGTAAGTGTGAAAAACAGGTCCCGTGGCTTTTTTTTTTCCGGTGTCACTTTAAACCAGTGGTTCTCAACCTTCCTAATGCTGTGACCCTTTAATACAGTTCCTCATGTTGTGGTGACCCCCAACAATAAAATTATTCCTAAAACCATTGAAAATATTTGTTTTCCGATGGTCTTAGGCGACCCCTGTGAAAGGGTCATTCGACTCCCCAAAGGGGTCCCGACCCACAGGTTGAGAACCACTGCTTTAAACGGTCATTTAAACGAGCTGTTGTAAATCGAGGACTGCCTGTAATCTGAAAGGAAGGGATCCTAAAGAGCAGCAAGATGCCATCCTCCACTTAGCCCCCCAAGTGAAGACCCCCCCCTAGAGCTGTATGAGGGGTGGGTTTCCCAGGATCTCCCCACGGAGGGGAATCCCCCCCCACCCGAGGGCAGGAGGTTCCTTTTCGGCAGCCGAGCCGGGGCTCCGGGGCCCTTTTTCCAACGCCCACGCGGAGGCTCCGACTGGGACGGGGCAGATCCAGCTGGTGGCGTTGAAATCAGCGGGTTTCGTGGCAGATCGGGGAACTTCCCCTGAAAAACGAAGCGGCCGGCTTCGCTCCTCTTCCCAATTTGGGGGCGAGCGAGAAGCGGGAGATGGGGCGTCTTGCAGGGAGATAATCGGTTTGAATCACCCAGGACGCCCGGCCGGCCGGCTCCTCGCCTCCGATCGTCCCCATCGGCGTTACACACGCCCGGCAGTTGTTGAACTCCAGGTTTGCATCATCACCTGGCTGGGAAATCTGGAATCTAAAAATAACAAAGCCGTTTTGTTTTCGGGTGGAAGAAAGAGGCAGGGCGAAAAAGAGAGAGGGAGAGAGAGAAAAGGAAGGAGAGAGAGGGAGAGAGAGAAAAGGAAGAGAGAGAAGGAAGGAGAGAGAGAGAGAAGGAAGGAGAGAGAGAAGGAAGGGGAGAGAAAGAGAGAGAAGGAAGGAGAGAGAGAAAAGGAAGGAGAGAGAGAGAGAGAAAAGGAAGGAGAGAGAAGGAAGGAGAGAGAGAGAGAAAAAGGAAGTAGAGAGAGAGAGAGAGAAAGGAAGGAGAGAGAAGGAAGGGGGGACAGAGAAAAGGAAGGAGAGAGAGAAGGAAGGAGAGAGAAAAAAGGAAGTAGAGAGAGAGAGAAAGGAAGAGAGAAAAGGGAGTAGAGAGAAGGAAGGGGAGAGAGAAGGAAGTAGAGAGAGAGAGAAAAGGAAGGAGAGAGAAGGGAGAGAGAGAGAAGGAAGGAGAGAGAGAGAGAAAAGGAAGGAGAGAGAGAAGGAAGGAGAGAGAGAAAAAAAGGAAAGAGAGAGAGAGAAGGAAGGAGAGAGAGAGAGAAGGAAGAGGAGAGAGAGAGAGAGAGGAAAGAGAGGGAGAGAACAGGAAGGAGAGAGAGAGAGAGAGAGAGAAATGAGAGAATGAGAATCCAGCGGAGGAAAATCCCGAATAATGTCACGTCCCGGAGGGCAATTTTAAAACCGTGCAGGGCAGAGAGCCATTTCATGTCGCCGAGAGTTCCGTAGGTTGAGATTCCCCTTGGCTTATCACAACCTGGAATCAGGTTTAACCAACAGGAAATGCATTGTTTACCTTGAGAATGAGTGTGAGCTCACACGTTAGAGCAATTAAATGACATCATCTGCAGAATAAACCATGTGGGCACGCTGACTTTGAGAAGAAGCATGATTTATGTCAAGTGAAGAATGCCCCTGGCAGGGACTTAGCCCAGAGATAAAACACATCGATAGCATTCCTAGAGACTGGGAAGGTAAAGGTGGAAACCTTGTGAAAGGAATCTTTTGTGGGAGTTTCCTATTCTGCCCTCATCTCCCGTATTTAGCATCGTGTCTGAGTTTGCTCGTGAGTAGGCAGGCTATTAAAAATAGATGCGCCCAAAGATGGGGAAAAAAACATCAGCATTGCCCACAATGGAGAGGATGGTTGGTGAAAAGACGACGGAACTTGCTGAGATGGCTAAATTGACTTCCTTGATCAGAGAAAATACTGTTTTATTTGCTGCCTAGAAACCCTTTTAGATTTATTTTTGCCTGATACATGTAATGGTTTATGATTTATGGTTTGGGTGATTAGATAGGCTACATTATAGAAAGAAGGAAGTTGAAGTGTAACCATGGATTGCACTTATAAATGCTGTGAAGAAGATTAGAAGCTATCCTTTGTATCTTTCTATGTTTTGTTTTTCTATTTTTCTTTTACTTTCCTTCCCTTTCTTGCACTTTTGGCTTTCTCTTTGATTCCTTGCATTTTCTTTCTTTAGGTTCATTCGTGTCAGTTTTCACCTTCCTTTAAAAAATATTTAAGAAGATTACATATTAAAACAAGAATAAGTATCTAACTATGCGGTCAGCATAGTCAACTATAGGTCAACTATAAAAATATCCTTATATACTTTTGCAAACTTTGGAATTTCCCCAAGTATATAAATATTTCCTTTTGGCTTTTCAAGGGCCCCCATTTTGATTAAAAGTAGCCCTTGACTTAATACCACCAATGAATCCAGAATTTCTGTTGCTAAGTGAGGCAGTTGTTAAGTGAGTTTTGTTTCATTATACGGTTATTACAGTTACGTTTTGCCACTGTTGTTAAGTGAATCACTGCAGTTGTGAAGTCAGTAACTGTTCTGCCCCAGCTACGGATCCCAATGAAGGTAGCACACACAAAGTTTGTACAAAACTTAATTTACTAAAATAACTCAGTTTTTTTCAAAACAAAGGCTGTTAATAAACTTTCTTAACAGCCTACAAGAAACCAAAGATAAAGTAATCACAATCTTACTAAGGTTGGCAGAAAGCCCAGAAGCAATTTGCAGAGAATCCAGACGCGAAGGAGAGTGAACTAAAGTTGTTCCCTAAAAATTGCTTCAGTTGGCGTTCCTCCTTAAATAGGCTAAGGGAGTGGCCAATTAGCCCCAAGCCTTACTCTCAAGGAGACTTCCTCCTGAGGAGCCACTCCTGCCTTTTGGCCACTCTGCACGCCTGTGCATCGAGAAGAGGCTCCTCCTCTTCGTCCTCTTCACTTAAAGGAGCTTCTGGAGGTTCTGAAGGCCCTGGCTGAATCCCTGCCTCTGGCACCACATCTTCTCCAGCCTCCACATTGTCTGACTCGAGTGCCAGCTGCACCGGCTGCTGGCGCAACACCATACAAGCCTCCTCACTGTCAGAATCAGCTACAATCCGCACAGGCCGCTGACAGGCCACAACAGTAACCCTAGTTGTGAAGTGAATCTGGCTTCCCCACTGATGTTGCTTGTCTGATGGTTGCAACAGGGCATCACATGACCTTGGGACACTGCAATGGTCACAAATATGGGTCAGTTGCCAAGCACCTGAATTTTGATAACGTGACCATGGGAATGCTGCAACAGTTGCAAGTGTGAAAAATAAGCCATAAATCACTTTTTTTCAGTGCCGTTGGAATTCCAAACAGTCACTAAATGAACTGTTGTAAGTAGGGGACCACATGTACAGGATTAGTATCACTTACCTACAAGGCTACCCCTTTAGAAGAACATAGGAGTTGAGAAATATAGCAGCACTATATCTTTGATGACCATGGATTGAGTTTGATGAGACACGCCAGGCAATAAAAAGCTGAAATATTTGGCATATGATTTAAGACAGGAGTCTCCAACCTTGGCAACTTTAAGACTTGTCTGGCTGAGGAATTCTGGGAGTTGAAGTCCACAAGTCTTAAAGTTGCCAAGGTTGGAGACTCCTGATTTAAAGGAATAGTGGGAGGCTACTCAAAATGTTACACTGCTTGTTGCTTCTGATTACGCCATGCAAATTTTATTTTTCTGACGGTAAGAGGAAGAACAATCCACAATTATTCAAAACCTCTGAAATTTGCCTTTCAAAAAAAACCCATATGTAATAAACTACACAGTTATACTTTACTACTTTATATAAAAGAAGGGGGGGGGAAACCCTAACTTTTTATATAATGGACTATAGAATAAAACAGACCCCATTCTACCTACCTAACTGTAATTATATCTTTAAAAACATTTTAAAGCATTGCAATTTATATTTTTTTAAAAGCCACTAATTATTCATTACACACACACACGCACAAACACTGCACAGCTATACTGTAAAACTGTGTTACTATTTTACAAAAGAGGGGGAAAAAATCTTTTTATATAATGGACCATAGAGTAAGAAAGAGGAGCTGTTCCAAACTAACTAGCTGCAATTACTGTATATCTAAAAAAAACCTGCTTAAAATATTTCAATTTACATTTCTATACACCGTAAATCCAGTTTTGCATCCAGTTTTGGTCACCACATTACAAAAAAGATGCTGAAACTTTGGAAGAAGTCTAGAGAAGAACAACTAAGGTGATTAAAGGCCATTAAAGGAGACTGCAGGATTTGGGTTTGGCTAGAGAAAAGAAGGACTAGAGGTGACATGATAGCAGTATTCCAGTATTTGAGGGGACCAATTTATTTTTCAAAGGAGGGGATCAATTTATTTTCCAAAGCACCAGGACAAGAAACAATGGATGGAAACTAACCAAGGAGAGAAGCAACCTGGAATTAAGGAGAAACTTCTTAACAGTGAGGACAATTAATCAGTGGAACAGCTTTCCCTTCAGAAGTTGTGGGTGCTTCATCCCTGGAGGTTTTTGAGAAGAGACTGGACAGCCACTTGTCTGAAATGGTATAGGGCCGTGATGATGAACCTATGGCACGTGTGCCACAGGTGGCACGCGAAGCCATATTGTTGGGCACGCAAGCTCAGCTCCGGCGTGCATGCGCGCGCCGGCCTGCTGATTTTCGGGCCTTCTGGGCCCACCGGAAGTCAGGAAACAGACTGTTTCTCACCTCTGGAGGACCTCTGGGGTGGGTGGGTGGGTGTGTGGGAAAGGCCTTTTCTGCCCTCCCCAGACTCCTAGAAAGGCTCTGGAGCCTGGGGAGAGTGAAAAACGGGCCTACCGGGCCAAAAGCGGGGTGAGCAGGCACATGCGCAGGGGAGTGGGCGGCATAGAATTATGGGTGTGGGCACACGCACACGCGACCCCCCCCCTGCACTCCCCCCACTTTTGGCACGCAATGGCCATCACTGGTATAGGGTGTCCTGCTTGAGCAGGGGGATGGACTAGAAGACCTCAAAGGTCCCTTCCAGCTCTATTCTGATTCTTAGAAAATCTTAATTATTAATACCTATTCTATCTAAAGTGCATCACCATATAACTGTACAATATTACTATTGTATAAAAGAATATTACTTTTTTAAGTCTTTTAATAAATTACTGTATATAGTGAAAAAAGAAAAAAAAAAACCTTCCCCATTCTAGTTCTGATTATACTTTGCTTATACTTTTCAGAGGACAGATTAGTCTAACTCTAAGACAACAGGACATAAACTGTGGCTTGAAACTTCTGGGGCATGATGAACATCGAGCCTCCAGGAGGGTGAAAACGGCCTCCCCAGCCTCGAGAGGCCCTCTTCCTGAACTTCCGGTAGGCCCGTTTTTCACCCTCCCTGAGCCTCCGCGCGCCCCCTGCACTTACCTGCATCCAAAAAGGGCCGCATGTGGACTCCGGGGGGGGGGGGGGGGGGGTTGGTGGGGCCAGCCAGGAATGGGATTTGTGGTTCTCCAAATTGCACAGAATCTTAGCTAGAGGTTCGCCCGAACCCCTGCGAACCAGGGGTGGGTTCTACTCACCTTTACTACTGGTTCGCAATGGGAACATGTGAGCGAGCTTGTTTTGCTCGCCTGCGCTTCTGCGCATGTGCAGAAGCTTCTGCGCATGCACAGATCATCAATTATGATGTCTGAGTGGGTGGGCGGGGCCTCCCGCTGCTTTTATTCCCGGTTCTAAAGAACCGGACAGAACCGGGAGCAACCCACCACTGCTGTGAACCCCCAGGAGCCCACCCCTGAATTTATTGCAATTTTGAATTTCTAGGTTTTCAAGAATGGAAGAAGATTTTATGGAATAGTGAGAGGAAAGTTGAACAACCCACCAATAATATGAATAAATCTTCATAGCCTTCTGTTGACATGGGACTGAGTTTGCTACAGTTGCTGATATAAAGAGCAAGTAAACTACAAAATAAATATTATATATTTATTTACAAAAATGTATATTCAGTTCATTGATTATTAATTCAGTCATCTGAACCTAAGGTTGATGAGTACAAAATTCAGACTTTGAGATTAAAGAATCAAATTTAATTTTTGTACGGGCAGTCCTCAACTTACAACAGTTCATTTAGCGACCATTCCAAGTTACAACATCACTGAAAAAAGTGATTTATGACTGTTTTTCACACTTACGACCATTGCAGCATCCCCATGGTCACATGATCAAAATTCAGACGCTTGGCAACTGACTCATATTTATGACAATTGCAGTGTCCAGGGGTCAGGTGATCCCCTTTTGTGACCTGTCAGTGGAGAAACCAGTTTTACTTAACAACCATGTTACTAAATTAACAACTGTGTCAAGAAAGGTTGTAAAATGTGACAAAACTCACTCAACAAATGTTTCACTCTGCAATGAAACTTTTGGGCTCAATTGTGGTCATATGTTGAGGACTTATCTGCATTTTCCTTACCTGTGCGCCCACTTCCTACTTTTGTCCCTTACAGCCTAGTGCAGGGGTCAGCAACCTGCAGCTCTGGAGCCGCATGTGGCTCTTTCACCCCTCTGCTGAAGCTCCCTATCACTCAAAATATGCATCACAACCGCCAATGTGTGACACCCACTGGCACGCGATTTATTGAGCTTTTCAATCCCTGGTAGGCCAACCATGGATAAATCCAAGCGAAGAAAAGTTTCAAAAGAAAAACAGAATGTTTAATTCAACTACATATGCTAGTTTTGTGGCCGCTCAAGAAATAGTCAGGCACAGGAAGGGTTTTGTGGCTCCCGGTGTTTTCTTTTCTGTGGGAAACGGGTCCAAATGGCTCTTTGAGTGTTTAAGGTTGCAGACCCCTGCCCTAGTGAATAATTTTGAAGAACCATTTCTGTAACATTTCAGTTGGCACTGAGAAAAGCATTAGCCAACAACGGAATTTGTAGAGTTCTTTTTTAAAAAAATGATTATCTTGTGTGATTATCGTTGTTTTTTTTTAATGTTGCCATAGCTAGATGCTTCACTGTGCTCTGAGTAAATCATGTCAAAGGCCTATTTGAGGAATTTTTTTCCTCACCAGTTTTTCCATGTGACGATGTAGTAGCCTGTGGTTGTCATAGGGAGATGGAATGAAATGAGATTATTTGTGCAGAATTGAATATATTATCCAGTTATTATCTCCCCTTCTTATGCAAACAAATGCCTTTCGGGAAACGTTTTAAAAAGTGTGACCCAATCTAGGCTGTTGTTCACCAACCTTGCAGATATGTGCGTTGGCGTGTATATAGATGTGTCTATGGATATGTGTGTATGAATGTATGGGAGCAAGTTCGGTGTCAGGATTGAGGCACTGGCCTAGAAACCAGGAGACTGTGCGACTCCTTTGCTGCCTTTTGAAGAAAGCCATTGTGGTTGTAAGTTGAGGACTAGCTGTACCAAGAACCAAATGGATGACGTCCTGCCCCATCATTCCCTCTGGTGTCAAACACAAGGCCCATGGGCTGGATGTAGTCAGATTCGGCCCATGGGGCCATCCTGGAAAATGTAAGGGGCCGGCCCGCGTTGCTTTGGCCCGGTCTATCCAATGCGAGGAGGAAACATCGGGCCAGTGTGGCTTCGGCCCAGTTCACCCAATGCAAAGAGGAAACATGCCAGCAGTTTTGTCGGCCATGCCCACCCAGGCAGCCATGCCCACTGAGTGGCATCAAGCTGGCCACACCCACCCAGTTGGCCACACCCTCCCAGTCGGCCACACCTGCCCAGCCCCCTGAGGTCAACCACAGCCATGATGCGGCCGTCAATGAAATTGAGTTTGACATCCCTGCTCGAGGTGATCCAACTATTGTTCTGACCAAACCCATCTACAGGCAGACCTTGACTTACGGCCACAATTGAGCCCAACATTTCTGTTGTTAAATGAGACAGTCGTTAAGTGAATTTTGCCCCATTTTAGGTCCTTTCTTGCCGCAGTTGTTAAGTGAATCCCTGCAGTTGGTAAGTTAGTAACACGGTTGTTAAGTGAATTTGGCTTCCCCGTTGACTTTGTTTGTCAGAAAGTCGCAAAACAGGATCACACGGCCCCAGGACACTGCAACCGTCGTAAGTATGAGTCCGTTGCTAAGCATATAAATGTTGATCACGTGACCACAGGGATGCCACAATGATCATAAGTGTAAAATTGCCATGCGCTCAAAAGCCCGATTGGGCTTATTATCAGGGGATGTCTTATTTGGGGGAAAGAAGGGTAAGTTGAGGACCACTTATGTTTCCTGTTCTGATCTTGTCAACCTGCTTCTTGTTGGAAGTTCACAGGCAAGACAAGAGGATAGGAGCAGGGGTGGGCTTCAGAAATTTTGGCAAGAGGTTCTCTACCTGATTGCTGGCTGGGTGTGGCCATGATGGGCGTGGCTTAATCAGCCTCCTGTACCACGGTGGCGGCGGTGTGTGTGTGTTTTTGTCCTCCCCAAGCTCTTGAGGCTTTTCTCGATCCTCTGGGTGAGCGAAAATGACCTCCTCAGGCTCCACAGGTCCAGCCTGCCTGAACTTCCAGTAGGCCCATTTTTCGCCTTCCCCGAGCCTCCGCGTACACCCTGCATCCAAAACGGGCCATGTGGGGACTCCGGGGAGGGGAAGGGAGGGGAGGGGAGGGGCGTGGTGGGTGGGCCAGCCAGGAGTGGGATTTGGGGGTCCTCTGAACTGCACAGAATCTTAGTTAGAGGTTCTCCCGAACCCCTGCGAACCCCCAGCAGCCCACCCCTGGATGGAGGTCTTCTCCCACTGCTCTGTTGAAGACTGCCTTTGACCATAGAGATTTCACATTAAGTGATTCTCTCTTTTTGCAGAGAGTAAAAAGCAACCTAACCATGACGGGGAGAAGGAAGTGACGGCACAAACCCTCTTCTAGGCCCTGCTGAAATTGTAAAGGAAGTCGTGGTTCCTTGACTTTAACCAGATGAGAAAAATTGAAGGAGGCCAGAGAAAGCCAGGTTTTTTTTTTAAACAGTGGGAATCCACCAGTTCTGTAGCTCCGTAGAGAATTCTGCAAAATTGCCTCGTAGCTACCATTTTGTCTTATAGTTATAAAACTGCTTTGTAGGGTTCTTTCTGGAGCTGAATGGGGGAATGTCTCACTCACTAGAGGAAATCCCCATCTTCTCTGATTAATTTTCAGCTTGCTCTGGAATCTGACAGTGTCATGAAAATGCAAAGGGCCCTGCTCCTCTCAGATTGGGGCCACTACCTTCGCGCCGAAGGAATGGAAGTGATTCATAAAAAGGACTACTGAATGCAACGAGAACATTAGTCACGGTGACTAACTTCAGTCCCATTAGCTTCAGTAGCACTTACTCATGGCTAACAGAATCTAAATTGTACCCAGAAATTACGTATAGCAACATGCTTAGAAAGGCTGCAAGACAGTTGTTACAGTATAAACAGAGGCGTAGAATCAAAATCTCTTGAAGTATTTATACCACTTTATAAAATCTTAGGCCACACCTGGAATTCTGCATCCAGTTTGGTCATCACATTACAAAAAAGATGTTGTGGCTTTGGGAAAAGTGCAGAGAAGAGCAATTTAAGATGATTAAAGGCCTGGAGACTAAAACATATGAAGAACGGTTGCAGGAACTGGGTTTGGTTAGTCTAGAGAAAAGAAAGACTAGGTGTGACATGATAGCAGTATTCCAGTATTTGAGGGGCTGCCACAACTTATTTTCCAAAGCACCAGAAGGCAAGACAAGAAACAATGGATGGAAACTAATCAAAGAGAGAAGCAACCTGGAATTAAGGAGGAACTTCCTAACAGTGAGAACAATTAACTAACGGAACAGCTTCTCTTCAGAAGTTGTGGGTGCTTCATCACTGAAGGTTTTTAAGAAGAGACTGGACAGCCACTTGTCTGAAATGGTATAGGGACACCACCTTGAGCAAGGGGTTGGACTGGACGCCCTCCAAATTCCCTTCCCTTCCAGCACTATTCTGTATTTAAAAATATCAAGTGGATTGACTACAGTACCTTGTAATACTGCAGTATCATTCACGTCATATCATAGGCAATGCTGTATTTGATTTAATCCTCCCAAAGTATTTCTTACTTTGGAATTCTTTTCTACCTAGGGTATGCAAAATAGGAAGGAAGTGTTTTGCTTCAGTATTCCTAAGGGAAGAGCAATTTAGATCAGGAAAAAGTGTACACTTGCTCCTCATCAAATATATTCATCGTCGCCTCAACCAGAATTCAAGTCGTCTTCTTCTTCTTCTTCTTCTTCTTCTTCTTCTTCTTCTTCTTCTTCTTCTTCTTCTTCTTCTTCCTCCTCCTCCTCCTCCTCCTCCTCCTCCTCCTCTCTTCTTCTTCTTCTTCTTCTTCTTCTTCTTCTTCTTCTCTTCCTCCTCCTCCTCCTCCTCCTCCTCCTCCTCCTCTCCTCCTCCTCCTCCTCCTCCTCCTCCTCCTCCTCCTGCTTCTGGTATATCTTTCATCAGATGTTGGTGATCATGTTCGCGATCCTATTTTTGTCAACAGCCACATGAAAAAGTGCTGTTGAGTTTTGTCCAACCCAGTCCCTTAGATTTTGAAGCCATGATGTTCATCTTCTGCCTGGACCTCGTTTGCCTTCAATCTTTCCTTGGAGGATTAAGTGAAGTATGCCGTAGTTTTCTGAGTGTCGCATCACATGTCCAAAATATTCTAACTTTCGCTTTTTTTTTTGGCCTTCTGCAAGTTCAAAACCACAGGGGATCCAACCACTGTAGCAATGAAGAGAGCCATTCCTGTGGCAACCAGGATGGCAGATGGCCTTGAGGACATGCCCTGTGAGGACAGGTTCTAAAGAAATCTGGATTGCTCAATCTGAAGAAAAGACGCCGAGAAGAATGGTGGGTATGATGAAGAGGAAACCGCTAAATGGAAACTCCAGAGAAGTCAGTCAAGAACCATTTTGCAGGGTTACAGAAAGTGCAGCCACAACTATTGGACATAAACTGCATCTACAATCCCTCTGATTGTTCATCGCTGGAGGCTTTTAAGAAACCATGACAATGTCAGCGTTCCAGAACAACCCAACTCCAATGAAAAACTCTGAGACAGGCATCATCTCAAATCTTCCATTTATTAGAGTTGTTGTGGCCCGTCAGCGGCCTGCGCGGATCGTGGCTGATCCTGACAACGAGGAGGCTGGTGTGTCACGCCGGCAGCCTGCGCAGATGGCGCTCGCGTCAGACAGCGAGGAGGCTGAAGAGGATGTGGTGCCAGAGGCAGAGACTCAGCCAGGGCCTTCAGAACCTCCAGAGGCTCCTTCAAGCGGAGAGAGCGAAGTGGAGGAGCCTCTCCTCAATCTCGAGCATGCAGGGCTGCCAAAAGGCAGGAGTGACTACTCAGGAGGAGGAGGTCTCCTTGAGAGTAAGGCTTGAAAATAATTGGCTACTCCCTTAGCCTATTTAAGTCACATGCCATTAGTAAGTTTCTTGCTGGAAACAACTTGCAATTATCATCAGAGCACTTTTGGAAAAGTCTTATCGTATCTTGTTTTCTGGGCTGGTTGCCAACCTTTGCCGGACTTTGGTTTATTCTTGCTACTTAATAAATTTGATAAGCGCCGTTGGTGTGTGTCAATATCCTCGGGAACCCGGAGCTGGGGCAGAACGAGGGTAGGTATACTGGCACATATGGGAAAATCCGAATCTGAGAGTTCCGGGTTTTCTCTCAGTAAATCAAAACCCCAAATCCATCCCCTGCACCCATTAGTCCATCACACGGCCCAATCACCATCCGTCCCAACTTGAGCCATCACTGCAACCATTCCTCCTCCAAAGGCAGGATCACCATGACCTTGACCAAAAAGAAGAATGCTATTATATCTAACTGCAATCTCTCTACTAAATTCCCCCTCCTACTTTCCCAAGCGCAAGAAAGTGGGCAGCATGGTAGCTTCCAGTGTTAATATGGCTTCCAAAACTGACAGACGGCTTCATTGATTTTCCTGCAGATTGGATTCGTTGACTCTTGTGGTCCTTTTCAACTCTGCAATTCTATTATTTTATAATTGTCCGAGGGAGTTCGAGATATCTTCCTGTTTATGATGGACTCAAAAGGTGTTATCTGTCTCCAAATTCCAGAAACGGAAGACTGCTCTCTTAGAAGATGAATCTTACATCATTACAAGCAACATAGAACAAAGTCTTCTTTGTCTGTAAACCAGTTCATGAAACAAAAAAATGTTCTCATCATTGCACTGATGCCTCTTGGATGCCCTTTCAAAACATTTCTGCAGCATAGTGATAGTCATGGTGGGATTCAAATAATTTAACAATCGGTTCTCTGCCCTAATGATCGTCAGGATGGGTGTGGCCATGGTGGGCATGGCCAGGGGGTGTGACAGGCAACACTCAGCTTCCTGCACCCCACCGGGAGCAAAAACGGGCCACCGGGGGGATGGGCCACACATACCCCCGGTGCCCTGTTTTGGGCCTAGTAGGCCTCTCTGCAGCCTCCTGGGAGTGAAAACGGGCCGTGGGGGGGGGCACACCGCATATCCCGTGCCCCGTTTTGGGCCTAGGAGGCCTCCCTGCACTTATCTGGAAGCCAAAATGGGGCGCCTGGGGACTCCTGGAAGGGGAGGGGAGAAGGGGGGGCGGGGCCAGTCAGCAATTTAACTAGCAGTTCACTCGAACTGGCCCGAACTGGCTGAATCCCACCACTGGTGATAGTCCTGCTTGGTAGCAGACTTTCTAAGACTCTAGCAGGCCCAGAGACTAAATATTTATTTGAACTTCCTCATTCCCTCCCAACACATTTTCTTCTCACTGCAACCTCTACCCATATAATGTTCGTTCGTTTTTTACTTTTTCTTTCGTTGATTGAAATGAATAGATAAGGAAATGGGAGCTTGAATTGAAATCCAAAATACCAAAATCACTCTAGGAATAATTGTTTAATAGATTAATCTGGCATCACTGAAGAGAAAAATATCGAACCTTCGGATCACCTCAGTGTCTATCTAAGCCATATTTTGAATGAGGGCCTGTTCTTTTGATTTATATCCCTCTTTTCATTCAGGAAGTCCATACTAGGGTTAAGGTTGTCTTTTCCATTTTTCCCCCTACCACAAGCTATGAAGTAGATTAAGCTTTAGTGATCCCAGGTCATTTTATTGAGCTTCTATGAATTAAAATACTTTAACCCCCTACACCACTGTGTCTCTTGTCTAAAAAGGGAGGGACTGGCCCCAGATTCCCCAGAGAGCTTCTGTAGCTGAGGCAGGACTAAAATCTAGATCGTTGGGATGCTTGGCTCTGTTAATCTCCTTCCATCAAAAGACCCAAGGACAAAAGCAATGCACCTGTGATACATGCTAAAATATGCAGCCTGAATTATTTGGCTCCTTGCCCCATTGGCTCTAACTCCAGAAAGAGGGGATTTAACAGTAACAGAGTTGAAAGGGACCTTGGAGGTCAACTAGTCCAACCCCCAGCTCACGCAGGAGACCTGTACTAGGGATTCGACCTTTCTGATCGACAAGCTCAGTGTCTTAGCCGCTGAGCCACCTAGCCAGGATTGATGGGATTTGATGAAGTATCCTGGGTAGGCCAAAATAAGCAAGCCATGTACCATTGGATGCTGGTTTGGGAAGGTGGAAATTGCTCGGGAGGAATGGAACTGGGAGAGGGATCTCATCCCATTCAAAATGCTCACTGCCCAAGATAGGTGACTCACTTGGCTAATGGGCCAGCCAACTTCTCCTGCGGTTTCTTCTCAGGAACAGTGAGAACAATGCTTGAAATAGAAACCTCTGTTTGAATACATGGCCTCAGGCTGTGACATAACTTGTTTGTAAAGTTGATGAGTTGAATCTAACCGGGCCAGTTTTGTCAACTCCCTACCAGCACTGGGCTTTCGTAGTCACGATAGGCCTTTAAAGTCAAGCCACGCGATCCCTTTTTTCCCCCCTCCACCTTGGGGGGGGGAAGTCAAGTAAGACTGGGAAAGAGCAAAGCGGGTCTCATGGTATGTTGCTAAACTGTTACTAAATTAAATATTGAGGAAGGAAATGCGTTTCACGTTGCCTCCACAACAAGGGCTCTGGTGGAACAGAAGCGTTTTTGTGCTAAGCAAGCATCTTCTGCTTCGAAAAGGATACAACTTCCTGCACTGTTTTAACTCTTCTAACGGAGTTTTCCTGCCTGGCCCTCAACTGAGCAAATCAAATCTTCCACATGTCTGTTATTTACTGTTGCATTAGACAGCCTTGTTTTGGTAATAGGCAGGGGTGATATTCACTTACCTTCGCTACCTGTTCGCAAAAGTGTGCAGAGTGTAAAAAACAGGATGTGATGACGTCCGGGCAGGTGGGCGGAGCCTCCCGTAGTCGCCGCTACCGGTTCGCGCGAACCGGATAGAACCGGATGAATACCACCACTGGTAATAGGTCTAACTATTCGGTAATAATTTTTAAACACAGCATCACTAAATCAAAGTATAGATCTTTCTCAAATAGCGGTTATATCAAGAACACCGAGATTATTTGGGAAATAGTTTTCCCCCCATTTTTTCTTTTCAACGCAGCAAGCTGGGTACGACTGTTTGCCCTTCAAGAGAAACTGGAAACCAGATGGATTTAAAAAATGTTCAAAATGTAAAATATCAATTAGCTGGTGAATGACATAATGTAGATCAGTGGTGAATTGTAAAATTTGTTACTACCGGTTCTGTGGGCGTGGCTTGGTGGTGGTGGTGGGTAATATGACTGAGTGGGTGTGGCCAACCTTTTTTTTTTTTTAACTTTTAAAACCATTTTTTCTACAACCTCTTCGGCTGAAGAGGTTGTAAAAAAAATGCTTTTAAAGCCTCTGACGATCCCAGCTGACTTGCCTGATCGGCAGAGGCTTTTTTTTCCTTTTAAAAACATTTTTTCTATAACCTCTTCAGAAGAGGTTATAGAAAAAATGCTTTTAAAAGCCTCTGATGATCCCAGCTGAGCCACGCGATCATCAGAGGCTTTTTGTTTACTTTTAAACACATTTTTTCGGCCAAAGAGGTTGTAGAAAAATGCTTTTAAAAATTAAAAAAAAAAAGCCTTTGATGATTGGGCGGCTCAGCTGGGCAATGTGGGGAAGGGCAGGGATTTTTGCTACTGGTTCTCCAAACCACCTACCTCCATCCCTACCGGATCAGGCGATGCGGTCCGAACCGGGAGCATTTCACCCCTGATGTAGATCATTCCTTTAGAAGCCCAAATGCTTCAAACAGGAGTCCTAACGACAACAGCTAGAAGACAATGATGGTTTTTGGATGGCTTTAGACACCCAAGGAACATGGATGAGAGTGGATTTGAGGCAGAGTATACTGTAGTTTTTAAAATAACTTAAATCCCTTATGCCTCTGGTACAAAGCAGATTTTTTTCCCCCTTTATACACAGGCATTGACTTCTGATCTAACATGCAACCCTTTTTATCTTAGGATCTGAACTCTGAAGATCATACAACCTGGGCCACCCTCAAACTGTGTTATATAAGTTGTAAGACTCAACTCAATCCCTTTCTAGTACCGGATGTTACTCACATTCACCTCTGGTGAGATTGAACCAGATGCCTGCCTCTTTAATCTACGCTAAATTTAATAGTGCATCCTCTTGATATTGCGATAATTGTGTATAACTGAAAAACAATGGTTTCTTGACTCATGCTGAAATCTTTGGGTATCAGATAAGGAGAACAATTTATCGTTTTGATAATTTGGATTTCAAGAAAATTAGGCCATTTCCAGATAGTTTGGCAGGGGGCAAATATATTTAGAAAGAGTGGAAAGAAATACTTGCCATCAGTGCATTGATCGGCACTGATAGCTGAGAATCCGTTTGTGTAGCACCACCATAATTTCACACAATAGTAGTAGTAAACTTTTAGAGTGGCATGGTGGCCTAGTGGTGAAGATGCTTGTCTTCCACTCGAAAGATTGAGAGTTCAATCCTAGGTAGCAACAGATGTTTTTCTCTCTCTCTGCAAAGAAAAAATGTCTGCTGCAAACTCCATATAGGTGTCAGGAAGGGCATCCGGGTAGTAAATGCTCAGCTCCATCCAGTTACCCCGACTCTACCCGAATTAAGGGATTACAGGATCATAAAAAGGGTGGGTTTTTTTTAATAGTAGTAAACTCCGCTTGCTATCCATATCATCTTAAATATGAGTCATGACACCAGCATTAGTGCTGGGACTCAAATCTCTCTGCCTGGAATCAATCTTAAGAACAGCGGCAATAACAAAAAATAATATTTACTGGTGTAGCGCCAGCTCCAAGATTGAGAGAGTGATCATGCCACAAAGTCCTATCTGTAGAGAACTTCTCCATCATTGCCCCCACTGTCAGGATTAGACCCGGATTCCATTAAAAATTCCATCTTACTTAGTTATCTTGTGTGCCTTTTAAAAAATGGTTTTAAACATTAACATTAATCCATAAGAGGATTAATGTTCATGACCAGTGTGGTTGAGTACTTGCTAAAACCACTGTCAGCCCTTCAAAGTCTTACCAGGAAACAAAAGCCATACTTTTATCATACTTTTATTACAAGGTTACAGTAATAGGATTTTGCAGGTCTTAAATCATGTCTCCCCTCCCAGTCTTTACATTCCAGCGAACTAGGGAAAGTCAATTCTGAAAGTCTTACTCAAATTACATTTCTGCTTTGGACTCATATTTCTCTTATCAGATTGCTGTCTAGGCTGTGGCCCTTTTGTCCCTCAAGTCCAATTGCCTTTTGAAAAAGCACCTTTGGGACAACAGAATTTACTGTATTAAATTCAAGTTTGCAGGGCCCTATGAATGACATCCTGTCCTCTGGTTTTTATATTTTTAGTGATGATTGTTCCAGGCATTTACGGTTTTAATGAATTGTTCTACATCACTCAGAGACAATTTTTTTGAGATGGACAGCCATGTAACTTTGATAAATAAATACATAATACAGTAATGTGGGAACTAGAACCTGGATAGCTCTGCAGACAAGGCGCTATAATTTAACACCAGCTGTCTGCAATTAAAGTAAGTTCGAATCTTGCCAGGCTCAAGGTTGACTCAGCCTTCCATCCTTTCTAAGGTAGGTAAATTGAGGACCCAGTTTGTGGGGGCAATAAGCTGACTTTGTATAAATATACAAAAGTATGAAGGCTATTGCTTAACGCATTGTAAGCCGCCCTGAGTCTCCGGAGAAGGGCGGCATATAAATCAATATTTTTTTTTAAAAAAAGAGGGAATCTGTCCAATGGTGTGGCTAATCTTGGAATTGGCTTGTGAAATTCAGGCATTTTTCTTCCTGTGCAATTTAATTTTAGTTAACATATATTTTTCTATATGCAAATAGCTCCTGAAGAAATAGTGTGGTTCCCAAAGACTGGAGGAAAGCAAATTTACACTCATTATTTTTTTTAAAAAGGAATGGAAATTTGTCTATCTCTGTGATGGAGAATCTATGGCATGCAAAGCCCTCTCTATGGGCACACACCAGAGGTGGGTTTCAGCAGGCTCTGACCAGTTCTGGAGAACTGGTAGCAGAAATTTTGAGTAGTTCGGAGAACTGATAGTAAAAATTCTGACAGGCCCCGCCTCCATCTATTCTCTGCCTCCCAAGTCCCAGATGATCGGGAGGAAATGGGGATTTTGCAGTAACCTTCTCCTGGATTGGGGAGGGAATGGAGATTTTACAGTATCCTTCCCTTGGAATGGGGTGGGAATGGAGATTTTGCAGTATCCTTCCCACCAAGCCACACCACGCCCACCAAGTCACACCCAGAGAACCGGTATTAAAAAATTTTGAAACCCACCACTGGCACAGAGGCCATCGCCAGCTGCTCTTCTGGTTTCTGGCCAGCTGGTCTTCACGGGCGCTGGAGCACTGGAAAATGGTCTGAAAAACGGCCTGAAAAACAGCCTAAAAACAAGCTGTTTTCCAGGCCATTTCCAGGCCATTTTCCGGGCTGTTTTTGGCCCAGAAAAAGGCCTGGAAAATGTCCTGAAAATGTCCAAAAAACAGGCCAGCCAAAAAATGTGTACTGGCCAGCCGGTCTTGGGGTTTCCAGCGCTCTGGCGCATGCACATGCACACACATGCATGCATGTTCCGGTTTGGGCACACGGTGCCAAAAAAGTTTGCCATTACTGGTCTATCTGATGTATCAACTGGGCAAGGTCTTTGAATAATTACATTGCGTATTTGTGAGCACTTTGAAAGGAATGCAACCATTTATATGAGCCAGCGTAGATTTGTCACAAAGGAGTCATGCCAGACCAACCTTGCCTGAAGATTGAAGAGAGATAGGATTGTCGACTTCAAATCTCGGAAAGGTTGTCCTATCAAGGAGTAGCCAACTTATTCTCGGTTGCCCCAGGGGGCAGCAACAGAAACCATGTGTTGAAACGGCACAGAAATAGATTCAGATAAGAGAGAAGGAATGATAATACCCGTCGCTTAGTGCAGGGGTCTCCAAACTTGGCAGCCTTAAGACTTGTGGACTTCAACTCCCAGGATCCCATGCTCTGACTGGGGAATTCTGGGAGTTGAAGTGCACAAGTCTTAAAGTTGCTAAGGTTGAGGTAATGGAATAGATCAGTGGTGGCTAACCTTTTCCAGACCAAGTGCCCAAAGGGTGCGCGTCAGGGCTAAAATGCACTTACCTTCACTACCAGATCGGAAATGTGAGCGCGTGCCCCTCATTTGCGCATGCACAGAGCATTCTGCACATGCACAGAGGGTCAAAAATGGGACGTGACGATGTCCTGGTGGGTGGGCGGAGGCTCCTGCTGCCGGCCCTACTGGTGCATGTGCAAATGTGCACGTGCACATCTGAACCCCCAAAATTCAATGTGTGTGGCCCCCGTGCATGTGCCCCACCCCTGCACATGTGTGTGCACCAGGGGTGGGTTCTACTTACCTTTACTACCGGTTCGCAACGGGATCGCGCTTCTGCACATGCACAGATCGCTTCTGATGACGTCAGGGTCAGTGGGCGGAGCCTCCTGCCGGTTTTACTACCGGTTCTATAGAACCGGTCTGAACGGGGGCAACCCACCACTGGTGTGCAACCCCGCATGCACTCCTCCCTTCCGCACATGCATGCGCATGGGCCCCTCCGCATGTGCCTGCCCCCTACACGTGTCCCGGATCACCCGCGCATGCGTGCATGGCCCCCCGCATACGCCCTGCCCCTATGCATGCGTGGAAGAGATCCAAAGACCAGCTGGCTGGCGGGAGGCGAGCACGCATGCATAGCGGAGCTGAACTGGGGCGACAGCTTGCGTGCAATCAGAGAGGGCGCGTGCCATAGGTTCGCCATCACAGGAATAGGAATTGTCTTCCAAAGGGGCCCGCTCCCCTTCATGAGAGATGCAATGCAGCTGGGACAGAGAACTTTCTATGATGCGATTGAATTTTGGTAAGGATTCAAAGGGTGTTTTGCAATCCTTGAAATCACAGCCGCCAGTCATCTTTTCATGACTGCTGCTGGCTGGCAACCCCTGAATGTCATTCGAAGGAGCCCTTACGATAAAAGCGGCTGAGCCACCCATTTTTATGAAAAACCACATGCTTTTTGTCAAAATGAAGCGGCTCCGGTCAACAGCTTTGCACAATTTAGAATATCTCCCACTCTGCTACCTAAAAGCCGCTTCCTCATTCGGCCTAAATGGAATTTGCTTGGGAAATTCAGAAATTTTTCTTTCTGTGCAACTTAATTTTTGGGTTAGCGTATATATTTAGATATGCAAATTTTGGTTTCTCTTCTTTTTCAGGGGGAATGTCAAATGGTACTGTCTTCTCTCTCTCTCTCTCTCTCTCTCTCTCTCTCTCTCTCTCTCTTTTTTGACTCGTGAGAATTTTTAAAGGGCTGAGATAATTTGGGGCCTGGCAGCTAGAAACAGACTAAAATAGTGATGTGTCGTTCACTAAATGCTTTAGTACCGTACCTGGAGTAAGAAGCTGGAGTAAAAGCTGAACCTCTCAAGCGGTGAAATGAAAACTTTTTAAATTTAAAAGTTAAAAATTGATTTAAAAGTAGAAAGTATTTTAAAAAGAATAAAAACCGAGAGTAAAAAGGAGAACAAAGCTCAAAGCTACTGTTCACTGTCATCATCTTAGGCTCCCCTGAAAACTGAATCTCGTGATGTGTCAGATATCAGTCGTGAGTTGTGACTGTAACATCTTCCAATCACACGGTCTGGGAATTCTGGACACTTCAGTCCGATTCATCTGGTGGAAACCCAGACACTGTTGGTACTTTCAAGCTTCCCCATCCTCCCTCTTGTGGGCCCTGAGTATCAGTCACTATGACCATTTTTGGCTGGGGAAGCAAGAGAGAATGGACACCTGGTTTCTATAAAGTCATTTGTGCATGTAAAGATTGCCTGGTGATTCAGACAGTGCTGGTTGAGTTTTAGGCATACATGGGTTTTAATGCTCTTTTAGAAGAACGGTAGGCCGGCATTTCAAAAATAGCTACCGCACAAGTCCTTTGCTGCACAGAAAGTCTACCTAAAGAGGGGAATCAGGTTCTGCCAGCTTCATTGGTAGCTTTGTCTCACGCAACAGCATCCCACACAATTTTCACTGTTTCTTTTGCCAAGAGATTTTCAATGGCCGTATTTTAACCCATGTGATGGTTCGCAGGACTAGAGACAGGAAGCGAGGAAACACTGAGCAAGGCCCATCTATTCTACAGGTAGTCCTCGACTTACAATTGAGCTCAACATTTCTGTTGCTAAGCGAGACACTTGTTAAGTGAATTCTGCCCTGTTTTACGACCTTTTGGCCACAGTTGTTAAGTGAATCACTGCAGTTGTTAAAGGAATCTGGCTTGCCCGTTGACTTTTTTTTTTTTAATTTGATTTATATGCTGCCCTTCTCTGGAGACTCAGGACGGCTTACAATGCGTTAAGCAATAGCCTTCATACTTTTGTATATTTATACAAAGTCAGCTTATTGCCCCCACAATCTGGGTCCTCATTTTACCTACCTTAGAAAGGATGGAAGGCTGAGTCAACCTTGAGCCTGGTGAGATTCGAACTTACAGTAATTGCAGACAGCTGGTGTTAATCGCAATGCTATCAGTCTGCTGAGCCACCAGGCCCGACTTTGTTTGTCAGAAGGTTGCAACCAGATAACCACATGACCCTGGGACACTGCAACCCGTCATAAATATGAGCCCATTGCCAAGCATCCAGATTTTGATCATTGGGATGTTGCAGCAGTTGTTAAGTGTGAAAAACAGTCCCAAGTCACTTTTTTCAGTGCCGTTGTAACTTCGAACGGTCACTGCATGAACTGTTGTAAGTTGAGGACTACCTGAACTTCATCCCAGGCATACCTTTTCTGCTTATGGAGGAAGATGGTAGACACAGGATTAACCTTCACTCAGAAGTGTGTTGGACCTGTGTTAACTGTGGTGTGAGCCAGCCATGGAGGTGAGCAAATGGAGAAAAAGCAGCTCAGCTCTGGCTTTGAGGGGCAACTTGTTCATCATGAGGCCTGGTCAGGTGACCTGGCTGCTAGCCAAGGGTTACTGTGGAGAGATTTGGAGACAGAAATCCAGTGGTGGGTTTCAATTTTTTTTTACTACCGGTTCTGTGGGTGTGGCTTGGTGGGCGTGGCAGGGGAAAGATCAGTGGTGGGTTCCTCCCAGTTCGGACCGGTTCTCCCGAGCCGGTAGCGGTGACGATATGATGTCACCAAACTAGTTCTGCCCCCCCGCCCCCCCGCGCCCCCCCACCCCCTCGCGCCCCCCCATCCCCTGCGTTATTCTTACCTTTTATTTGGCCCCACCCCCAATCTATTGCTGCCTCCTGAGTCCCAGCTGATGGCTAGAGAGAAAAAAACTGTTTAAACTCTTGCCACAGGGCTTCAAAAGGCCGCCCTACAGCTGATCAGTGTTAAAAGAAAACAAATGAGTAGACCGATGCCTGCAAAAATACATGAGTAGATCAGTACATGACCATCAAGCCACGCCCACAAAATAAGCCATGCCCACAGAACCGGTAGTAAAAAAATTTAGAACCCACCCCTGGGAAGGATACTGTAAAATCTCCATTCCCACCCCACTCCAGGGGAAGGATACTGTAAAATCCCCATTTCCTCCTGATCAGCTGGGACTCAGGAGGCAGAGAATAGATGGGGGTGGGGCCAGTCAGAATTTTTACTACCGGTTGCCATGTGTCCACTATTTGAGCGGACAGTCCACTTTTTCACATTATGTTCACTATTTTTTTTCACAAAATAGTGGACATTTTTTTTATTCAAAAGCTTTATGATGAAATGGTACGTAATCTAAAGCTGTACAGTCTAAGAGAATAAGGATAGGAGAATCGCGTTTTGTCTTTTTTTTCATAAGTTAGAATGAGACAAAGATCGAATGCTCATTGCAATAATCACATTTTACACAACAGCGTAAAAAGTGTATTAAAGCAGTGATCTTTTGATATCAAAAATGTAGTGCTGAAGGTTTTTGCCGAATTTTCGAATTCTGCGAAGAAACGAGAAGAGTTGAAATCATTTTTTGAGTTTTGCGAGTCAGAATTCCATGAAGTTTTGCGCCATGTTCCAACACGTTGGTTAAGTTTGTTTAAAGCGGTCGAAAGACTTCTTTTAAACTGGATACCTCTAAAATCGTATTTTATTTCTCTTGGATCTGATGAGTGGCATAAGGTTATTTGGAACCTTATTTCGGATCAGGAAAATGAACTCGCAAAGGACGATGAACCAACAATTTCAGAATTGTATTTATATTTCACGCACTTCTTCATGTCAATAATGCAAGACACCCTACTGAAGCTGGAAAGCAGGAAAATTCTTGCATGTGATCTTCACATTATCATGTGTAAGCTGCGTGATTCTTTGCAAAAAAAATACAATGAGCAGTTTTTTGGAATGAAAGTTTTATTTGCCTTACGTAAAAAACATTTGCCTGAGAATGCCGTGCAAAAATTCAAGAAAGAAGCCATCAACATGTATCAAAGAGCCATTGTGTACCTAGAAAAGTGGTATAATTTCACCGATTCAGTATATGAGACGCTAAATTGTTTCAATCTAATTGATCGCAATAATCCTCCAACTTTAGAAGAAATGATGAACATCTGGTTATTATCACCATGGTGAGAAGAACTTCCACCCAACACTCTCTTAGATGAAATTTCTGCCTTAGAAGAAGTTTATGTTCATCTGCAGGGCGATTCATCCCTTGATAAGTGGACGTACTTTTTCAAGAAAGAGCCAGTTCCCAGTTTACTGAAACTGTTCCAGTATTGTGCATCAATTCCGGTATCAAATGCAAACATTGAATGAATTTTCAGCGTCATGGGAAATTTGTGGACTGACAAACGTAACCGACTGTTTGTACCAACAGTTTGAAGTGAACTTTGTATATTTTTTAATATTTCTCAACTTTGTACTGAAATTAAAGAATTATTCCTTAAACACAAAGAATTGATCAAAGCTGCTCAGTCAAATAAAAAATACACACGACAGCAAAGTAAAATGTAATTTAATATTTTACATATTATTATAATATATTTGATGTTTTGAATTTTAAGTAAAGTTTTGAAGTGATTATTTTAATACGTGTTAAAATGTTTGTAAAAAATATATATAATTTAATTGTAAATTTTTTTTTTATTTTTTTACTACTTAACCCCTCCCCCTCCCCCCGCTTGTCCGCTATTTTTTGGAAGCAGACCTGGCAACCCTATCGACGAACTACTCAAAATTTCTGCTACCGGTTCTCCAGAACTGGTCAGAACCTGCTGAAACCCACCTCTGCAGAAATCACATTGGTCCAGCCTGGTATATAGATGTTGGAGACTAGAACGCTGAGGGACACACAGATCCTCAGTTGCTGGGCCTGAAGAACCTAGAAAATTGAGAGAGATGAGGGGAGGGGAGAAGAGTATAAGTCTGTGAACAGAGTGGCTGGAGAGAAATGGCATGGAAAAGTGAACTGTTGTTGGTTTCTGGGTGGGAAAGGAGAAGAAAGGTCCAGAGGTGGCTTGCCTGGAAGAAGGGAAATGAGGACTCAGGGGGATGAAAGCATTATCCAAGAACAGGAAAAAAGGGATTCAGCTGGCTTCAGATAGCGGCTTCACTTAGGATCCCAGAATGGAAGGAGGGGATCTACAGCTGTTGGAGATCTTTGGGGAAGCACCCAAGATAGATGCTTCCCCAACAGAGAAGCAGCAGGTATTCTGCTGAGCCCAGCCTGGCATACTGAGCACACTAAGGGAAAGTCCAGCCCACTGCCATGGTGGCGCAGCAGTTAGAATGCAGCATTGCAGGCTGACTCTGCTCATTGCCAGGAGTTCGATTCTGACCGGTTCAAATTTGATTCAGCCTTCCATCCTTCTGAAGTCGTTAAAATCAGGACACAGATTGCTGGGTGCAATATGCTGATTCTGTAAACCACTTAGTAAAGCACTATGAAGTGGTATATAAGTCTAAGTGCTCTTGCTATTGTTTTCTTTTCATTCTGTCTCTTGTCAAGCCCAGAAATGAGAGAGGAAGATGGAGAGAAAGGGGGAGGAAGCAGGAGCGCTAGACAGCAATAATCTCTGGTGGGAGCAGTGGTGAAATCCAAATTTTTTTATTACTGGTTCTGTGGGTGTGGGTTGGTGGGTGTGGTATGGCTTGGTGGGCGTGGCAGGGGAAAGATACTGCAAAATCCCCATTCCCTCCCCACTCCTGGGGGAAGAATATTGCAAAATCCCCATTCCCACACCACTCTGGGGCCAGCCAGAGGTGGTATTTGCTGGTTCTCCGAACTGCTCAAAATTTCCGCTACCGGTTCTCCAGAACCTGTCAGAACCTGCTGGATTTCACCTCTGGGTGGGATGGAAACTGTGGGGAAACCCTGATACCAGTTGAACATTAGGACTGTGATTTTTGTACCTGTTGTAAATTCCTGCTGTTAATAATGTCATTGTGTTCAGTAGAAATCAGAAAAAGCCTCCACTGTCCCAAAGGTATTTGTTCCAAAAGGACAATTGGACTTTCTTGTTTTTTTTTTAACTTTGAAAACGTTTCACTTCTCATCCAAGAAACTTCTTCAGTTTTCTCAGACTGAAACCAAGAAAGTCCTATTACCTTTTGGAAAAGCACCTTTGTGACACCTACGACCTGGAAGATTGAGAATCTCCACAGAGAGCCTCCAGTGTCTTTTCTGTGTCAATTGTCATGTTTGCAGAAACAATACACCTCCAGATCAAAAAAGAAGACCGTGACACTTGGACGTAGCTTAATTGACAAGTGCCCCAGGTGAAGCGCCTATGAGCCAGGGACCCATCTATCACGTATCAATGGGAAAGAAGTCTCAACCCCCACCCCCACCCCAATCACATGATAGCAGTGTTCCAATATTTAAGGGGCTGACACCAGTGGTGAAATCCTCCGCCGGTCGCCACCGGTTCGCTGCCCACGCATGTGTGCTGTGTGTCAGACACTTGCTGCGTGCACACATGCACCGGATACATGCTGCATGTGTGTGCATGTGCAGTGCACATGAGAGGTGAGTTTCAGCAAGTTCTGACCAGTTCTGGAGAACCGGTAGCGGAAATTTTGAGTAGTTCGGAGAACTGGTAGTAAAAATTCTGAATGGCCTCGCCCCCATTTATTCTCTGCCTCCCGAGTCCCAGCTGATCAGGAGGAAATGGGGATTTTGCAGTAACCTTCCCCTGGAGTGGGGTGGGAATGGAAATTTTACACTATCCTGCCGACCAAGCCATGCCACAGAACTGGTAGTAAAATTTTTTGAAACCCACTACTGATCCACACCAAACGTGCTTTTAGATTTCCTGCTGGTTTTTTTTTTTTTTTAAATTTTTAAAGCATTTTTAACTACCAGTTCCAGAGAACCAGTATTAAAAAAAACTGCTT
This sequence comes from Pantherophis guttatus, assembly GCF_029531705.1. The sequence continues at coordinate 538,798 of NW_026844046.1, read as the reverse complement.
AAAAAGTAAAAAAAAAAAAAAGTTCCAACAATTGCATGTCGCTCAGCTGATCTTCGGAACTTTTTTTAAAAAAACTTTTTAAGCATTTTTTTACTACTGGTTCAGGCGAACCGGTCCAAACCGGTAGCATTTCACCCCTGGCTGCCACAAAGAAGAGGGGGTCAACCTATTCCCCAAAGCACCAGAAGGCATGACAAGAAACAACGGATGAAAATTAATCCAGGAGAGAAGCAACCTAGAATTAAGGAGAGGTTTCCCAGTAGGGGAAGGAGAGGACAATTAACCAGTGGAATGGACTGCCTTCAGAAGTTGTGGGTGCTTCATCACTGGAGGCTTTTAAGAAGAGACTGGACAGCCACTTGTCTGGAATGATATAGGGCAGGAGATTGGACTAGTAGACCTCCAAAGTCCCTTCCAATTCTGTTATTTTGTTAAACAGTGGTCGTGGTTTTATTCATCCAACCCCATCCCATCACACATAAAGAAAAGTCATTGGTGTGTGTTTTTTCTGTCAGGCAGAAGGTAGAGAGGGTAAGAAGCCAGGAGAATCCACCAAACACTTTCCTTAATAGGGCCTTCATTAAAACTGTTCATGACAAGATGATTCTTTGTCTTGTTACTGAGGATGAGTAAGGCTCGCTCGCTCCCCGAGGCAGCGCAATTAAGGCTACTTTTCTCTTGACTCAAGGACTCTTCCCTAAGAAGTGAAATGAGATATTTTGTACTTCTGCTGTGATTTCATTTGAAGGAGGAAATGGAAACACGCTTAATCGTGAGACTGTTTAAAAAAAAATGAAGAAACTAGAGAAAAGTGAGTGTTAGCCTGAAAAAGGAAATAAATCCTTGACAATGAACATTTGCCATTTTGAAAGACTTCGGGGTTACAGTACAGTGACTGAACTTGAGGGAAATCCCCAGGGTGGGAAATACACAGTGGGATAGCTGGTTCACCTGCTATATAGCATGACTGATTGACTCATAGTGTTACCTCCAGAATTGAATACCACAAGTTTGTTGTGGAACTGATAAGGATTTGATGCCTGAATTTGAGAGAGACTTTTACTTGTGGGCTTCTTTGCTCACCCAAAAATACAAATCCCAAGTAATTCAGGCATAGCAAAAAGCACTTTTTAAGGGAGTGGGGATGTCAAGTCCTTTTAGAGCGTATAGAAATGAATAGAATAACAGAGTTGAAAGAGATCATAGAGGTCTTCTAGTCAAGCAGGAGACCTTATATTTATTTATTTATTTGTTTGTTTGTTTGTTTGTTTGTTTATTTATTTATTTATTTATTTATTTATTTATTTATTTATTTATTTATTTTATTCCTATACCGCCCTTCTCCCGAAGGACTCAGGGCGGTGTACAGCCTGATTAAAAACACAAAGACAGACAATATTTAAAAAATAATTAAAATTATTAGATAGTAGGCCCAATTTATAAAACCCCGAATTTAAAACCCAATTTAAAACCTATTAAAATCTTTATATTGATAGCCCAGCCTGGCGGAACAACATGGTTTTGAGGGCACAGCGAAATACACGGAGATCAGAGATTTTGCGAATTTCTGGGGGGAGTTCATTCCAAAGGGCAGGGGCTCCCACAGAGACGGCCCTCCCCCTGGGTGTCGCCAGCCGACATAATTTGGCCGATGGCACCCTGAGGAGACCCTCTCTGTGGGAGCGGACTGGTCGGTGGGAGGCTACTGGTGGCAGAAGACGGTCTCAAAGGTATACCATTTCAGACAAATGGTTGTCCAATTTCTTCTTAACACCTCCAGTGATGGAGCACCCACGACTTCTGAAGGCAAGCCATTCCCTTGATTAGTTGTTCTCACTGCTAGTTGTTCTCACTCTTTATTTCTTGGTTAGATCTCTCCTTCCTAAGTTTCCATCCATTGCTTCTCGTCTTGCCTTCAGGTGCTTTGGAGATAGGTTGACTCCTTCTTCTTTGTGGCAGCCCTTTTGACATTGGAATGATACATGCATTTGGTGTATGTGATACCACAGAAAACAAGTGATCAAACGATAAAAGACACTGATTACCTGTGAGTTTTGAACAACAGAATACATTGATTCTAGAAAAGGGGTCTCCAACCTTGGCAACTTTAAGCCTGGCGGACGTCAACTCCCAGAAAAGCTGGGAAGCTGGCTGGGGAATTCTGGGAGTTGAAGTCCTCCAGACTTAAAGTTGCCAAGGTTGGAGACCCCTATTCTAGATAACATTCCACAAGTGGCAAATGTATGGATTAACTTGCTCTTTCCAGCTGGGTTTGTATCTTTCTTAAAGCTTGCAAGTGTATTCAAGGACTTGAAAAGAGGATCACTATTGTTTAGTGCTGAAACGACAAGTTCCTACGGAAGGAATGGCCTTGGCTAAGAAGACTTTTTTTTTTAAAATGTGTTCCTGAAGTTTTGAAAAAGAAGCCTAGACTGCCATGTTCAGAAGGCTAATACTGTATCAGCTTTTAAAATGTTAACAATGAAGCCTAAAATTCCAGGTAACGATAGCCTATTCAGCAATAAAGAGCCCAGCTCAGTTTGTAGGCTTTTAAAATTGGAAGTGTGGTAGAATTTATTTATTTTTTTTAAAAAAGAATAATACAAAAAAGAGGGGAAGGGAGGAGGAAATCTGCAATTTAATCCAAATAATTTGCCCACCATGCTCTCAATAGAAAAAGAGACAAATTAAAAGAGAATGATTCTGATATATAGGTTACTTAGTTACTTACCATTCAAAGTTCCAATAAATCTACAATGTGTGTGTGTGTGTGTGTGTGTGTGTGTGTGTGTGTGTGTGTGTGTGTACTTACAATCAGTGGTGGGATCCTGCCGGTTTAACAACTGGTTTGGTGATCGCGCAATTTGCATGCACGCGTGCCACACGCACACATGCCTGATGTGTGCTGCACATGCGTGCACAGTTTTATGAAAACTTACCTTCCGCATTACTTCTGGGGAGTAACACAGCTGAGGCGCGGCAATCCGTTCTGCTACATGAATCAGCTGAGAAGATATAGGTCAGTAAAGCACAAGGGCGGGCGGGCAGGCCCAGCTTATCGTCGGAGTTACCGGTTCACCCAAACCGGTCCGAACCAGTAGAATTCCATCCCTGCTTACAACCCAGATTTGAAATTCCAACTGTTTCCCCTCCCTGTAGTCACATGACCGCACTTCAAGCGCTGAGCAACCAGGCCCCATTTGCAGTTTCCCACAGTCATGTGACTGGATTTTATGACAGTTTTGCCAAAGCCTAGCATTTACCTCTGTTTTTTTTGGCAAAAGCTTGCCCATAGCAAACCATTTGGTTTGCTTAATGGCTCTTTTAACAACCACAGTGATTCATTTTAACGACCCCTGCAAACAGGTCATAAAATCAAATTGATTCACCTGACTGACTTATTTTATGAGCGTGGCAAATGACAGCCGTGATGGACTGGCTCCATTATGGTCATAACTTTAAGGACTACCTGTAAGGAGCCTGAGTGGCGTAGGAGGCTAATGCCTCCTATTAAGGCAGCATTTAACATCCAGCTGCCTGCAATTACTGCGAGTTCAATTCTCACCAGGCTCAAGGTCGACTCAGCCTTCCATCCTTTCTAAGGTGGGTAATTTGAGGACCCAGTTTGTGGGGGCAATAAGCTGACTTTGTATAAATATGCAAAAGTATGAAGGCTATTGCTTAACGCATTGTAAGCCACCCTGAGTCTCCGGAGAAGGGCGGCATATAAATCAAATTAATTAAATTAATTAATTAAAAGAGAAATAAATCAATCTACCATCCTTGGACCAGGAAAATTGCAGCTAGGACACTCTTTGCTGCTTCCAAAAAATGTGATATCTGGGAACTTCCTCTGATCATTAAATGATCAGCTGTTTGTCATGTTATTTGATTATTTAACTATGAAACTAAAACTTTGGCAATACATGACTAATGCCGATAAACCCCTTCTTAGCTTAATTTCAGTATTTAAGATACTTATGCAAGGGCTCCCTATCCAAATCAATGTGTATAGAATTGGGTTATACTAGAGACCCTAATTCTACTCTTCCCTCAACTGCAGAAACTCCCTGGGTAACACTGAATTCTCTTTCTTACAACTCAACAGTCAGTGTGGTCTAATGATATAGATGCTACCTAAAAGTGGGGCAGACTCAGTTCTGGTCTCACTTTGGCCATGGAAGTTCCCTCCAGGAGGTTTTGGGTCTGTCCCTGTCTCTCAGTCCAAGAGTCAGGATAGTCTAATGATGAGATTCAGGCTTTCCCCCTCAGCCGTAGAAGATATTTTGGGCAAATTGCTCTCTCAGTATGAGAGAGGGGTTATGGTGGAGGAGTTGGACAGAGAGTGAAAAAAACCCAGGCTGTAGTCCCTCTTGAGCCACAGATGGTCACTTGATCTTTTTTGTCAACAACTGTCTCAGCCCAACTTACCTCACAATGTTATAGTTAGTAGGGAAACACAAAAGGAGAGAATACATTATACGTTGCTTTGAGCTCTTAAATCAAATTATATAAATCTAATAGAGGATTAGATACCGTGTTTCCCCAAAAATAAGACATCCCCCAAAATAAGCCCTCCCCTGAAAATAAGCCCTCTCCGAAAATATTTAAATGCATGTGCAGCCGATCCCCGCCATTTCCTATGGTTAGGGTTAAGGGGTCAGAACTGGAAATCAGGTAAGATGGCAAGAGGAGCCCTGTCTTGCTCCATGTGTCCCAAAATAATAAAACCTCCCCAAAAATAAGGCCAAGCATTTATTTCAGGGTTCAAAAAAATATAAGACAGAGTCTTATTTTGGGAAAACACGGTAGATTTAATAAAGGATGAGAGAGAGAGAGAGAGAGAGAGAGAGAGAGAGAAGAAGAAGGAGGAGGAGGAGGAGGAGGAGGAGGAGTAGAAGGAGAGGAGGATAGATAGATAGATAGATAGATAATGATGAAGAAGATAGAGATAGATAGATAGATAGATAGATAGATAGATAGATAGATAGATAGATATGGATTCATTAATTGATTTCCCTCTGTGGATCCCATTAGATTCTGCAACACAACCCTTGAAATGAGGAAGGAAAGAGCCATTCAAGGGATGGAGAGATCAGAGATCAATTAAGGATCTAAGAAGGCTTCTTGCTAGCCTTTAGGCCAGACTATGATCCATCCTGTCCAGTTTCCCCTGTGCATGATGTTCTACTTTTCCCTCACATCTTCTTCCTGAGTGGTGGAAGTACTAATTTACCTGTAGAGCCATTTGATAGTTGTGGACTTCAACTTACTTTGACAGCAATGGACTTTGACTTCCAGAATTCTCAACATCTGTACACTTCAACTTCTGTGGAATTCCAGAATTTTCCAGCCAGCATATTAGATGGAAGATTCTGGGAGTTGAAGTTTATACGTCTTCAAGTTGTGAAAGTTGAGATATGCTGTTGTAGAGATTCAGAGTCATGTAGCAGAAAGCAAGTTGCTATAAATGCTTGAGTTTTCATCTGTAAAGATGTCCTGCCCAAGAAAGATATAGAAAAGAACTGTTCTGAAAAATTAAGTAGGCCTCCTGAGTCAACCAGCCTTTTGCAGATAAGAGATTTGGCTAGGTGATATTTCATCATATCCTGGCTTCTTTGAGTCATGTCTTGAAGTTGTGGTTTTGAATCCACTGAGGGCCCATCTGAGAGTCTTTTGTAAATTAGAGTTGCATGTATCTCTGCAGCCTCAAAGGTCTTACAGGGCCCTATGTTGTTATTGAAGACTAGCTATGTTAGTCTGTAGAGATCCTCAGTCATCCAGGTCATGGTTGTCCCAAAGGTGCTTTTTCAGGAGGCAACTGGACTTCCTTGTTTTTTTGTTTGAAGACGTTTTGCTTCTCATCCAAGAAGCTTCTTCAGCTCTGACAGGAGAGTGGAGAATGGAATATAAATCCTTCAAAGAAGAAACAAGAAAGTCCAGTTGTCTATGTTAGTGTCTTTGGAATTTTGGAGGGGAGAAGGAGTTATATTGCAACAACGGTTAGTCTGGTCACTGTTATGTTATTTGCAGCCATGTTTATTTATTTGGTAATTATCTTGGGGTGCACTGTAATGGAATAGGTTGGTAACATTTTGGAAGCATAATGGCTCAGCGTTAAAAATGCCTACCTTGTCAGCTGGCCAGCCCAGGTTTAAGACCCAAGCACCACGTGACAGGGTAAGCTCCCATTCCTTGTTCCTTCTCTTGCCCACCTAGCAGCTCGAAACCATGCAAATGCGAGTAGGTAAATAGGTACCACTTCACTGGGAAGGTAACAGCGTTCCATATGCCTCAGCTTACAATCATGCTGGCCACATGACTATAGAAAGAAACATTCTCAGACAATGCTGGCTCCCTCACCTAAGAAATGGGGATGACCACCAACTTCTAGAGTTGGACATGATTGGACAGAGGAAACTTTTACCTTTACTTTGGAAAGAGAAATTGAGATTGCTTAGCATGTATAAGTATCATTTGAGGAATGGGAAGGGGCAAGCAAGACAGGGGCAGGCTCGCCAATAGGGCCAATGGAAACCAGCTATTATTGTTGCAAGGCTAAATCGTGTCCATCTGTTCATCCTGTACAATACTGTTATATTCAAGAAGTGCTTATGGTTGATTGCGCCTTATCCTTACGATATTGCTTCGATCTGTTTCTGGGATGCTAAAGATGTATTCCTGGATTTCAAATTGAAGTTATTATCACTCAGGACTAAAATCAAACCGAACAGAACAACTCATTGAACAGATGCGGTCCATTACAAAATTTCATTTTATTGCTTGGCCTGAATTTAAATACAGAGTGAAACCAAAGTATATTTTACTTTAGCAATACATGTTTTCACCCTCTGCTGAGCAGAGATTTGGAACAAAATAAATAGACAAATAAATAAATACATAAATAAATAAATAAGCCTAATAAAATAATAAAAATATATTTGTAATACTTATACTTAAAAAAAATATTTTTTTCATGGCAACTTGTACAGTACCATAAGGCATTTCTGCCGAAAACCTACATGGTGCCAATGAAATACCAAAAATGTCAGACTTTCTGACATCAGACTGAAGCAGTACAATCCAAGAGAGAATGTTAGAAGCTTTCCAAATAAATTTGGATAGGACTGTACTGTTAGCTGGGGGGGAAAAAACCAGGATTCATAGCCTAGTATTATCCTCTCCCCAAAATTCCAGATAACTCATGTAATATACATGATTAAATCAACACAGTCAAATGATATCAAATATACATAGTATATATATGTACATATAAGTAAATATTCAAATCGTAACCTAGACTGGGGAACAAAGGAACTGGAAATCCTGTTTGAAGATAGCCACACAAGCATTTTACAGTGCCCCAAATACAGGTTCATCGACATGAACCCACGTAACGGGGAAATCACAACTAAATTGTTACACATGTATGCATTCATTGTCTGCAAAAGTGTGGTGTCTTTTTGCAAGGATCTCCTACACTGGGGGGAAAAAAATGCTGAAGTTTCAAGATTATAGGAAAAGCTCAATAAATAAATATTAATAAATAAAAAAGTTTAGACAGTTTAAAAAAGACTCACACTAAGGATGCTAATACTGCCTGCCTACGTATAGGTTTTGTGGACCTCTCTGTAAGCCGGGAAAAAAACAAAACCACCCAATGAAGATATATGAAGTACATGAATGACAACATGACATTGTCATTAGGCATCATAAAGTCTTTTCTTACATAGCAATGACCCCAAAATAAATCTGCGTTGAATGAGTGAAGTCCAGATATTCAGGGTGATTTGTTTTGGCCCACAAGCGAGCACCTTTGTACAGCTGGAAGACGGCCCCTTGATAAATTGATTCAAACCACAGCTTTTTATTGCTGGAGACCTCTTCACAGACAGATTTGATGGATTTTAGCAGTTCTACCTCAGAGTTCAACTCTGAGGACCAGAAGGTGATGCTGTGGGTGAGCAGAAGAGTTTTGCTGCAGTCGTTCTTGTGGAACAAAACCTGAGAGTAAACGAAGTACAACCCGGTAGAAGGCACGATAAGGGAGTTTTCGGTCTTATTCAACTGCATGCCATTCTCCAGGATGGTAGGAATCACATCTGTAGTCCAATTCAATTGTGGTGAATTTTGGGAAGAAGCTGTGAAGTAAAAGGAAATCAGTGTTAGGAAGAAGGACCGGTCAACTTAAAGAAGAATGAATTTCGTGAACTGTACAAATGGTCCTCGACTTATAACAGGTTGTTTAGTGACCCTTCAAAGTTACAACGGCACTGAAAAAAGTTACTCGCGTTGCAGCGTCCCCATGGACCTGTGATCCAAATTCAGATGCTTGGCGTATTTAATGATGCTTGCAGTGTTCTGGGATCATGGGATTCCCTTTTATGACCTTCTGACAAGCAAAGTCAACGGAGAAGCCAGATTCGCTTTTCACCCATGTTACTAACTTAAGAACTGCAGTGATTGACTTAACAACTCTGACAAGACAGGTCATAAAATGGGGGCAAAACTCATTTAACGACTGACTCACTTATAGCAACAGAAATCTTGGTCTCAGTTGTGGTCCTAAGTTGAGAACTACCTGAACCTGTTTCTGAGGCACAATTTCCCTCAGGTGCCTTCCAGGTGTGCTCAACTTCAGCTTCCACAATCCTGTGGTTTCTAAGGTAGCCCATGAGGTTGTGGGAGCCGTAGAATGAGACATCTGGAGGATACCAAGTTGGGGAAAGCTGCTATGAGATGTAGTGGACCTGGGATGTCTTTAATGCCTTGGTGGGCTTAAGGGCCTACAAAACCAGGTTGACCCCACCAAACCTGATCACTATTCCTATAGGAGAAAGGCCGTATTGCACGACTTCAACAGGGGTTTGCAAGGTTTTCTGAAGTAAAAGCTTTCTGTGAAAAATGTCCTATGCTATGGAAGACCCAGTTGCCCACTGAAACTCATTGGATGACTTTCTACTGACCATTCTCTTTCATCTTAGGCACTTAACATAATAAATAAGAAGCCTAAGATGATTGGAGAGAATCGTAGCCAAATTAAGGCAAGTCCAGACCATCAGTGTACAAACTTTCCCCTTTCTTTCATCTTAAGGTGTGGGTTTCATCCTTACAGAATGATAGAAATCATAGAATAGCAGGGTTAGAAGGGACCTTGGAGGCCATCTAGTCCAACCCCCTACTCCAGCAGGAAACCTTATATTGTCTGGATTATTTTGGCACCTCTAACAGAGATGAAAATTGCCAGAAAGGAGAAGGAGTTTATTAGGACAAGGCTGCCGTGCAGACGAAGGCAGAGATAGTCCTTGATTTATGACCACAATTTTGGTTGCTAAGCAAAAGTTAAGTGAGTTTCACCACATTTTACTCAATCCATGACATCTGGCTCCAACAGTCACGTGCAACAGCTTCTTATTGAGCGCAGTCAATTGCAAGTGGGCCAGGAGCCCACGGTTACTGAAATGGCCCCATATTCTCAAAAGTCTGCCTCTTTGCAAAATGTCACAAATTTATTTATTATTTATTTATTAATTTTATTTCTATACCGCCCTTCTCCCGAAGGACTCAGGGCGGTGTACAGCCTGATTAAAAGCACAAAGACAAACAAAATTTAAAAATAATTTAAAATTATTAAATAATTGGCTCAATTATAAAACCCCCAAATTTAAAATCCCATTTTTAAAACCAATTAAAATCTTTACATTGATAGCCCGGCCTGGCGGAACAACAAGGTTTTGAGGGCACAGCGAAATACACGGAGATGCTTCTTCTTTCCAAGCATTTTATTTTCATCAAATCAGAAAGGCAGCACAAGAAGCCCATCTGAACCTGAGGCCCATCTGAAGCCTTTCTCCAGCCAACACCACCCCTTTCAAGCCATTTAAAGTATCTCCTCACCAACAGCGTGGGCAGCTGGTTTTCCAGACCTCAAGGCTTGCACTTTCATTGTGGCGGGCAAATGATCTATAAAAAATGAAAGAAAAAGACAGCGTCAAATAATGCATCAAAACCAATCACTTTCATCAGAGCGAGATGCTGTGTGTTCTATAGCTGGCTAGAGAATTGATATATTGATATATTCCAACTGTCCATGACAAGCAAATATTATTCCAATTAATTCAGTGGGGCATTCTTGGCTTCTGATCATCTTCCCTCAAGAACTGGGAAGATGCTAAATCCATATACTTAAGTATTAAGCATTGAGTTTTTAGCATGGATATATGTTGGTTGTGGACTATGTCTCAATTCTGGCCACTCCCAATCAGTATAGTAAATATCCAATCTGAGTAGAAATGAAGGAATATAAGATAGTAATAGATCTATGAAGCATCAGGTTGGAAAATTTATTCACAGTTTACTACTGCGTTGGCAAAACTTTCTTAAAGAAATAAGACAGCTTAGAAACACTTACCAGAAAATGAATTTCCCTGTAGTTTAGAGTCCTGGAAAAGAAATTGGGAAAAGAAATTAATAAGGATGATGCAGTAATGCCACTACTATTATTAATGCAATTATTGTATACGTTGTTTTTAAAAAATGGCAGTTCTAAATGTCGGTTAAATAAGCACGTCTGAAATGTAAGATTAACAGAAGAAAACCCTGCAAAGACATAGAAAACTAGAGATAGGCATTCATTATTAAATGGGCCCATGGGTACTGATCATCCACTCCCGAAGGACTGCTGAACGCTTATTGTACAGGTAAATTCTATATGCCTCCAACAAGTGGCTGATTGAGCAATAAATTTTTGCATAAAATAAGTATTTTGGGAGAGTAATATCTATCTATCGCCTATCTATCTATCTATCTATCTATCTATCTATCTATCTATCTATCTATATTCCTTTTATTGGAGATATTTTAAGCCAACAATGTTTACCATCAGCTTTCCATTACTTATTTTTTAAAACCTCAAATAAGTGTTAAGCTTATATGGGAGTGGGGGGAGAGTTAATTTAGTGCAAAATGTAGCATTAGCATAATCTTTCTCATAATTTTCATCCTCCTCCAAATAGAGCTGTTTGCTTTTTCCCTTACTTTATTCAGAAGATTTTTTTTAACTCAACATTTCTTCATTCTAAAGCGGAGAATCACTCACTTGCAAGTTCACCCCCGTCTCATTTCACGATAAGCACCCATCAAAACTTTTCTAATAGCCACTCACTCTTCAAACCATCTCGTTTTTTACTAACCTGCTTTTCAGACAACCCAAATGCGTCCAGTTGCAAGAGGGCAAAGACGGTTACGGCTCCGATCAGAAGCAAGAAGGAACAGATGCTGAGACACTTCCAGTGGTTGTTTTTCGGAGAGGGTTCCCGGAGGACAACGATGCTCCCTTTCTCCACATCGTGCACCAATTGCTCAGAACTCATGGTGGATGGTTGGGCTTTAGAAAAAGGCAGAGCAATTCTTTCGGTGGACGTGGTAAAAAGTTGATTCTCTTTCAAGCAAATAGAAGCTCCCTGGTTTTTTGTTTTTTTTTTCCCCTTTCTTTCTCAGGTTGATTTCACGGGTGCTACTGCTTAAATTTAGACTGCTTCAAAAATTCAGCCACCAGTCAAAGAAAGAAGCAGTGGTAGATGATTCTTGCAGATGAAAAAAGAGTTCTGTTTCGGTTGATTTGTAGCCTCCTTGGAATTCACTTGAGGGATTTTGTTGCTGCTTCTTGGCTTTTCCCCTCCACCTTATTTTTCTTTTAGCTCTTCTTTCCTTCTGCTCTTAACTCAGAGGAGGCTTCGCTGTTTGAACACTCTTGTGGCAGCTTCCCTTTTAAACCCTTCTGAAAGCGAAGTCCTGTACTATCCCCGCCCACATCTAGCAACTCATGAGCAAGAGGAAAAAAGCAGAAAGAGGAAACGGTTACAGAAAAAGCCTATGAAACGTCTTGGAATCTGACTGAGGTTGGTACTTTCAGATGGCAGGCTGACACCCCGCCCGTTTTTTGGCCGGGTTTCTTTGTAAAACTGGAAGAGCAGGTTATTTAATGAGTGCGATAAATAAATTCACTCTTCATTTTCCTGGCTCAGTTAACAGATGGCAGGGATACAATAAGAGAGGACTTTCAAAAGAGGTGCCTTCGATAAACCTCTTTCCTTTGCAGAGGTATTTCTGCGCAGGATATTTCTAGATAAACTGAGGAAGGTTAAGCGGAGAAAAAAACTATTATGTGGTGTTTGTAGTTATCAATATGCTGGCAGCACCTTCCTTAGTGCCTACGAACTTCTGGTTTCCCTGATTTTCTTTTCTTTTTCTACATTTTAAAAACAGGTGTCAGCAAGTCGTAAAGCACCATCTCCCAAATCTGTGGACGTTCTCAGTCATTCAGGTCATGGTTGTCCCAAAAGTGCATTTTTTTTTGCAAGAGGCGAACTGGACTTTCTGGTTTTCCTTTGAAGACTTTTCACTTCTCATCCAGGAAGCTTCTTGGATGAAAAGCGAAACATCTCCAAAGAAAAAACAGAAAGTCCAGTTGTTTCTTGAAAAAAATCACCTTTGGGACATTGTTTCCCATAATCACTTCTATGGCCTTTGAAGGGTTCCAATAAACTTTATTAGAAACTAAAAATGCTTCACAGATGCAGCTACGTTATTTGGACATCCCCCATCCCCAAAAAATACAAATGTAACCAGAGACAGTCGTGGCCATTTAAGAAGCAGCGGTCATGCAAGGGACCCGTCCAATTCGGATAAGTTGGTGCTTTGTACATCCTCTTCTAAGTTGGTGGAAACACCTAAAACTTATTTTCAAAATCCCAATTGTGTTTATTGCCCCCTCCTCCAACTATGAGAACCCCTGGAATAGATGCAGGGGGTGTCTGCAGAACGTGATCCAACAAATCGAGATGGCAACCATGATGATGTAATCAAAGATCTGCCTGTTTTTATATGTGCATCTCCCTTAAGAATGGGTGGAACGTTGATCATAACACTGGAAAGCACCTTGATTTTTCTTTTTGGACCATAGCTGTGCCTTGGGGGCATGTGCAAAAGCATTTCTACTGAAATTAGGTAAGCCTTCCTGAGTGATTTAGGAGCCTCCTAGATCCAAATATATAAATAAATAGCACTTTGTCATCCCTCACTTTCCCATTCTGAACATCCACACGAGATGAGTTGACTGTATAAATTTGAGCAATATATAAATATTCTGAGGTGCACCCGGTAGCTGGTTCCCTCTTAATAAGAACATTTACTAATTCAATTAATGTGTCTGTTATACAACACCCATGCCTGCACATTAGCTGTTAAGAAAGGCTATTGCTAGTAATCTTTCCCTTTGCACAAAACTCCCTTTTAATCTAACATTGTGGAATTTGACAAGGATATTTCCACCAAAAGGGGCGGAAATTACTGTACTTTTGCCATTGCTATACTTTTCAGCATAGCTCACCCTCTAATCATACGTTTATGGGCACTTAAAAATCAGAATCAGAATACAGCTGTAAGAGAGTCTTCCAGTCCAGCCCCCTACTCAATCAGGAGACCCTGTAACATTTCAGACAAGTGACTGTCCAGTCTCTTCTTAAAAACCTCCAATGATGGCCCATGATTTCTGAAGGCAAAGCTGTTCCACTAGTTAATTGTCCTCACTGTTACAAATTTTCCCCTTAATGCCAGTTTCCTTCTCTCCTTGATGAGTTTCCATCCATTGTTTCTTGTCCTGGTGGTTTGGAAAATAAATATTTATAATAAAGCGGGTGCTTTGGAAAATAAAATAAATAAATGATATTAGCAAAGCATGGTCCAAATAGCCGGAATGGATGTTTATAAAATTTGACAACTTTCAATTTCTCATTAGTTTTCTGGTGAATGATCAGTTTGATTAAGAACCAAAATTCTACAACTCTTTTGTTTGTTCTCCGTGTGAGAGAACCAATTCCCCCCACCTACCCCAAATTATTCCTCTGAAACAAGAGACTACTGTATGTTAGACTGGACTACATGTAATGGTATGTGGGAAAGATGTTGGGAGAGAGGGTGGAGAGATGCTGGTAAGGGAATGGTCAGATAAGAGGGGACATAGCCCACAGCTGAATAGTGGGTGGAACAAGAGGCTCAGAAATGACCTTCCCTAGTTTTTTCAGGCTGTAAAGAAAACAATGGGAGATTTGTCCTTTCAGACTTGCGAGATTGTCAATCTTGCAAAGTAGACGAGGCAGGAAATACGACCAGATGTGTTCATTCTACTTTAAGGCTGAATTAGTCGAATCTTCTTAGTGAGATTAGTATGCAATCTCATTTGCAAAGGCCAATGCTGCTTGGAGCTGCTGAGAATCTATCCGAAAGGTTTCAATCTGATTATCATCCTATGGTAATATTGCATCCCAGCTTCTTCTACTCATTAACCATTTATGTTTAGAATGTAACATCTACCATATGAACTGGCTGGGTCATATTTATAACCCATCTATCCAAGGATATCCATACTGACTGGGGAATTCTGGCAGTTGCAGTCCAGATAATCTTGAAATTGCCAAGTGTCAGAAACACTGGTTTGTAATGATTTGTTTCTGGAACTCTGCACTTTGATATGGCCAAAGGGCTAATCAATAAATAAATTCATTCAATTCATTCATTCACTGCTTTAGGCCTATCCATTCTGTCTCACATAACTGAAAATACAAGTTATTTCCTTTCATCTTGAAATTTGAGTGATGGCCAAATGTCCAGTACTTGCCCCCTATTAATGCCCCCCCCAATAGTGACACGACACCCACCAGATATATCATGGGAGCACCAGTTCCTATTTGTCTGATGAAAAACTGTAGAGATAAAATTTGGGTGCAAGAGGTTTTGCAAATTTTGCTCAATTTGGGTTTACCAGTGTGGAAAATCCCTGATTCTCTACTTCAGTTACTTCACCAGAGGATTTTCCCCTATTCCTTTCTGACTTCATGATTTGGCTGAAGAAATAGGACTTACTACTTCATTTTTTCATGTTTCCAAGTTGGAATTTGAAAGTGAAACCAGAACTGTTGAGGAAGAAAGTTCTGTGAATTCCATTTTATTCTTTGGCTGGCTTAGGTGTTTTGTTTTGTTTTTCTGAGTTAACCATTTATTCATCGAGGTTCAACTGTTTTACCTTAAGTTTTTAATACAGAGTTCTCTCAAGGGAACTAACAATTTGGAACACCATAGAAATGAATGTACATCAACATGTACATACTATTAACCCCTTCTCCAATTCCTTCTCCAAGGAATTTAGAGAAATGTCAGAAAGATTTTAGATTAAGTCAAAGGCCTTGTTATCCCTTTTTAGTACAGTTCACTGGTCTTTTCCTCAGGGAAGGACCACATAACACGGTCCTCCAGCCATCCCCAGCCCTTTTTCCTCCACTACAAGTCAAAAACATGTTTTCTGACTTGGTAGGCTTCTCCCTTTCTCCCTCTTTTTTCCTTTTTAAAAAAAAACAAATTTATTGATGGCCTTGTCTTTAAAAAAAATAATAATCAAAAATTGAAAAGTTAAATTGAACAATCAAATTAAAAAATTAAAAATCAAAGTAAAAATTTAAACATTAAAGGTCAAAATTAAAAATTAAGGTAAAGATTTAAAAATTAAAGGTAAAAATTAAAGTAAAAATTTAAAAATTAAAGTAATACTTTTTTCAAGGATAGATCGGGAAAAATAGTTAAACCTGTCCTTCCTTCCTTCCTTCCTTCCTTCCTTCCTTCCTTCCTTCCTTCCTTCCTCCCTCCCTCCCTCCCTCCCTCCCTCCTAGAAAGAAACTTTCCTTTATCATCCATTATCTAGCAGTTTCCTTTATTGTTCCTCACCTACCCACAGAAATATTTCCAAATTAAAGCAACTTCAGGTAGTTCAGGTAGTTTTGATGGCAATAGAGCCTGCCCATTATGGTTTCAAGTGATGATGGTCATTAAGTGAGATGGTCTTGCTTAACGACCCCACTCCATGCTCTCCCTGATGCAGCCATTAAACGAACCCACAGCTCGTTAAGCAGAGCATGGGATGCCTCAAGAGGGAGGCCCTGGGAGGCCTAGTGCAGGCCTTAATCCTCTATCTTGGGCCTCCCAAGTCCTCCTCCACTCCTTGAGACACCTGGTGCTCCGTTCTGCTTCTCTGGGTTCCTGCAGACTTTGGGCCTGACTGACTCCCCTACTCAGTGTCCATAAGCTTTTGGTCTGCTCCAAATCCAGCCACTTAGCCACCCAAGGGAGTCTGCAGCCAGGCAGTAGAAGCTACTCGGTATCATTATTATGATTATTATTACTCTGTTGTTTTGCATGTACACTGAGAGCTTCTGCATCGGAGACAACTTCTTTGTGTGTCCAATCACACTTGGCAAAATAAATTCTACACTACGCTACTCTACTCTACTCTACTCCACTCCACTCCAGTCCACTCCACTCCACTCCTCTCTTATTCTATTCTATTCTATTCTATTCTATTCTATTCTATTCTATTCTATTCTATTCTATTCTATTCTATTCTATTCTATTCTACTCCATTCCATTCCATTCCATTCCATTCCATTCCATTCCATTCCATTCCATATTCTATATTCTATATTCTATATTCTATATTCTATATTCTATATTCTATATTCTATATTCTATTCTATTCTACCCCACCCTATACTACTACTACTACTCTTATTCTCTGCATCAAATGTTCAAAGTAGGATAATTTGAACCTGGTCATTTGTGCCTCAAGAGGAAATTCTGGATTTATTTGTTTAGTGATCTGTCATTTGGGGTTTTTTGGGCTGTCCACAGTATTCTCCGGGGTCTTCTCCAACATCAAAGTTCAAAGGTCTTGCTATCGGTCTCTTTACAGTCCAACTTCCACTTCCACAGTTTAAGGGAATGCCATGCTTTGCACGATTCTAATTCTTTGCAGGTAATAAAACACAGCACGGCCTTTGAATATTTTATTATTTATTGTATTTATTTTAGTTATTAAATTTTTATGCTTCCCATCTCTCCTACCAGGTGACTCGGGTTGGCTTACAAGTTATAAAACAGGTCAACATAATTAATATCTTAAAACATTAAAGCTGCACAAATTAAAATAGTATTAAAAACTGTATTAAACCACAGCTAAGAGATTTAAGAGATGGATAGGGCAGGGATGAGGACTTTTTACCCTGCCAGCCACCTCCAGGGCTGAATACCCTTCCTCAGGATCCTGAATGCTGCCCGGCTCATCCCGCCAGTGGAGCCGCTCACGGCAGAATGCAGCGAGGCTCGTTGTGCTGGTGGAGCTGTTCTTGGCTGAACGCCACGCATCTCTTCTTGCTGGTGGAGCTGCTCGCGGCAGAACACCGTGAGGTTTGTTGCACCGATGGAGCCGCTCACAGCACAAAGCGTCGAGGCTTGTTCTGCTGGTGGAGCTGTTCGCGGCAAAATGCTGCGAGTCTCGTCTTGCTGGTGCTGCCACTCACGTGCAACAACACAACACACCACGTACCATCCAGCTGCAAGCAGCTCCATCAGCGAGACAAGGTAAACGGGTGCAGGGCGCATGGGGCACCTTCACCCACCATCCTCGCCCTAGCTTGATTTTTACACCTGCACCTCGCCCCACCTCATACAGCCAGATGTGGGCGGGTCTTAACTAGGGCTTATTTTTGAGGTACAGCTTAGATTAGGCGCAGGTGTGAGAATTGTACTAGGGCTTCTTTTTGGGGTAGGTCGTATTTTTGGGGAAACACATTATTATTATTATTATTATTGTCATCTTTTCTTCATTAAACATGAAACTCAGTGAACCGAACGTTTAAAAATGTGTCATAAATATGATTGACTGGCGCTGATGGTTGATACGGGTTTATTTATTTTTATTTTATTTTATATCCAATTTATATACCACCCTTCTCCCTGAGGACTTAGGGCAGTGTACAGCCGAATAAAAACATAAATTAGAAACATCAAAATAGTATTAAAAGGATATATATAAATTTGGCCCCTTAATTTAAAAACAATAACAAACCAATTTAAAACATTTTAAAAAGTTAAGCCAGCCCGGCTTGCTGAAAAAAGAAGGTTTTAAGGGCACGGCGGAAGGCACCGAGGTCTTGGATTCTCCTTATCTCTGGGGGCAGTTGGTTCCAGAGGGTGGGTGCCCCCACAGAGAAGGCCCTCCCCCTGGGGGTCACCAGCCTACATTGTTTGGCTGATGGCACCCCGAGGAGGCCCTCTCTGTGGGAGCGCACAGGTCGATGGGAGGCCGTTGGTAGCAGCAGGCGGTCTCGAAGATATCTAGGTCCTATGCCATGGAGCACTTTAAAGGTGATAACCAACACCTTGAAGCGCACCCGGAAGACCACTGGGAGCCAGTGCAGGTCACGCAGGAGAGGTGTTGTATGGGAGCGCCATGCAACTCCTGTAACTACCCGCGCGGCCGCATTCTGGACCAGTTGGAGCCTCTGGGTGCCCCTCAAGGGGAGCCCCATGTAGAAAGCGTTGCAGTAGTCCAGGCGAGAGGTGACGAGGGCATGAGTGCTGCCAGCATCCTAGGTATCAACCAAGGATCTTCTTAAAATGTATGATGTTCCGAGTAGCACAATTTTTTGCAGTTCCGCTGGTGTTATAGCAGGAAGCTGCAATTTCTTGATGTACTTTGTAAAATTCTTGGACATGGTACCAAGTGCCCCGATGACAATGGGTATCACTGTGACATGTTTCATCCATAGCCGTGTAGTTTCTCGCGGCCAGGTCGCGATATTTCATGATTTTTTCCAGTTCTTTTTCTTCAACTCTGGCGTCTCCTGGTACCACAATGTCAATAAATTGTATGTTTCAGTTTTTGACAACTGTGATATCTGGAATGTAATTATTATTATTATTATTATTATTATTATTATTATTATTATTATTATTATTATTATTATTATTATTATTATATGTTATGGGCCATTTAGTTGCACTTCTGTTACAGTGATTTTACAACTGATTATTTTGTTTTTATTCTATATTTATACTATGCGTGATAAAGCAATTTGCCACAACTTCCTATTATTGCCTAAGATGGCTTGAACCCTCGTCCTTTTTTTAGAAATTATGAAATGCTATCAACTGGATGGAAAAGAAAGATTTTATTACAAAACATCATTCTCTCCTGAAAACTGAAATTCTGGAAGCTGGAAGTTGACTGTCTTATGCTTATGCAGCTGCCTGAAAAATGAAAGTGAGAATGGAATTTCCCATAGTGGAGCTCGATTTTCTGTGCTCAAACTTCCTTGTTAACAACACTGAAGATAAATTATATTAACTCCTTTTCTTCTTTCCTCAATAGCTTGTTATCAGTATATATTATTTATATATAGCAAGTTCAATATGGGAATTCCTTTGAACTGTAAAAAATAACACTTAAACAGGTAAATCCAATAGATATAATCAAACAAAAGTACCAATAAAAACAATACTGCTGTTTAAAATAAAATTATGGATAATGTCCAGTTATGTCCTTGCCCAATTTATTGTAAATTGCTAGAGAATACCCCAGAATTTCTTTTCTCTTATTAGATGCACTTTTATTCCTGCATTTAAACAATGCAGCTTTGCAAATCAGATAGAAAATTAAAGTGTCCATCCTCTTCTGGAAGAAGGTTTTTTTGGACCTCCCTTTTATTGGTGTTCACATATCTGGCTGGCCTGTGGAGATTCTCAGTCATCAAGATCAAAGGTGTTTTGTTTTTGTTTTTTTTGAGAACAGAAAAAGCTTCTTGGATGAGAAGCGAAACATCCTCAAGGAAAAACAAGGAAGTCCAATTGTCTTTAGAAAAAAAAACAAAGCACGAACTGAAGAAGCTTCTTGGATGAGAAGTGAAACTTCTTCAAGAAAAAACAAAGTAGTTCAATTGTCTTTAGGGGAAAAAGAAAGCACGAACTGAAGAAGCTTCTTGGATGAGAAGTGAAACTTCTTCAAGGAAAAACAAAGAAGTCCAGTAGTTTTGGGGGAGGGGAAGCATCTTTGGGATAGCTAGCTAGTCTTCATATTTCACTATCGGAAGCAGTGAAGGAGATAGCTTCCTTTCACATTCTGGATATGAAACCCAATTGTTCTGGCAGTAAAATCTCCCTTCAGCCTCCAGGCTCATCTGTTGTCAGAAGTCCGCAGGTTAATTTAGGTGACACCAGGTGACACCTGGGCGGCCACATCACAAGCTTTCTCAACCTTGGCAACTTTTATGAGGTGTGGACTTCGATTCCTAGAATTTCCCAGCCAGGAATATAATGATTGTGCACATGTGATTGTTTATTGAGCAAATTTCTGCACACACACACCCCCATCTCCCTCAAAATAAATATATATTGATATGTGGGCACAAAGAGATATAAACTCTTTTTATATAGCTTCCTTTCATCCTTCAAATGCAAAAGTATTTTCTAATTTAAAAAAGAGCTTCCCAGTGGAGAGGGGAGGAAAATCAGTAGATAGTTATATTGCTGTCACATATCTGGAGTGTTCTACCTCAGCAGAGAGGTCTGATTGCAGCTGAAATTATAAACCTTACAGTATCACAATTATTATTTTTTGAATGTGAAGAAGAAATATGGTACTTTTCTTTTAATTACTGGCTTCATAATTTATCTTTGGTCATATGTTATACATACTATCACATGCACGGGCATATTAATAGAATTAAGTTTATATGCACATATCTCAGTGCATCTCTCGCTCTTTCACCTATTTTACACTAACATCTAAATATCTATTATCTCTCCCTCTATCTATTTCTCTCTCTCTCCCCCCTTCCTTCCTTCATCTATCTATCTATCTATCTATCTATCTATCTATCTATCTATCTATCTATCTATCTATCTATCTATCTATCTATCTATCTATCTATCTATCCATCTATCTCTATCTCTATCTCTATCTCTCTATCTCTCTATCATCTATCTATCTATCTATCTATCTATCTATCTATCTATCTATCTATCTATCTATCTATCTATCTATCTATCTATCTATCTATCTATCTATCTATCATATATTCTCTCTCCCCCTCCCTCCCTCCCCCCTCTCCTCAGACATTTATTTTAAGCTGTCAGTTCCGCCACACTAAATCTGGCTACGGATGTCAGCAAAACCTGATTGCTTAATACAGCACTGGATATTTCCCAGGGCCTCAGAGGAAGTGATACAATGCCCATTTCCTGTTTCCTGATCCCTGATCTGAAACTCGAGCCATTGCTACAAGGGAGAGGAAAGAGTGAATTTTCCTACGCCTAAAGAGTTGTCTCCATCTAGGCATCTCCCTGATTATGAAAGTACTAAATTAAAACTGTCACTCTCTCTCTCACACACACACACAATCAGTGGTGAGTTCCTCCCGGTTCCGCCCGGTTCCGCCGAGCCGGTAGGGATGACGATATGATGTCATCGAACTGGTTCTGCTCCCCGCCCCCCCGCATTATTCTTATCTTTTATTTGGCCCCACCCCCAATCTATTGCTGCCTCCTGAGTTTAAACTCTTGCTGCGGGGCTTCAAAGAGCCGTCCTACAACAGATGAGTGTTAAAAGGCAGTGTGCTGGTAGACCGGTGCCTCCAAAAACAAATGAGTAGACCGGTGCCTGCAAAAATAAATGGGTAGACCAGTGCCTGCAAAAACAAATGAGTAGACCGGTACAGCTCTGCAAGCAGTTAAAAGCCTGGTAGACCAGTATCTAATCCTAAAGAATTGTCACATGACCATCAAGCCACGCCCACAAAATAAGCCACACCCACAGAACCAGTAGTAAAAAAAATTAGAACCCACCCCTGCACAAAATGCACACATACAGACTGTACATGCACTTTGTCCCACCTTAGGCACAAAGCCAATTGGGTGACACTAGGTCACTCTCTCTCTCTCTCTCTCTCTCTCTCTCTCTCTCTCTCTCTCTCTCAGTTCGATCCTGACCTGCTCACAGTTGACTCAGCCTTCCATCCAGTGGTGGGTTGCTGCTGGTTCGGACCGGTAGTTCCAACAGCGGCTTGGCCCAGCCACCCGCCCTGGCGCTATCACGTCCTTCATAAGAGCCAGTTTTTGGATGCCGCCGCACGCTCACATTTTTGGTTCTGGGCGAACTGGTTATTACACCCACCTCTGCTTCCATCCTTCTGAGATTGGTAAAATGAGGACCCAGATTGGTGGAGGACAATATGCTGACTCTGTAAACCGCTTAGAGAGGGCTGTGAAGCCCTGTGAAGCGGTATATAAGTCTAAGGATTATTGCTATCGCTACATATAGTACTATAATAATAAATTAGAACTGTCAATATAGGAGATTTTGTTAAATACATGTGTGTGTGTGTGTGTGTCTATATATACAGGTAGTCCTTAACTTACAACAGTTCATTTAGTGACCGTTACAATGGCACTGAAATGTCATAAAATGGGGCAAAACTCATTTAAACAACAGAAATTTTGGGCTCAATTGTGGTCATAACTCAAGGACAATCTATATACAGAGACTGAGAGAGTGCTCAAGATTGGACTATCAGATCTTTAACGTGTTTTCTGATCTCAGCAATGGAATTCCTTTCTTTTCCCTGTGCTGATTGACGCTTTCTTTTTCCTTTCATTCAATTGTGTCTGATTCTCAGAATCTGTCTGGATGTCCCTGAAGTTTTTTTGGTGAAGTTTTCCAGAACTGGTTTTCCATCGCCTCTTCTTAAGGGTTGGGTGAAAGTTACTCGCCCAAGGTCACCCAGATGGCTTTCTGCCTAAGGCAGGATAGGAACTCTCTGTCTCCCGATTTTTAGCTTGATACCTTAATGCTACATCAAACTGGTTCTTAGCTTTATACATTTAAGCTTCTGTCATAGCTTGAGATCCGTTAGGTTAAAAAGAGACAGTTGGATATTTCCATCTAGAGAGTAATGTTATCCCTTCTTCCATTGAATTCTAAGAGGTGTATATAGCTTAAATAAGTTTTTAGAGGCTGTGTAAATTATTGATTTTTTAAAAATTGTAATTGTGTTTCAATCCACTCTTATGCTTTTCAAAAAAAAAATCTTAGCTGAATTGTATTTCCGCATTTGGGAGTTGTTAAGGTGGGATATAATTTAATAAATTGTCAGTACATAAATTCCAAGTTACAGAATAAACAAAATAATAGAAAACAGAGTTGGAAGGAACTTTGAAAGTCTTCTAGTCTAAGTCCCTGCTCAAGCAGAAAACTCTATGCCATTTCAGTCAAATGACTTTCCAGTCTCTTCTTAAAAACTTCCAGTGATGGAGCACCCACAATTTCTGGAGTTACGTCATTCCACTGATCAATTGTTCTAACTGTCAGGAAATTTCTCCTTAGTTCTAGGTTGGTTCTCTCCTTGATTAATTTCCATACATTGCTTCTCGTCCTGCCCTCAGGTGCTCTCGAGAATAGATTGACCTCCCCTTTTATGGCAGTCCCTTAGACATTGGAATTCTGCTATCATATCACTCCTTAGAAGAAACTCCTTTGCAAAGTCATCGTTAATGTACACAGCTTGCATATGAACTTATGGTCAGATTGCCAGAATCTCCTGCAGGTTTCGGGATTGCAAGCGGTTTTAAAACCAGTAGCTAAAGATAAGGAGAATGGAGAATGGTTCACCGAGGAGCATGGGTGAAATCCAGCAGGTTCTGACAGGTTCTGGAGAACCGGTAGTGGAAATTTTGAGTAGTTTCGGAGAACTGTCAAATACCACCCCTGGCTGGCCCTAGAGTGGGGTGGGAATGGAGATTTTGCAATAGCCTTCCCCCAGGAGTGGGGAGGGAATGGAGATTTTGCAGCATCCTTCCCCTGCCACGTCCACCAAACCACGCCCACAGAACCGGTAGGGAAAATTTTTGAATTTCACCCCTGCTGAGGAGGTGACACCTGACAAGTTAACGGCCTAAGTCTTCAATTGGAAAAAAAAAAAATGAATCAATACTTGGTGATGTAATGCAAAAGTTAGATAACTACAACGAGATGTCAAAAACACAAAAACACTTCGTTTCCTTATTTCTGCCGCCTTGAAATGTCAGGAGACGATCAGCTGCATTTTTTTAATATTTCATGATTACAAAATATTCTATGTGTCATTGGCTATTAATATCTTGAAGGAAGACATGTGTTTTACAGGTTTTCCCCAGACAGACCAACAAGGGTTAAAAGGGACCTTGGAGGTCTTCTAGTCCAGCCATCCTCAACCTTTCTGGCTTTGTGGAAACTGGTGGCGCCGTCGGCAATGGGGGAAGAGAAGATCGTTCCATGCAAACAGTGGGGTGCATGTGTGTGTGAGACATGCACGCTGGCCGTTTGCAGAAATGGAGCCTTGCGCGTGAGCACGTGTGACTGGCGCAAGTGGAGTTGCGTGCATGAGCAGGCTCACACACCATTGTGTGACCCAGTTCTGAATGGGCCTCGTTCTGGGCTGGGGCGGATTGGGGATCCCTGTTCTAGTTTCACCCCTTTGCTCAAGCAGGGAAACCCTACACCATTTCAGGCACAAAGGCTTTAACTCCCAACTTTTCTTTCAGGGCAGTAGAAAGAAAATAATAGCGTTGACCTTTTTACTTCGACATAATTAATATATCCTAGCCATTTCTATAACAACTAATCTATCTAATCGGTAAATCCCAAAATCAGAATTTCATTTTTTTTATTTGTCTTGAGCACAAAGTCTAGAAGTGATTTCCCAAATAGAAACAATAGATATATTTTTTCTTTAATTAAAGCAGTCAATTTGCCGCCCCCCCCCAAACAGAATAATAGAGTTGGAAGGGGCCTTGGAGGTCTTCTAGTCCAACCCCCTGCACAAGCAGGAAATAACCTGTACCATTTCAGACAAATGATTTTCCAATCTCTTCTTAAAAGCCTCAGGTATTGGACTGTATTCTATAGGTTGGGAGCAGTGATGGGTTTCAAATTTTTTTACTACCGGTTCTGTGGGTGTGGCCTGGTGGGTGTGGCGTGGCCTGGTGGGTGTGGCAGGGAAAGGATATTGTAAAATCTCCATTCCCTCCCCACTCCAGGGGAAGGTTACTGCAAAATCCCCATTTCCTCCCGATCAGCTGGGACTCAGGAGGCAAAGAATAGATGGGGGCGGGGCCAGTCAGAATTTTTACTACCGGTTCTCCGAACTACTCAAAATTTCCGCTACCGGTTCTCCAGAACTGGTCAGAACCTGCAGAAACCCACCTCCGGTTGGGAGTAATGCAAGAAAGGGATCTCTCCCCCCACATGTCAGATTAAAGAACGGACGAGAAAGTATCTTCAAAACAACCTTCCAGCTGAACAGTTTCATTATAGGTAGGGGTAGGCCTTCAGATAACATGTCCTAAGCCCCTTGGGGCTTTCAAAGCCAATACAGGTAGTCCTCGACGTATGACCACCAGGGAGCCCAATATTTCTGCTGCTAAGTGTCCCATCTTACAACCTTTTTTGTAGCAGTTGTTAAGTGAGTCACTGCAGCTGTTAAATTGGCAATGTGGCTGTAAAGTGAATCTGGCTTCCTCATTGAGTTTGCTCATCAGGAGGTTGCCAAAGGTAAATGACATGACCTCAGGACACTGCAATCGTCATACATATGAGTCAGTTGCCAAGCGTCTGAATTTTGAACACCTGACCACAGGGTTGCTGCAATGGTTGTACTGTAAGTGTAATAAATGGTCATAAGTCACTTTTCTTTTTACTTGCTGGTTTCTGAGCAATCTTCTGATGAACAGAATTTGGTACCTCTTTAGAAAGAGGATTTGCAGGAAACAGGGTCATCCTAAAAAGGTGACACTGATAACAGTATCAAAACTGTACCGCTACATTATCTATCTATCTATCTATCTATCTATCTATCTATCTATCTATCTATCTATCTATCTATCATCTCTCTCTCATCTCTCTCTCATCTCTCTATCTTCTATCAATCTATCATCTATCTATCATCACTGTCTTTATCTATCTATCTATCTATCTATCATCTATCTATCTATCTATCATCTATCTATCTATCTATCTATCATATCTCTATCATCTATCTATCTATTTATCTATCTATCATCATAATCATTTCTCTCTATCATCTATCTATCTATCATCTATCTTCTATCGATTTATCATCTATCTATCATCACTGCCTCTATCTATCTATCATCTATCTATCTATCTATCTGTCTATCTATCTATCTATCTATCTATCATCATAATCATTTCTATCATCTATCTATCATCACTGTCTCTATCTATCTATCTATCTATCATCTATCTATCTATTATCTATCTATCTATCATCTATCATCTATCTATCTTCTATCGATTTATCATCTATCTATCATCACTGTCTCTATCTATCTATCATCTATCTATCATCATAATCATTTCTCTCTATCATCTATCTATCATCACTGTCTCTATCTATCTATCATCTATCTATCATCATAATCATTTCTCTCTATCATCTATCTATCTATCTATCTGTCTGTCTGTCTGTCTGTCTGTCTGTCTGTCTGTCTGTCATATTTAGGGACTGCCCATCTTCTCACAGAGCGACTTGGGGCGCCCAATAAATGTGAATTAATGGAGGCAAAGATTAAGGAGATACCATAAGAATTCTAACTCCTGCCTTTGCTTTCACACACAAGCCTTGCCTAAAGGTCAGTCCATCCATTTAAAGTGCAAAAAAGCACTTTTTGGGGAAAAAGCTAGACGTTATTGGGGAAAATTTACAGGCAAATAATATGATGAAGAAAATCTGATTGGCTAAGATTTTCAAAAGCCTTTCCTATGTTCATAGGTATCTCTTGCCACCTTGTGTCCTTATACATAAATAGCATGGATTTTTTTTTTACCTCAGCCCTTTGTGATTTGTTTCTTTTTTGCCCTCTGCTGGAAAATACCTGCACTGCAGCCATATTGTCCAATTGCTGAAACAATACAATGACTCAATTCTTACCCGTGAGCAGTGGTGGGATTCAAGTAATTGAACAACCGGTTCTTTGCCCTAATGATTTCTTCCAACAACCAGTTTGCCAAACTGCTCAGAAAGTTAACAACCGGTTCTCCCGAAGTGTTGCGAACTGGCTGAATCCCACCACTGCCCATCAGTGAAGTAAAGAGAGAACAGACACTTGGGAGAAAAGCTATGACAGATCTGGGCAAAATAACAGAGGCGTCACAACAGAGGTATACAGGTAGTCCTTGATTTATGACAACAACTGAGCCCCAAATTTCTGGTGTTAAGTGAGACATTTGTTAGGTGAGTTTTGCTTCATTTTACAACCTTTCTTGCCACAGTTGTTAAGTGAATCACTGCAGTTGATACGTTAGTATTCCTGTTGATAAGTGAATCTGGCTTCCCCATTGACTTTATTTATTTATTTATTTATTTATTTATTTATTTATTTATTTATTTATTTATTTATTTATTTATCAAATTTCTATACCGCCCTACTTCTGGAGGACTCAGGGCGGTGAACAGCCAAGATAAAATACAGATAATACAAACATTAAAAGTCCATTAAAATTATTAAATATTTTGGCCAAAAACAAATTTAAAACACCCAAATTTGTAAAACAGATTAAACGATTTAAAAATTTAAAAGGGAGAGTTAGGCCAGGCCAGCTTTGCTCGTCAGAAGTTCGCAAAGGGGATGACGTTATCCTGAAACACAGCAATGGTCATAAATATGAACCAGTTTGCCAAGCATCTGAATTTTGATCACATGATCATGGGGATGCTGCAAAGGACGTAACTATGAAAAATGGTCACAAGTCACATTTTTTTTCCAGTGCCTTTGTAACTTTGAACGGTCACTAAACGAACTGTTATAAGTCAAGGACTACCTGTAATGTTGTAGTTAGCAATGAAGATACTGAAATGGTGGATAGGAGCAGCCATCAATAGTCAAGAAACAAGCAGTCAAGAAATATACCATAAAGTTGCACATGGTAGAGCAGCCATGAAGGCCTTGTGGGGGGGGGGGGATATTCAAATGCCATGATCAGACTCAGTCACGCCATGACATTCCCTGTGATACTCTATAGAACAGGGGTCTCCAACCTTAACAACTTTAAGACTTGTGGACTTCAACTCCCAGAATTCCTCAGTCAGCAAAACTGAGGAACTCTGGGAGTTGAAGTCCACAAGTCTTAAAGTTGCCAAGGTTGGAGACCCCTGCTATAGAAGCATACATTGGGCTTTAAAGAAACAGGATAGCCGAAGTATTTGCCTTCATTACTTGAAACTTTCAAGAAGAGATTAGACTGCCATTTGTCAGAAATGGTGTAGGGTCTCCTGCTTGGGCGGGGGGTTGGACTAGATGACCTGCAAGGTCCCTTCCAACTCTCTTAATCTGTAATCTGTAATCTATTGATACCTTTGAACCTGGAGAAGGTGCCTGAAAATACAAGCCTTGGTAGTACAGGGGTTTAAGGCACCCTGTTATTAAGCTTATTAAGACCAGCTGCCTGCAATTACTGCAGGTTCGAATCTCGCCAAGGCTCAAGGTTGACTCAGCCTTCCATCCTTTCTAAGGTAGGTGAAATGAGGACCCAGTTTGTGGGGGCAATAAGCTGACATTGTATAAATATACAAAAGGATGAAGGCTATTGCTGAGCACATTGTAAGCCGCCCTGAGTCTTCGGAGAAGGGCGGCATATAAATCAAATTTAAAAAAAAAAAAGATTAAGGTTGTTGTTGTGGGGAAAACGGGAAGAGGAAGGGGTGTTCCTTAGGGGTGTTTGCTGCTTTGAGCTAATTATAAAAATAATAAAATACTATTTAAAATAAATAGGAGAAAATAAATCTTTTAAAAAAAGATAAATTGGTCAGTACTGCCCCCTGGTGGCCAATGTTTACCAATTCAGCAAAGCCATCCAAAACTATACAGTAATCATCAAGGAAACTCCTAATTCAAAGAGGGGTGAGGTGGACTTCAAGGATAGATACCGTGTTTCCCGAAAATAAGACCCTGTCTTATATTTTTTTGAACCCCGAAATAAGCACTTGGCCTTATTTTTGAGGAGGTCTTATTATTTTGGGGTGTGTGGAGCAAGATGGGGCTCCTCTTACCATCATACCTGATTTCCAGCTCTGCATTTAAATATTTCCGGGGAGGGCTTATTTTTTGGGGGGGGAGGCTTATCTTAGCACATGCGCTCAAAAGCCCAATTGGGCTTATTATCAGGGGATGTCTTATTTTCGGGGAAACAGGGTAGATGGCAGTGGTGAAATCCAATTTTTTTTTACTACCGGTTCTGTGGGCATGGCTTAATGGGCATGGTGTGGCTTGGTGGGCGTGGCTTGGTAGGCGTGGCAGAGGAAGGATACTGCAAAATCCCCATTCCCTCCCCACTCCTGGGGGAAAGATACTGCAAAATTGCCATTCCCACCGGTTCTCCGAACTACTCAAAATTTCCGCTACCGGTTCTCCGAACTACTCAAAATTTCCGCTACCGGTTCTCCAGAACCTGTCAGAACCTGCTGGATTTCACTCCTGGGAGATGGTCAAATCCCGTACATGCAGTGTTTCTGGCCCTTGGCCACTTTAAGATTTGTAGACTTCAACTCCCAGAATGCCTGTGGCTGGGTACTTCTGGGAGTTGAAGTCCACACATCTTAAAGTTGCCAAGGTTGAGAAACACTGCCTTAAGTGTAAGGAAAGAAGTGTAGAAAGAGTATGTGGGATTTTCTCCAAATCTCTGTATAAATTTTATAAGATTGCTAATCTTGGGTCATTTCCTTCTGCCTTTGTCCCAGGAAGACACAAACATACACTGCTTCCACAATTTTTTTTGCTCCTCCTCCTCATAGGATGTAGGTGCTAGGCTTCACTTACTGTATCTCTCTCATGGATTTCCCTAAATAAATTTCCTTTCTATTTATAGCTATTTGAGGAGCCTTGGTGGCGCAGCGGACTAAAGTGCTGTTAAGTAGCACTTAGCTGCCAGCTGCCTGCAATTACTGCAAGTTCAAATCTCACCTGGCTCAAGGTTGACTCAGCCTTCATCCTTTCGAGGTAGGTAAAATGAGGATTGTGGGAGCAATAAGCTGACTTTGTATAAAAAGAACACCGCTTGAGGGGGGGGGTGAAAGCCCTACTAAGCAGGTATATACAAAAGTATGAAGGCTATTGCTTAACGCATTGTAAGCCGTCCTGAGTCTCCGGAGAAGGGCGGCATATAAATTGAATCAATAAATAGATAGATGGATAGATAGATAGATAGATAGATAGATAGATAGATAGATAGATAGATAGATAGATAAATCTTCTTCATACACACTGAAGCCATCTTCTGTACAGTCGTGGGATTCAAATAATTTAACAACCAGTTCTCTGCCCTGATGACCGGCTGGGTGGACGTAGCCATAGTGGGCATGGCAAGGCTGTGTGACAGGCAACACTCGGTCTCCTGCACCCCCTGGGAACAAAAATGAGCTGCGGGTGGGGCGGAGGGCGCACTGCACCCCCCATGCCCCATTTGGGCCTAGTAGGCCTCTCTGCAGCCTCCTGGCTGCAGTGGTGAGATTCAGCCGGTACAAGCCAGTTCAGGTGAACACAGTCACCGTGTGTTTTACTGCTCAATTGTTTCTGTAACAGGAAACAGAAAACTCTACTTAGAGCAGGGGTGTCAAACTAGCGTCCCACTGGTCGGATGCATCACGCACCGAGCACGCCCACCTCAGCTTCGCAAATAGGGTTGCCAGGTCTGCTTCCAAAAAATAGTGGACAAGCGTAGGGGGGGTGGGGGGGTTAAGTAGTAAAAATTTTTTTAAAAAAATTACAATTAAATTATATATTTTCTTACAAACATTTTAACATGTATTAAAATAATCACTTCAAAACTTTACTTAAAATTCAAAACATCAAATATATTATAATAATATGTAAAATATTAAATTACATTTTACTTTGCTGTCGTGTGTATTTTTTATTTGACTGCACAGCTTTGATCAATTCTTTGTGTTTAAGGAATAATTCTTTAATTTCAGTACAACGTTGAGAAATATTAAAAAAATATACAAAGTTCACTTCGAACTGATGGAACAAGCAGTCGGTTACGTTTGTCAGTCCACAAATTTCCCATGACGCTGAAAATTCGTTCAACGTTTGCATTTGATACCGGAATTGATGCACAATACTGAAACAGTTTCAGTAAACTCGGAGCTGGCTCTTTCTTGAAAAAGTACGTCCACTTATCAAGGGATGAATCGCCCTGCAGATGAACATAAACTTCTTCTAAGGCAGAAATTTCATCGAAGAGAGTGTTGGGTGGAAGTTCTTCTCGACATGGTGATAATAACCAGATGTTCGTCATTTCTTCTAAAGTTGGAGGATTATTGCGATCAATTAGATTGAAACAACTTAGCGTCTCATATACTGAATTGGTGAAATTATACCACTTTTCTAGGTACGCAATGGCTCTTTGATACACGTTGATGGCTTCTTTCTTGAACTTTTGCATGGCATTCTCAGGCAAATGTTTTTTACATAAGGCAAATAAAACTTTCATTCCAAAAAACTGCTCATCGTATTTTTTTTGCAAAGAATCACGCAGCTTACACATGATAATGTGAAGATCACATGCAAGAATTTTCTTGCTTTCCAGCTTCAGTAGGGTGTCTTGCATTATTGACATGAACAAAACCTCATTGACAATAGCTGATGATTTGGTTCTTCCAGAAGACATCTTTTTTACAATTTCTGAATCATCAAAAATTTGCTTCATTAAATTAATACTGCAATTTTGAGCCAGGAAAGAAATATGGTGTTTGATCCCATGGTAAGTTTCAGCCATTTCAGCTACAGTCACTTTCTCACTGAAAGAGGAGTCTTTAACAATGAAAAACGAATTGATTCGCTTGTTGCTGGAAGCTATTTTCTCCTTATCTAAATGATTTTTTGTGCTTGCATGCTGTGTGACAGCTTTTATACCATTAATTCAATTGTGAATGATTTCTGACACAATTTACAGTAGGCCGTCATATTTGTTCTGTCGGTTTCGTTGTTGGTAATCCATGCAAAAGTAGCTTCCCAGTCTTTGGTGTATTTGCACACTCCTCTCTTTCGTTTTAAAGAATTCGAAATCTCACCGCTGTCACTCTCATCACTCGACGCCATTTTAGGTCAGTCGACACAAGCTACAATACATTTTAAAAATGTGAACTGTACATAATTTTATAATATATTTTTATTTTAATCTCATCATTAATTTTCTTGGAGAATCGAGTTCAATGGATATTCGATCTTTGTCTCATTCTAACTTATGAAAAAAAAAGACAAAACGCGATTCTCCTATCCTTATTCTCTTAGACTGTACAGCTTTAGATTATATACCATTTCATCATAAAGCTTTTGAATAAAAAAAAATGTCCACTATTTTGTGAAAAAAAATAGTGTACGTAATGTGAAAAAAGCGGACTGTCCGCTCAAATAGTGGACACCTGGCAAGGGTATTCGCAAAGGGGAAAAAATGTCATGAAATATCACATGACAGCAATGTGACACGACAAGCTTGACATCCTTGATTTAGAGCAGGGATGAAATCCAGTAGGTTCGGACAGGTTCTGGAGAACCGGTAGCGGAAATTTTGAGCAGTTCAGAGAACTGGCAAATACCATCTCTAGCTGGTCCCAGAGTGGGGTGGAAATGGAGATTTTGCAGTATCCTTCCCCTACCATGCCCACCAAGCCACGCCCACCAAGCCATGCCCACAGAACCAGTAGTAAAAATAGAGCATAGAGTATATAGATCCAAACTTGTAAACACTGCCATCTACTGGCTGAATACTACTGTAGTTGCATAGAAATTTATTCCAACAATGCTCTTATTCACCTACTGTGGTCTTTGTCTTTGACTGTTTTGGTCTGGCTTTGTCCTGTAAAAGGACATTTTTTCTCCTTTTTTGCAATGTGTGATACAATCTAGTAGTACAGCAGAAAGGGATCTTTTGGCATGCTCAGGCCAGGGAAGTCCTGCTTCCCTGTACCTGTACAATTAGCACAGGGCCCCCCCCAAGGCTGTGTGCTCTCCCCACTTCTCTTCTCTCTGTATACCAATGACTGCATCTCTAATGATCCATCTGTTAAACTACTGAAGTTTGCAGATGACACAACAGTGATCGGTCTCATTCGAGACAATGATGAATCCTCATACACATGGGAGGTTGACCAACTAGCCTCGTGGTGTGACCGGAACAATCTGGAACTGAACACACTCAAGACCGTAGAAATGGTGGTGGACTTTAGGAGAAATCCTTCCATACTTCCACCTCTCACAATACTAGACAACACAATATCAACAGTAGAGACCTTCAAATTTCTAGGTTCTACCATATCACAAGATCTAAAATGGACACCCAACATCAAAAACGTCATCAAAAAAACAGAACAAAGAATGTTCTTTCTGCGCCAACTCAGAAAGCTCAAACTGCCCAAGGAGCTGCTGATCCAGTTCTACAGAGGAATTATTGAGTCTGTCATCTGCACCTCTATAACTGCCTGGTTTGGCTCTGCAACCCAACAAGACAGACACAGACTTCAAAGGATAATTAGAACTGCAGCAAAAAATTGCTACCAATCTGCCTTCCATTGAGGACCTGTATACTGCACGAGTCAAAAAGAGGGCTGTGAAAATATTTAAAGACCCCTCACATCCTGGACATAAACTGTTTCAACTCCTACCCTCAAAATGACACTATAGAGCACTGCACACCAGAACAAGAACAGTTTTTTCCCGAATGCCATCACTCTGCTAAACAAATAATCCCCTCAACACTGTCAAACTATTTACTAAATCTTCAGTATTATTAATCTTCTCATCGTTCCCACTATCCATCTCCTTCCATTTATGACTGTATGACTGTAATTTTGTTACTTGTATCCTTACGATTTATATTGATATTGTTTCCTGATTGCTTATTTGTACCCTATGACTATCATTAAGTGTTGTATCTTTTTATTCTCCATGAATGTATTTTATTCTTCTTATGTACACTGAGAGCATATGCACCAAAGACAAATTCCTTGTGTGTCCAATCACACTTGGCCAATAAAAAATTCTATTCTATTCTATTCACCACAGAGTAAACAAAGGGTACAGTCACCGCGTGTTTTACTGCTCAACTGTTTCTGTAACAGGAAACAGAAAACTCTACTTAGAGCAGCGGTGTCAAACTGGTGGCCCACTGGCCAGATCCGTCACGCACAGACCACGCCAACCCCAGCTTTGCGAAGGGGAAAAAATGTAATGAAATGTCACATGACAGCCATGTGACACGGCAAGCTTGATATCCTTGACTTAAAGCAGGGGTTTCCAATCTTGGCAACTTTAAGCCTGACGGACTTCAACTCCCAGAATTCCACAGCCAGAGAAGCTGGCTGTGGGATTCTGAGAGTTGAAGTCCGCCAGGCTTAAAATTGCCAAGGTTGGAGACCCCTGACTTAGAGCATAGACCAGTGATGGCTAACCTTTTTGCCGTAGTGTGCCAAAAGCAGGGGGAGCGTGGGGGAGTTTCTCTTGCGCATGCCTACACCCATAATTCAATGCGTCCCACCCACCCATCCCGTACATGTGCGTGCGACCCTCCCTGTTCTTGGCATGCGATGACACGGTGGATCAGGTAGGCCCATTTTTCGCCCTCTTCAGGCTCCTAGAAAGCCTGGGGAGGGTGAAAATGGCCTTCCCCACCCTCCCTGGAGGCCAGAAACGGCCCATTTCCCAACTTCCGGTGGGCCCGAAAATCAGATGGCTGGTGCGCGCATGCACACTGGAGCTGAGCTAGGGCAATGCTTGCGTGCCCACAGATATGGCTCCGTGTGCCACCTGTGGCACGCGTGCCATAGGTTCGCCATCACGGGGAAAAGACTATATAGATCCAAACTTGTAAACACTGCCATCTACTGGCTGAATACTACTGTAGTAGCATAGAAATTTATTCCAACAATGATCTTATTCACCTTCTGTGGCCTTTGTCTTTGACTGTTTTGGTCTGGCTTTGTCCTGTAAAAGGAGGGGTAAAGCCTCTTTCAGCTTTTTCTACTTTTTTGCAATTTGTAATTGCAGTGTAATGTTTTTGCAGTCTTGTAGTACAGCAGAAAGGGATCTTTTGGCACGCTCGAGCCAGGGAAGTCCTGCTTTGTTATTCCCCCTGTTTTTGGGAGGAGCAAAAAAGCAACCCTATAGATCCAGCCAAGCACAGCCAAAATCAATTTGGTGCACTCTAGCTGAGCGATGAGCTGTTTCGTTCTTTTTTTTATTTGGCTTACTTTATTTTTTTATTATACGCCAGTTGCGCCCCTTTCTGGATCGGGACTCCCTACGCATGGTCACTCAAGCACTCGTCACTTCCCACCTGGACTACTGCAATGCTCTCTACATGGGGCTCCCCTTGGGGTGCACCCGGAGGCTGCAGTTGGTCCAGAATGCGGCTGCGCAGGGGATTATCGGAGCGATGGGGCGCTCACATATGACACCTCTCCTGCGCGAGCTGCACTGGCTTCCTGTGGTCTTCCGGGTGCGCTTCAAGGTATTGGTGACCACCTTTAAAGCGCTCCATGGCTTAGGGCCGGGGTATTTGCGAGACCGCCTTCTGCCGCCAATAGCCTCCCACCGACCGGTTCGCTCGCACAGAGAGGGCCTCCTCAGGGTGCCGTCGGCCAGACAGTGCTACAGCTGATCAGAGTTAAAAGAAAACAAATGAGTAGACCGATGCCTGCAAAAATAGAAAAAACAGCCCCTTAAAGCTTCAGCATAGGTTAATTAGTACAAATAGATTAGATCGGCTTCCCGACTCTCAGCTGATTTGCTCTCAGCTGTTTTGCTCAGGGCTCTGTAGTTGCTAGCTGCAGAGTGCTGGAGATTTTTTCCCCCTAACTATGCTTTAAAAGCGAAACTGAAAGTAAAGCAGGGTCTTTGCTGCAACGTGGCAAAATGAGGCAGAGAGAGATTTCTTTTTCTTTTTCCTCACCAAAAAAAGTAGGTGCAAAACTGCAAACAATGGGAAATTTAGGGCAAAAGAGGAGAGTTCAAGATTTTAAAACACAAAAGAAAAAAAGCTCTATTTAACTAGGGAATTGTAATAATTGAGATACTATTAATTGTATATTGTGTTGAAAGCAGAAATGGTTAAGTTGTGGTTTGGAGGAATATATGGGGGAAATTATTTGGCTTATTATTATTGGTAAATATAATTAATTGATTTGTAAGAAATTGGATTGCATGGAAATAATTGGAATATTCATGTTCATATTGATTAATATACAAAAAAGATAGTTATATAACTAATTGATTTATATTAAAATAAATAATCTTCCGGGTGCGATTCAAGGTGTTAGTTATCACCTTTAAAGCGCTCCATGGCTTAGGACCTGGGTACCTACGAGACCGTCTTTTGCCACCAATAGCCTCCCACCGACCAGTTCGTTCTCACAGGGAGGGACTACTCAGGGTACCGTCAGTCAAATTATGTCAACTGGCGACTCCCAGGTGGTGGGCCTTCTCTGTGAGGGCTCCAACCGTTTGGAATGAACTGCCCCCGGAGATACGGAATATCCCTGATCTCCGTGCTTTAAATGTTATCTAATTCTGGGTTTTATTTAATTGACCAAACTAAGTAATAATTTTAATTAGCAATTTTATGATGTTTGTGTGTCTATATTTTTCTTGACTGTACACCGCCTTGAGTCCTACGGGAGAAAGGCGGTATAGAAATATAATAAATAAATAAAATGTTGAATTTGTATTAAACAACTGTATTACATAATTACATATTTAACCAATGTGAGGATGGATATAAAAATAGATGACAATGGGAAGGGGTATAATATAGAATAGAAGGGAAAAATTGAATTTGATTAAGATTAGAGATGAGGATGAAGGGTAATATTGGTTTTTTAAAAAAATAGATGAGGAATAAATATGGCAAAAAGGAAATATAGAAATTGTAAATTTAATTGAAATTTAATTGAAACACTGTTTAAATTTGTGTACCAGCCAAATATTCTGTTCAAAGAAAATACATTGTATGTTTGTATGTGTGTTTCTAATTATTGCTATTTATTCATATTTGTTCTCTTTTATTCTATAAAGTTTAACAATTCATTCTTTATCTTAATATCTTTATATTTGTATGGGGTTGGCTTTCTTCCCTTTCATCTTTTTTTTTGTACAGCAATCTTTCTCCTCAAACCTACCACCTCTCTCTTTTCTTTCCTTACTTTCTCTTCCCCCCCTCTTCTTCTCCTCCCTACTTCCTCTTCCTTTCTCCTTCTCCTCCTCTCTTCCTCCCTCTCTTACCCTCACTCCTACTCTAATTTCCCTTCCCTTCCTTCATCCCTCTCTATTGCTGTATCCTTTTATGCATATGGACTATTCAGAGGGTTGAAAAAGTTATTTTTGACTGGTCTGGTCCTCACACTTTTGACCAGTCCTCGAACTTACGACTGTCCTCACATTTTACATTTTTGCCCTATCTTGTCATCATGGTGAAGAGAAGCAGTTGTGAAATGAGTGACATGGTTGTTAAGAATGCTGCATGGGCATAAATGTGAGGATGGTCATAAGTGTGAGGACCAGTCAAAAGTGCGAGGACCTGTCAGAAATGACTTTTTTCTATACACATAGCCATGGCCACCCGGTCACATGACCAGCTAGCCACACCCACCCAGTCACATGACCTCCAAGCCACGCCCACAAAATGGTGGGTGTCCCGCTTTACCAATGTTAAAATCTAGTCACCTTAGTCATACCTAGAGTGAAATTTCTAATTAGAGGCTAGCAGTATCATATTGTCATAAAAACATTTGGGCAACTGAGTAGTTCTTGACTTACGACCATAGCTGAGCCCCAAATTTCTGTTGTTAAGCGAGGCAGTTAAGTGAGTTTTGCCTTACTTTAAAATTTTTCTTGCCATTTTCTTGATTACGTGACCATGGGAACGTGGCAACAGTGTGAAAACCGGCCATGTCACTTTTTAAGTGCCTTTGTCACTTCAAATGTTCATTAAATAATTGGTTGTTAAGTCAAGGACTACTTGTATATCTATGAATGTCAATTAGTCAAGCAGCCATAGTGATAACGAATCAAAAAGAGAATTCTGGTCCCCCTTTCTTTGCCAAATCCTGATATTTATTTTGGCCTGACATCCTTAAAACTAATCTGTTTTGGTCCTACCCAGTGGTGAAATTCAAAAATTTTCCCTACCGGTTCTGTGGGTGTGGCTTGGTGGGTGTGGCTTGGTGGGGGTGTCATGTGACTGGGTGGCTAACTTTTTTTTTATTTGTTAAGCATTTTTTAACTAAAAAGTTTTTTAAAAAATTCCGACGATCAGCTGTGACAATCAGCTGTGACAATCAGCTGTGCCGCGTGATAATTGGAACCTTTTTTTTACTTTTTTAAAGCATTTTTTAACTAAAAAAAGTTTTTTAAAAATTCTGATGATCAGCTGTGACAATCAGCTGTGCCACGTGATCGTTGGAACCTTTTTTTAACTTTTTAAAAGCATTTTTAACTACTAGTTCAGGCGAACCAGCCCGAACCAGTAGCAATTCACCCCTGGTCCTACCAGATTAAGCCAGGAAATCTGCCTTTTTTTCCACCCCACATAACAGGCTAGAACTAATGGCTCTAAATTTCCCACAGTAAGATATGAATCACTGGATGATTGGACATCCTCTCTATTTAACAATTACCCAAGAACCACATTAAAGAAAAATCATGATTTAAGTCTTAGTAGAAAAGCGAAATCAAACATCAGTTTGCTGCTGTCTTTACATTATTTTCTTCTATAAGAAACATAAAATACTTTTCATCAATCGTATAAATATGTTTTATTTGCATATCAATACACAGGTAGTCTTACATAATAAATACCAGAGTTGATAATAAATAATAATGCGAGGTAGAAAAAAAATGTCAAGACTAAGGATGTACATCCTAAAATCCTTAGTTGTTATTGCAAAGTCCCTTTTCCATAAATAGTGTGATGGATATAATTAACAATTAAAATTGGTGTTTTAAAACAATCAGGTTCCTTCAATCCATGCTAATATTTAATAGGGAAACACTCCCCAAATGCACACATACACATGTAACAATATACCACAGCAAACATCCTGTTTTGTGTTGTAATTCCCATACATAATAACTTATCACAAAGAGTCATCAGTGGAAAACTTTTCTGCTTCGTCATTTTATGCCAAATGTGTATTTTTAACAAACTGAAAGCAGTGTAATAAACTGAACATCTGCACTTTGGACATATATATTTGTGTACATATTATTCTACTTTGTCCATAAGAAACATGTCCTTGGATTGCCACATCACAGGTTAACAGATAAGCAAAAATTGATCTTCCTGGTTTATCAATTTACAACTGTCCCATGGTAATGCTCTGATCTGGAGAAGCTGGGTTTTCTCCCCGCCCAGATAAATATAGTAGTTATTACTCAGGATTGGATATTTATAGGAAGGCATTTGACATCCTGGACCACTGAAAAACATATCCCACAGTTCTCTGCATTTAACAGACATTCTCCAATAGCTGGCCATTAAAATCCCATAAAGGTTGTAATGTTTAGTGTAGGGGAGGCAACCTTAAACACTCAAAGAGCCACAAAAGTTCGAACCGGAAGCCCCGGTTCCCGTTCTATTCTGGAGCCAACCGGAAGTCCAGTTCCCCCACCATAGAGTCTCCTCCTAGCTTGACCTCTTTTTTCCTCTACCTGTCCTAACCGAAAGCCCTATCAATTGTGGAGCCGACTGGCGACAGGGAGCCACAGCAGAGGGATGAAAGAGCCACATGCAGCTCCAGAGCCACGGGTTGCCGATCCCTGGTTTAGTGAATGTCCAACCTCAGTCTGAGGATAATGAAAGATCAATTTCCCGTGATTTCAAGCCAAAACAACAAGCAGGTTTTAGATGACCCTGAGAAGCAGTTGATGATCTGTTTTGAAACAGAAATTGTGGTTGACACAGTTGGGTAATAGTGAAGAAAAAAAAAAAGATTTGATTTTTTTAAAAAATTGAAGTATCAAAAGTGATAGAAATGCGGCATAAGTTCACCATAGAAATCTCTCCATCTCTTTCCAGCATTAAATGCAGTGGTGGGATTCAGCCGGTTCTCTCCAGATCGGGTGAACCAGTAGCGGCGACTGCAGGAGGCTCCGCCCACCTGCCCGGATGTAACATGTGAGCACTGCGCATGCGCAGAAGGCCACATGAAATCTCACATTTGCGAACCGGTAGGGAAGGTAAGTGAATCCCACCGCTGATTAAATGTCTATCCCTGTCAAATCCACCACTATTTTGAGGAAGAGCGTGTCATCTTTGAGGTAGCTGGGAATCTCAGTATGGCTGGCAAATAGAGGGCTTCCACTGGCCACATTGAGTTTCTGGTGAGGTTGCTGGAAAGAGGTGCTTTGGGGATCTGGGAGGAAGGTCTCCATCAGAGGCGACTTCCTTCGTGTGGGATCCAAGAGAGAGAAGGTGACCTTCTGTCGGAAAGGCCAAGGCAGAATGTCATCGTAAGGCCCTTTGGCCAAAGCCAGGAAGAGCGAAAGATGGCCACCTTTGCCTACACCATCTCCATCAGGGTACAGTCGGACGTAGAGGCGGTATCCGAAAGGATGGGTGGCGAAAGCCGGAGAGAAGATGGAATTCCTTTTCCCACTTTTGGCATCCTTCAGGAGTTTGGAGAAATTCTCTACTTTCCAAATCAAGATTCCATCAGTGCTGGCCAGCTCTTGAGTAGATGGTACAGAACCTTTGGTTCCATGAGGGTTGTTACGTGTTTCCTGAGAAATTTTGAGCAACTCCTCATACTGGGAACAGCAGTGTTGGAGCGTTTTCACATTGGAGACCTGCTGATTCAGCTGCCGGCGCAAAGATGCAACCATCAGCTCCATTGCCTCCATACGCAGCTGGACAGCTTCGATGTTCAGTGAAGGACCACCCTAGAGAAGGAGAAGATAAGCTCACATCAGGAAAAAGCCCAAAATTGGAGGCACAAAACCAAGTCAGTTCTCTCTCCCCATACCACTGTTCTCAAAAGTGCTACTGTTTTCCTCTTTGCTCATAGGTTCTAAATCAACAGGACCTTACAATAAAAAACTACCCTTTCTCTAAGCATTACCTCATGAAGTTTCTAAATTCATAGGACCTTACAATAAAATCACCCTTTCTCTAAGTCAGTTCTCTCTCCCCATACCACTGTTCTCAAAAGTGCTACTGTTTTCCTCTTTGCTCATAGGTTCTAAATCAACAGGACCTTACAATAAAAAACCACCCTTTCTCTAAGCATTACCTCATGAAGTTTCTAAATTCGTAGGACCTTACAATAAAATCACCCTTTCTCTAAGCATTACATTATGAGTGACATTTGTTCATGTTGCGCTTCCATGTCTTGATTGAAAAACCCCATTTTCTCTTGAGGTTCCTCAAAGTTCTCTTCTTCAATCTTTCAGTACTTCTTTCTACAATTGGCTAGGTTCTCTTTGGAACCTAGTGGCATCTTAAGACTATATGAAGGGTCCACATAGTGGCCAACCAGATGCATTTTTAACTCAAAAAAATAAATAAATGACAAGAGTCCATAGGCTTGAGGCTATGGCCTCTTGTATTGTTGCTTCCCAGCAACTGATATTTAAGATCTCTCCATGATTCAGGCAATAGACTAGAACAAGGGTCAGCAATCTGCGGCTCTGGAGCCACATGTGGCTCTTTCACCCCTCTTCTGCGGCTCCCTGTCACTCAAAATATGCGTCACAACTGCCAATGTGCGACACCCGTAGGCATGCAATTTATTGAGCTTTTCAACTCCTGGTGGGCCAACCATGAATAAATCCAAGAAAAGAAAAGTTTCAGAAGAAAACAGAATGTTTAATTCAACTACATATGCTAGTTTTGTGGCCGCTCAAGAAATAGGCAGGTTTTGTGGCTCCTGGTGTTTTCTTTTCTGTGGGAAACGGGTCCAAATGGCTCTTTGAGTGTTTAAGGTTGCAGACCCCTGGACTAGAAGGTACATGACCCCTGATCTGGTTCCTCTGATGCTCCGTGAATTCTCATTCTCCATAAATGTGTCCAACGCCTTCATAAAACCATTTAAATTAGTATTTATGCCCTTCCGGGAATGATCATTTAAAATTGACCACTGAACGATGCATGGGTAAAGAATTAGGCTTTCAAAGTTTATTCAGTAACTTACCATAATAGGGGCAGTAACGCTCCAGTGTGCTTCCTTCTCTTTATTCTCATTTTGGTCTTCAGGAATCAAAGTGGCATTTTTTGTAGTTCCGATAGGTGCCTCAGGGAGGCATAAATGCTCCTAAAATTAAAAATCGGGACAGCATGGTTCAAACTAGGGTTTTTGACACTTGATCACGACTCTGACACATAAACCAGATTGAGAAGTTCTAAAAGCTTCCAAGTCCATGACGCATTTTAAAGTTTTTAACTCACACGGCTTTCTTCTGACAAAGATTCCAGGGAGTTGTACATTAGTAGCCAGATAAGCCCTTTTTTAGGTATTGCTAGTCTAATGCCCTCATAACAACAATACATCAGCTTGTATCTGGGATACACACTTCCCAGTCTTTCTTTCATAAATTGTCACATAGTTCTAGCCCTTTCCTCAAGGAAGATATAGATTTTTTATTTTTAATCCAGGAAATATTTCATTTAACCATTAACTTCATTTAAAACATATGAAGAACGGTTGCTGGATTTGGGTATGGCTAGTCTAGAGGAAAGAAGGACTAGGAGGAACATGATAGCAGTCTTCTAATATCTAAGGAGCTGCCACAAAGAAGAGGGGATCAAACTATTTTCCAAAGCACCAAAAGGTAGGACAGGAAGCAATGGATGGAAACTAATCAAGGAGAGAAGCAAGCTGGAATTAAGGAGAAACTTCCTAAAAGTGAGAACAATTAA
Organism: Pantherophis guttatus; assembly: GCF_029531705.1. Next base: position 495,954 of record NW_026844046.1, on the reverse strand, counting down.
CCAGTAGAACAGCTTGCCTTCAGAAATTGTGGGTGCTTCATCACTGGAGATTTTAAAGAAGAGACTGGATAGCCCCTTGTCTGAAATGAATGATATAGGCTCTCTCGCTTGGGCAGGGGGTTGGACTAGATGACCTCCAAGGTCCTTTCTAGCTCTATTCTGAATCTGAACCTGAATCTGAACTGTTGGGGTTTTATTACCAACATTTTTCATCATATTAGTAGTAGTATTAATTATGAAGATTGCCATCCACACTTATGGACCAGTTCATACCTAGTATCGTATTAAATCTTAATGAGATATTAATATATTTTTTAACAGTAAACTTGAGGGCTGACTGAAAAGCAATGAAAAGGGACTATGTTCATTGAAAATACCTGGTATGATTTCAGAGTTCCCGTCCATCTGCAGTCAAAATTTGGGCAGGCGATCTGTGTGTCGAGAGCGTCGTTCTCTGCTGCTCTGTCACTATGGAACTGGAAAGTGAAAGATTCAAGAAGTCAGATGACAATGATAAGAGTTGATCATGGTAACATTAAATCCATACCCTCCCTTCTAACACCAACTTCCACCAATAGGATGATCTCTACCATTAGGTGGACTGAGATAGTAATGCCAGACAGTAGATCCTGAGAATTAATGGCAAGATGTCCCAAAGGCAACTTCCTTATTTTTCTTTGAAGACGTTTCACTTCTCATCCAAGAAGTTTCTTCATCCAGTCAGAGCTGAAGAAGCTTCTTGGACGAGAAGCGAAACGTCTTCAAAGAAAAACAAGTAAGTTCAGTTGCCTCTTGAAAAAGCACCTTTAGGACCTAGACCTGAGACTCTCCATAGACATTTAGTGGGAAGATCTTACAGAAAAGGGTGAACGCCATATAGCTCAAGGGTCTCCAAACTTGGCAACTTTAAGACTTGTGGACTTCAACTCCCAGAAATCCTCAGCTAGCAAAGCCAACTTTGCTGGCTGAGGAATTCTGGGAGTTGAAGTCCACAAGTCTTAAAGTTGCCAAGGTTGGAGTCTCCTGATATACATGACTTGAATTCTAAACTCTGTGGTGGTGGTGTATCTTCTGCCATGGGTAGTGAAGTTTCACTTTGGTCCAGCTTTTGTCCATCCCACAGCCTATCTTTTAAGATACAATTCCTTTCCCGCCACTAGATGGAACCTCCATTATGCGAATCAATCATATGACTTCTTTTGGCTTAGCAATGGAGGTGCACTCATGCCTTGTGGAGCACATTTTTGAGAACATCAGGAGAACCCCAACCCTGCTAGAACAAACCACCAGCCCATCTAACCCCGCTACGTTTTATGACTTTACAAGGCTACACTAATTTCCAAGGGAGAAAGAATTCTCTAGAACAGGGGTCTCCAACCTTGGCAACTTTTAAGGTTGTTCAGGTCTGAGGACAATTATGTTGAAACTCACCTCTTTGAGATGCAAGACCTTCTTACACGTAAGGCAGGAGACTATTCTCTCTGAGTCCCTGAGGAAGAAAAGAAAGGAAAAGGTGAACTGAGTGAAAATCTAACAACAATACATTTTGAAAGGACTCTTGTCCCACACAGAACCCTTCCAATCACCTGCTGCTTCCATCCTTCAACACGTCCTTCATTCCACTTATCTTTTGGCTCTTCCTTTATAGTTAGGCAATATAACTCCATTTTATGATTTGATTAGTCAAATCCATTTCATTTTAGGTCTGTCCCTCCTTAACCAGGAAAATAAAAAACAGTGCTCAAGGCATCCAGCAATAAAACCCAACAGCAGGGCAGAATTCTGAGGAAAACCTCGTTCATTTGTCAAATTAAAAACTAACAGGGCATTTGAATACAGAACAGGAGAGAGCTGTTTTTATAGATTCTGTATTTTTATATTTATATTTGAAATGTAATACAGATTATGAAAATACAGAATCTATAAATACCACATGGGGATAACCCAAAAAACATAGGGGAATTGGAACATAGATTGTACTGTAATTTATTTTATTTATTTATTTTATTAGTCGTATTTCTATGCCGTCCACTCTCCGAGGACTCTGGGCGGCTTACACCAAAGACAGTCTACTAAATAGCATATTGCCCCCTAACAATCTGGGTCCTCATTTTACCCACCTCGGAAGGATGGAAGGCTGAGTCAACCTTGAGCCGGTGAGATTTGACCCGCTGAGCTGCTGAACTAGCAGTCAGCTGAAGTAGCTGCAGTACTGCACTCTAACCACTGCACCACCTCGGCTAATTGTTATAATTATAATTACATATTTATAACATCATTAATAATTATGATTTAATAATTATTATAGAACTAATTAAGGTAGTAATTAATTAAGGAACTTAGCCCGAAATCTGGTGAAAAATTATGTATTAAACAGGCAGATGCCTGAAATTTTTTTTTTTAAAAAAAAGAAAAATAAACTTAATTCACAATTCATTCCAATCCAGAGAAATGGTTGCTGACAAGTGGTCAGTCCCTATTAAGATCAGAACCAAATACCGGTCTGAGAAAAATTTATCTTTGTGAGCCATAGAAATGCCAAACGACTTGATGGCACATAACCAATCAATCATTCTTGAGCTTGGGGGTTCAGTCTGTCTGTCTGTCTGTCTGTCTGTCTGTCTGTCTGTCTATCACATACCAATCAATCACTCTTGAGCTTGGAGGTTCTGTCTGTCTGTCTGTCTGTCTGTCTGTCTATCACATAACCAATCAATCACTCTTGAGCTTGAAGGTTCTGTCTGTCTGTTTGTCTGTCTGTCTGTCTGTCTGTCTGTCTGTCTGTCTGTCTGTCTATCACATAACCAATCAATCACTCTTGAGCTTGGGGGTTCTGTCTATCTGTCTGTCTGTCTGTCTGTCTATCACATAACCAATCAATCACTCTTGAGCTTGGAGGTTCTGTCTGTCTGTCTGTCTGTCTGTCTGTCTGTCTGTCTATCACATAACCAATCAATCACTCTTGAGCTTGGGGGTTCTGTCTGTCTGTCTGTCTGTCTGTCTATCACATAACCAATCAATCACTCTTGAGCTTGAAGGTTCTGTCTGTCTGTCTGTCTTCTGTCTGTCTGTCTGTCTGTCTATCACATAACCAATCAATCACTCTTGAGCTTGCGGGTCTCTCTCTCTCTCTCTATCTTAGCTACCAATAAGAAAAGGAGGCAAAGATTTTCCCCCTTGGAACCAAAAAGGGCTTTTCTGCCAAATTATTACCGGTAAGAAGAGCAAATATTCTGAGAATTCAAGCTGCCACGGTCGAGAAACGCCGATCTAAGTCTAACCGCCAACTCGCCAAGTCAGAAAACCCGTGTCACAAATTTGTGTCCCCAGGAACACAACACACAACCCAACCGGCAAATCCAGATGTACAAAAAAGTCGATTTTCCTCTACACGCCCCCCCCCAACCTTCCCCCACACGGACTTAGTTCCAGTACAATTTTCAGCCTTCTCCGCCCGCACGCCGGACCCTTTCGAGTTCTGGCTGAGCCTGATGGGGCTCGTAGTCCGAAAGCCTGCATGGAGAGGGGACGGGGGGGGGGAAACGGGCACCCCCAGGTCGCGATTCTCCCTGCCTTCTCACCCACCCACCCCCGGCCCCAAAGATCCTCCTTGCCCCTCACCTGAAGAGCCCTTTCACGCATCTCCGGCAGTAGCGATGCCCGCATTCCGCCTGTTGCGGGTTGGTCAAGAGGAACCCGCAAGCTTGGCACAGGAGCCCGACTTTGCCCAGAGGATCCATGGGCATCACGGAGCCGCGGAGCTTTCCCATCATCCACGAGCCGAGCTGGTCCCTCCAGGCGAAGTTTCCCAAGTTGGTCTCCGGATCGATCTGCCCCGTCCGTGGATCCGTCCGTCAATCAATCAATCAATCAATCAATCAATCAATCAAATAGATCTATCTATCAATCTATCTTTCTATCTATATCCCTTTCCACTCTTCCGTTCCGCTTCGTAAGCTGACTCCGCCGGCAGCCAGGCGGGTGGAGAGCCTTTATAGGCGGCGCCGCTGCTGCCCGCTCCACGCGTGACTCATCCGAATACGCACGAGGGAATCCCAGGGCCCAGAGCCAGCTTTCGTCGTCGGGGCAGCCGGGTGAGGTTGCGTGCTGGAAAAGGACGGTGGGCGGAGCCCCGACGTGGGGGGGGGAAATGCCTCGACTTGTCCGGACGTGCGGGAGACGTGCAAGAGACGGAGCAATGGGGGAAATGCCGCTTGGAGGGTTTTTTAAAAAGGGGGGGGGGAAAGGAAAGCGAATATCTAACAATCCGGGAAAGGGAAATTAAGCGAGGGGAATAGGAAAGAAAGAAAGGAAAAGAAAAAAAAGAACTCAAAGGGCGTGACTTGGGAAATGGGTTGGCCAAGAAAGCTAAGAGCCTTGGTAGTACAGTGGTTTAAGGCACCCTGTTATTAAGCTGGTTATTAAGACCAGCTGCCTGCAATTACTGCAGGTTCGAATCTCCGCCAAGGCTCAAGGTTGACTCAGCCTTCCGTCCTTTCTAAGGTAGGTAAATTGAGGACCCAGTTTGTGGGGGCAATAAGCTGACTTTGTATAAATATACAAAAAGGATGAAGGCTATTGCTGAGCACATTGTAAGCCGCCCTGAGTCTCCGGAGAAGGGCGGCATATAAATAAAATAAATAAGAAAGCGAATCCTGCTTTGCTTTCATGCTGTCCTACCTCGCAGGGGTTTGTGGGGAATCAGGAAGCGGAGGCAGGGGAAAGCAATCGATCTGCCGTCCTGGCCCTCCTTGGATTTCGCTTTCATCCTCCTCCTCTTTTAATGACCCCCTAATAAATCCTTTGCTCGGTGGAGTCCGGGCAACTGAATGGAGCTGAGTGTTTACTGGCCGGATGCCCTTCCTGTCGCCAATCCTTGGATTCCCTTTCTTCCTATCGATCAGGAGGCTGATTTGCCCTCCTCACACTATCTTACTGTAGGGAAGTTAGCACCCACCCCTTTCCTAGAGGAATGAAATATTTTGGGAAATATTAAAAAAGGCAGAATATTATGTTTCCCTGGATGAGAAATAGAGAAGCATGTTTTAAAGACCAAGCAGCTCCCATCTTCCTGCCCCTCCCCACCCTTTGTCAATGGGCCAGAAGCAGAAACTCAGTCTTTTGTCAATGGACCATCATCTACAACACAATAGGACCCATCTAGCAACAGAAACTCACCACATGACACCTGGGAAGATTACATCAGCCAGCAAGGCTAGCTAAGACCCCCCACCCCCTGGGAGTCTGACAACCAATCAGGATACTCTTTCGGGGCCCCAGGAAGTTCAAAACCAGAGAGGGCATAAAACCCGGGGACTCAACTGTGTCTCGTCCCCTTTTCTGTTCAGGAACTCAAGCCATGTGATCCTGTCCACCATTAAACCATCTTTCCAAGCAGTCTCTATGTTTCCAGTGTCTTTTTCCCCACTTGGAGCTGAAGCCAGAAGGATATTTCTTCCTACACCTCCTATCGATTAGGAGGCTGATTTGCCCTCCTCACACTATCCTACCTCGCAGGGGTGGGGTGCCAGTCCAATATTTTCATCACCAGACCAGGTGATACACCCTTTGTGCTACAACTCCCACCATCCTTAGCTGACATGCCCATAGGCGACCACTGTTTCAGAAGTGTTCAGTGGGGAGAGCAGGAAGTGACACCAGGGCACCCAAAAATGCCTGTTTCGACACACACACTAGGGATCGATTTACGCCATCCTTTGAGTGGGTGGCCATAATAAATTGGCCTTACTAAATCTAATAAATCATCATCTTCATCCAGCTGTGGAATTTTAGGTTAGAAAGCCTGTCCTCGTTACTGCAATATTGGTACAACCCGGTTGATCTTGATGCTAGTCTAGAATAATTGTTCTCAATGTTGGCAACTTTAAATTGTATACAGGGACTCACAGAATTCCCCAGACAGCATATGTCTAAGGGAGGATTAGAACCGGTATTTCCTAACTGCTAGTTCAATATCTTCCCCTTTTACAGCACACTGGGTCCTGACTGTGAGAGAAGGACCTCCAAATGTAACTGAAGGAGAATCTCGAACCTGTGTCTCCCTAGTGCCAGTATAACATTTTCACCATTAGACTGTGTTGAGAGGGAAGAATTGGCCCACAGTTCCCAAGAGAGCATCCGTGGCTGAAGGGGAACCTAGAACCTGGGTCTGGGTCTCCCTAGTGCCAGCCCAACTCTTTCACCACTGGACCAGGTTGAGAAGGAAGAACTGGCGCACAGTCCCCAAAAGAGTTTCCGTGGCTGAAGGGGAACCTAGAACCTGGATCTCCCTGATGTAAGCCCAACATTTTCACCACTAGATCATTATGGGAAAAACTGGCTCACCGTTCCCAAGGGAGCATCCGTGGCTGAAGGGAACTTAGAACCTGGGTCTCCCTGGTGCCAGTCCAACTCTTTCACCACTGGACCAGGTTTGGGCACACAATCCCCAAAAGAGTTTCTATGGCTGAAGGGGAACCTAGAACCTGGAGCTCCTTGATGTAATCACTAGACCATTGTGGGAAGAACTGGCTCACCATTCCCAAGGGAGTATCTGTAGCTGAAGGGGATTCTAGAACTTGGATCTTCCAACTTCTACTCAAGCATTTTCAGTAGTACCCACCTTGATTCTCCATAATCCCCATTCTTACAATATTATCATATGGTAAGATACTAACTGGAAGACCCATTTCCCCCCCCTATTATAAGGAAATCCTGTCCTCCCTTCTCAAAACAGTGCCTGGACATGACGAAATCCAATCTAGGTCAATGATTTTGATCGCTAAATTTTTCAATGTAAAGCACTTGCATTAAGAGCATTATCCAAACCGATCAGTTATTTAGAATGGCATGATAATTTGACGAAGGTTGTTAACTTTACATCTCAACCTGGTTAATGCCTATACAGAATCAAGACTCTGGTGTGAAGGAAGCCCCACATTGGAAGTTAATTATAGGACATGCCTATAATTATAAATGTGAGTCAGAAAAAAACGTGACCCCCCTCACAGGCACAAGCTGGAAATAGCGAGCTGATGGTTTCACTGAAACTTTGATTTCATTTTGCTTTTTGTAAAGGAAATAAGTGCCTCAGATCATTTGTATTTCCAACACTTTCTGGAGAAATTAGGGGAAGGAAAAGGAAAGGAATACTCTGGCAATATATCCGAGCACAGCTGTTTTTTATTATTGTTTCGTGGAAATGATTCATTCTATATTTAAAAAAAAAAATTATTGGTTTGCAAAATAAATAAGCTCTATTACTGGAAAGACTCCCCTATAAGTGGATGATTCAACCCACTCCCCCCTTTTCACCAACTCTGCGTATTTGGAGAAGAGAGGTTTTTTTTAAAAAACTATGTTCACTGGCTGCTTTCATTCATTTGACTGGAGCTACTGCTAAAAAAATAATTAAATAGCTCAAATTGGTCACAAGCTTATTCTTGTGATGCCCTCTTTTGAAAGGAAATGGATCAGTTCCTATATCACTCTGAAAGATGTCCCAAAAGTGCTTTTTTTTTTCAGGAGGCAACTGGACTTTTCTTGTTTTTTCTTTTGAAGACGTTTCGCTTCTCATCCAAGAAGCTTCTTCAGCTCTGACAGGATTCCATTCCCCATTATCCTGTCAGAGCTGAAGAAGCTTCTTGGATGAGAAGCAAAACATCTTCAAAAAGAAAAACAAGAAACTCCAGTTGCCTCCTGAAAAAAAAAAGCATCTTTGGGACAACCATGACCTGGATGACTGAGAATCTCTACAGACTCTGAAAGATGGTTTGCTTAACCATGGCTTGTTGTCTGAACCATGTTTGCTTGGATTCTATCAGTGGTGGGTTGCCCACGGTTCACACCGGTTCTATAGAACCGTTAGTAAAACCGGCGGGAGGCTCCGCCCACCGACCCCAACGTCATCAAAACGCTTCTGTGCATGCGCAGAAGAGCGCGTGCGTGGCCCCGTTGCAAACCGGTAGTAAAGGTAAGTAGAACCCACCCCTGGATTCTATCAATGTGCTAAGCCAGTGTTTCTCAACCTTGTCCACTTTAAAACCTGTGGGACTTCAACTCCCAGAATTCCCCAGCCAGCTGGGAGCTGGAAGTCCACACTTCTTAAAGTTACAAAGGTTAAGAAACACTGCACTAAGCCACTCCACCAACAACTGGACGGACGGCAAACATCAGCCCTAGAACAAGGGAAGGAGGCAGAGAGTTTAAATTTCACCTCAACTCAGAAGTTATTTCCTTGATCTCTCCCTGATTCGCAAGGTGGCTGTGAGGAAAAAAATCAGAGAGGGGAGCATTCCTCATACTCCAGTAAAGAAAAGATAAAAGGATCTGAAGGGAGTAGGTCAAAAAAGTCAAGATGTTGTCTACAATTATGTGATCAATCCCCATCTTTCCCCATCTTTTTACTCACATTAATAAGGACAGGGGGTGGGGAATTCCTGTGGGTTTCCATGAAACAGGATATCGGTGTAATAAATCCATAAAAGGTATCACCCCAAGTGAAAATGTCACTATTTTTTTTTTTTTAAATCCATCTAACAAGGAAGCCAGGCAAATCTGTTTCAAGGAACAAGAGCTAACCCTTTCCTTTCCCACCCATCCTATAATCCGTTAAATAAAAGGGAATGATTCATATGTAAAACACTCCTTGAAAGAATCTGCACATTCATCCTTACCCTACACAGAACAGGCAAAATCCAAGCTAGCCCCTAAGACATTTACGTAACAGTATCAGCAAACAGCCGCCTCGGGGTTATAAAATTGTAAGCGTAGCCTTGGAAGGAAACATAAGAAGGCAACCTATGCCACGGATGAGTAATGCACTTTTTTTCCCCTTCCCCATAAAACCTTAAAAAAAAAAAAAATCTGGAAAAGCCCCTGTGGAGCTTTTTTTTTTAAAAAAAAAGTGCTGGAGAAGATAACAACAAAAAGGTAAGCGAGTTCACGGTGACATCTGAGGTTTTCACAGGGAAATCCCAGCTCCTGAATTGCTCCAGAAGTCTGCTTCCTATGCCAAGTAGATAGGCGGGAAAACCCGGTGACTTTGTCCTAAAGACAGAAAGTCGGAGTACAAAAAATAAAATAAAATAAATCCTAACTTCCTAAAGCAGCTGAGAGGATCCGGTTGCAGTTACTGGAAAAGTGATTTGAGATCCTAGTATTTAGATTTGGGGAGAAGGGTTACTTTGAAATTGGCTAGTTGGGAAAAGACTGGGACATTGAAAAATGGGGAGGGGGTGGGATTGTTGGACAGAAGAAGAGAGGAATTAGGCAATCCAGAAGGAGAAATCAAATGCTGTGAGGGTTTAGTTTTGTTTTTCCCAAAAGAGGAGAAAAGAAACACCAAATTATTTTGGAATTATTTCCCCCTTTTGAGAAAGAAGAGTGGAACATAGTGACAGTTAGAAATATCAACTGTAAACAATTGATCCTCTTTGTTCCTCTTGTTATTACAGTATTGTTATTATTTACTTTATTCATTAAACATGAAACTCAGTCAACTGAACATTCAAAAATGCATCACAAATACCATTGACTTATTATTATTATTATTATTATTATTATTATTATTATTATTATTATTTTAATCTTTAGTGAGATTCACAGCCTTTGAGGCTGATTAATAGCTCAGCAACTCGAGTCCTAACCAAGGACCTAGGAACTGTTAAGGTATTGTCGGAGGATGTAAGCTGTTCCGAGTAAGGTGTTTTTTTGTAGAGTCAAAATGTTCAAGTCCAGTAAATTTAGAATTTCTAAATAGCAGGGTAGCCCTTTGGATATTGCTCCAAGGGCTCCAATTACAATCGGGACAACACACAATTTCTTTTCCATAGTCGCTCAACTTCAATTTGTAAGTCCCGGTACTTTGTGATTTTTTCTTGCTGCTTATCTTCAATCCGTGCATCACCAGGTATTGCAATGTTAATGAACCATACTTTTTTCTTTTCAACTATTATTATGTCAGGTGTGTTGTGGACCAAGTGCCTGTCAGTCTGAATCCTAAAGTCCCATAAAATCTTGAGTTTCTCATTCTCTAAAACTTTCTCAACCTGATGTTCCCAGTGGTTTTTGCTGTACTCAAATCCAAACTTCTGGCACAATTTCCAGTGAATGATCTTAGCAACACGGTCATGGCGTTGTAGGTAGTCAGTTTGTGAAATTTTGCTGCACCCACTGATCAGGTGGTCGACTGTCTCATCTTTCTCATTGCAGAGGCAGCATTTGCTGTTGGTGGTAACATGTTGAATTTTTGCCTTCATGCAGTTTGTGGTTAGGGCTTGTTCTTGAGCTGACAAAATAAAGCTTTCTGTTTCTTTTTTCAGTACTCCTGATCTTAACCAGTTCCAAGTTAGTTTCTGCTCAGCTTTGCCTTCAATACTTTTCAAGTATTGGCCATGCAGAGCTTTGCTTTTCCAATTTTCACAATTGTGTAGAATTGTAATCACAATTCTATTTATAAAATTGGAGAAGGCTAATCTGGATTTTTTGTTTAAGGGCTACCCTTACTTTGTAGCCTTGATCTATTAGCCTATTACTAATAATATGTACACTGTGAGCTCATGTACCGAATTCCTTGTGTGTCCAATCACACTTGGCCAATAAAGAATTCTACTCTACTCTACTCTACTCTACTCTACTCTACTCTACTCTACTCTACTCTACTCTACTCTACTCTACTCTACTCTACTCTACTCTACTCTACTCCACTCCACTCCACTCCACTCCACTCCACTCCACTCCACTCCACTCCACTAAGTTGATGCAGGAAGAACATTCTTTATTGTACCTTTTTAGTGATGTTTCTAATGTTAGGTGAGGTGACCATTTCAAATCTTGGGAGATTGTAGAATCCAAAAACTTGAAAGATTCTGATACCATTAGATTAATCTTATTCTTTCAACAATAGTGAGTCAAGGCTGCACTCATTTGTAGCCTTCAAAACTTTAATAATATAAGCTTCCTTACTGATATAATTGTTTTAACTTCAAGTAAATGAAAGCCAACATCTGCAATTTCTTTAAAAAAAATTTTTAAATGCTAATAAAGTTTTTGATATGATTTTCTGGAGGTTTCTTGACTCATTCTGAGCCGCTGAAGTTTTGTCTCGTGATCAGCATATTTTATTTTAATCCAGAATCATGTGTCATTGTTACAAGTGAGAATTTCCTTTTTAATTGAACACATGTCATGAAATGTAGCGAGTATGTTTTTTCCCTTTGTTTCTTTTGATTTGGGCTTCGGAACTCCGATTTATACTTTTTTTATTTATTAGAAGAATTGCAGTAGGAGAAGAAAAATCAGATGTTTCTAGATGAGTCAGAATTTTCAGTTCTAATTCTTACTTATACAGGAGTTTCTGAGGTGAGGGTATAAAAAAAAACCTTCAAGCTGGTAGGTGTGACCATATGATTGATATACTGTATGCAAAACCAAATTTAAGCAAGAATGGTTTCCATACATTGCGCACTGTAGCAGACATAATCCTTACTGTCTGGCTTTTAACAGGGCCTGAATGTTTTCAAATATTGCAAATTAGCAAATGTGCAAAAATCGGGGAATCAGAAATCAGTAGTTTGCCTTTTAAAATTTTCCTTCCTTCCTTCCTTCCTTCCTTCCTTCCTTCCTTCCTTCCTTCCTTCCTTCCTTCCTTCCTTCCTTTCTGTTTTTCAGGTGTTTCAATTTTGTTAAATTTGCTCCTTTTGTTTGCTTTTATCAGCACACACACACACACACAAAGTAATAATACAAAAGACCAGGGGTGGGTTCCACTTACCTTTGCTACCAGTTTACAATGGGAGCTCTCGCATGTGGTGAGCTTCTGTGCAAGCGCAATGTCCTGAATAATATCCGGGCGGGTGAGCAGAGCCTTCCACCACCTCTACTATCGGTTTGCAAGATCCAGAGCGAACCAGTAGCAACCCACCACTAAAGAGATCTTAATATTAATCGTCAGTTTCATATTGAAACTGTTGTCTCATAATGATTTCTTTGATATGAAATACAAGAGACCTTTTATTTTCAATTTTGGATGAAAAATTAAGTAACTTTTTGCTTGTTATTTGACATCTTATTATTATTGACAGACATTTTACTTCTTCTTATTTTCAATATTTTAAGCTTTCTAAATAATGGAGTGTTCATCATTTATAATCATAATATATATTTATAATATGATATCATAAACATATATTTACAATATATGATTATAAATTATAAACACTCCATTATTTAGAAAGCTTAAAGTATTGAAAATAAGAAAAAGTAAAATGTCAGTCAATATTAATAGGCGATGTCAACATTACAAGCAAAAAGTTGTTTAATTTTTCATCCAAATTTCTATTGAAATAATACCATGTATGAAGATTTATAACATTACAATAAAAGGAAAAAAGGGGAAGGTTTTAATCATATGTTCCTCTCCCAAACTTCATTAATGTTTGAGTTTGGTGTCGTCTATGGTTATTCTATAAATTCTATAAATTAGACATTGTAAAAGGAGAGCTATAAAAATCATGACAAAAAGTGAGAAAGATTATGAACTAACATATTTTGCTAAAAGGCATAATTGTTCATGCACCGCAGATCATTTATGCCTTTTTATAAAATGTTAATAACTTAATGAATGCCTTTTAATAAAATTTATTAGTTGGAAAAGTTGCTATCAGACACCTTCTATAAATTCGAATAAATCACTTTTGATAGCCGTAGAGCTCAGAAACCATTTTGACCTATTAAGGAGTCCTTATCTTTTTTTTATGGTATATTGATGTAAACTTTCTCATTTAGTAAATTTGAATTTATTTCCTACTTTATCACAATAAAAATACTGCATTCAGTCATATGGGCTACCATTCTTTTGAAATAAATATGATGAAAATTCTTTAGATTCTGATAGCGAATAGTATTTTAAGAAGTTTTCTTGTTAAGTTCCCTTCATGTTATTTCATGAAAAGTTTTTTTTCCCTGAGTGTACTGTTATGTAACTATCTGTGGGAGGGGAATCCTCTGAAATTTTCCCTGCATGGATTACAAATGTTGATTGGAAAGGTAAATCAGCTAATGACTTGCGTGTGCTCATCAGATTTAAAACTGATTAAGATTACTATTTGGAACAAGCTTATCTGAATTTGTTTCCTCAGCTTGAAGGCTGTTCTATGACCTCACTGGGCTGTTGTGGGATCCCTCTTTTTCTAGGGATCAAGTTCAGTGTGTGCACTTGGTGACATTTGGGTGTGTGTCAAAATCTGCAAGAAGGTGGGTGCATTGTCACAACAGCTCCTTTTGTATATGTGCCTGTTCTCAGGTAGCAAAGGGGTGTGTATTTGTTTATTATGCTTTACGTAATGTTGAGATAGACCAATGATAGGTAGGTAGGTAGGTAGGTAGGTAGGTAGCTAGGTAGCTAGATGATAGATATAGCTGGATGATAGATACATGATAGATAGATAGATAGATAGATAGATAATGGAGAGAGAAAGGGATGGAGGGAGGGAGGGGGAGAGAGAGAGAGAGAGAGAGATAGAGATAGATAGATGATGGAGAGAGAGAGAGAGAGAGAGAGAGAGGGAACGAGGGAGCGAGAGAACATTTATTGGCAGCCTATCTTACCACAGGGTAAGTCTGGATAGTTTGCAGCAAGGGTGCTATTCAGCAGGTTCTGATAGGTTCTGGAGAACTGGTAGTGGAAATTTTGAATAGTTCGGAGAACCGGCAAATACCACCTTAGGCTGGCCCCAGAGTGGGGTGGGAATGGAGATTTTGCAATATCCTTCCCCCAGGAGTGGGGAGAGAATGGGGATTTTGCAATATCCTTCCTTCCCCTGGAGTGGGGTGGGAATGGAGATTTTGCAGTATCCTTCCCCTGCCATGCCCACCACGCTACACCACGCCCACCAAGCCAGAACCGGTAGTAGAAAAATTTGAATTCCACCACTGGTTTGCAGTCATAAAAATCTATTTATACAGTACAGTAAAACAGAAGTAAATTAAATTAAAACTAAATATTAAATTCTGATGATACATGGGAGGGAATAGAGGGAGGTGGGAACTGTTGTTAATCACCCACTTTTACTGCACTTTTACTCTGCAGGAGAGAGAGAGGGAGGGAGGGAGGGAGAGAGATGGGGGGGAGGAGATTAAATTTGTGTTTTACCATTGAATAATGCCAGTGATCCTCTAAAGAAAAACTGCTAAACAATCATTACCTAACTGCACAATTGAACCACAAAGAAAGGAATATATATAGTAAGTAGAAGTGTATACATTATGCAAGCAATTATCCTTCACAGATACTACCCTGACCATAAGGAATTGGCTGCGTAGCTACTTTATTATGGGTGAAATTCTATACACCAGAGAGACTGTAGATAAGTAGATTAATATGGGAGCTAGTGTAACTCAGTGGTAAAGGAATAGGAGTGCCCCTCTTAAACTGAGAATCCAGCTGGGTCTGTCACCCCTAACCTGGGAAATAAAAATTAAAATTATTCCCTGACAACACTGGACAAGCATCATAGATTAACATCCATAAGGTTTAATGTAGAATCTTTATTCTTCATTGGATTGATTGAGACTGTTCATAATGGATGGATGGATAGATGGATGGATGGATGGATAAATGGATGGATGGGTGGGTGGGTGGATTTTGTCTCTTTCACTCATTAAAAGTCTGACTTACATGACATCTGAGCCTTCAAACCCAGTAGACCATTCTTGTAAGAAGTGTGTTGGAAGAAATATCCTTCTGCGTTCAGTTCCAAGTGGGGAAAAAGACACTGGAAACATGGAGACTGCTTGGAAAGATGGTTTAATGGTGGACAGGATCACATGGTTTGAGTTCCTGAACAGAAAACGGCTGAGATGCGGAGCGTGCCTTGGTGTTATGCCCTCTCTGCGCTTTGAACTTCCTGGGGCACAGGAAGAGTATCCTGATTGATTGTCAGACTCCCAGGGGGTGGGGGTCTTAGCTAGCCTTGCTGGCTGATGTAATCTTCCCAGGTGCCATGTGGTGAGTTTCTGTTGCTAGATGGGTCCTATTGTGTTGCAGATGATGGTCCATTGACAAAGGTGGGGGGAATGAGTGAGCTTGGCTGAGGCCTTAATGGCCATTAACAGAGGTGGGGAGAGGCAGAAAGCTGTTTGTCTTTAAAAGATGTTTCTCCATTTCTCATCCAGGGAAATATAATATTCTGCCTTTTTTAATATTTCCTAAAATATTTCATTCTTCTAGGAGAGGGGTGGGTGCTAACTTCCTACAAGTGGAAGGAACTGAATTAATTTTACATTAATCACTTATATACTTCTGGAATAACATTTAAACACCCGATTCTTGGCAATTATAGTGAGATGGGTCTCCTTTGATCTTGAAGTGCCATTAACTCAGCTGTAAGGTTGGTTTGCTGTATATAAGGCACCGCCGTTTTAATAATGAATTATATTAATGAATGTCTTTTGGCTGGAGCAGCAGTTCAGAGGTAGTAATGTTCATTCGCCTCATCTGGGCTTATCTATTATTGACACATTTTGGGGCTGAAGTCCAAAGGACTGATACTGTGCCTTTAAATCATTTGATACAAGTCACGATGGATATATTCTTCTCAGCTATATCTCCATTGTTGGGAAACGATTGAGACATTTCATAAATGTGGACTGCCCCAAGAATCCCAGAAGGAGAAGTCAACGCTTCATTGGCAGCAAAAAATAGTTCATACATGTCAACGTGCTTGATCTCTTTTTTTTTTTCTCTTTTCAATAAAAGGGCAAGGAAGAAGACTTTGCCGAAATTGGATCTACCTTTTTAAAATTAACACAAAGTTCTCAGATTTTCCCGCCCCATCCTTTTCTCTTTTAATATTAATGTTCTACCACATTATGGTTTGGTGTAGGAAGGGGTGTCTGCAGGCAGGGGCTGATCAACATCAGTAAGGTATTGTGATTGAACTCTGTTTATACAAACCATTTTGTGACTGAAGAACCCTGTATGGACAAAGTGGCAGGGCTTTGATCGTGACACTACAACTATCATCTTGCAGATTTTGATTCCTCCATGAATATTCCTTCACCTTCCCTTCCCTTTCGTGCCTATAGAGATTCTCAGTCATCCAGATCGTGGTTGTCCCAAAGGTGCTTTTTCAAGAGGCAAATGGACTTTCTGGACTCCCTTCCCCCCCCACCCCACAGAAAGTCCAATTTCCTTTTGAAAAAACACCTTTGGGATTCCTTTCCTTTCCTTTCCTTTCCTTTCCTTTCCTTTCCTTTCCTTTCCTTTCCTTTCCTTTCCTTTCCTTTCCTTTCCTTTCCTTTCCTTCTCTTCCCTTCCCTTTGCTCTCCTCTCCTCTCCTCCCCTCCCCTCCCCTCCCCTTCCTTTCCCTTCTTTCTTTCTTTTTTTTTTAAATTTTGATTTATATGCCGCCCTTCTCCGGAGACTCAGGGCGGCTTACAGTGCGTTAAGCAATAGCCTTCATACTTTTGTATATTTTTACAAAGTCAGCTTATTACCCCCACAAACTGGGACCTCAATTTACCTACCTTAGAAAGGATGGAAGGCTGAGTCGACCTTGAGCCTGGTGAGAATTGAACTCGCAGTAATTCCAGGCAGCTGGATGTTAAATCCTGGCACTCAGGCTCCTTTCTTCCCTTTCCTTCTTTTTTCCCTTCCCTTCCTTTTCCTTTTCCTCAAAAGAAGGTCTACTCAAACTTCCAAATTATATGGAAGTCAAGTTTTCAGTCATTAACTGATGCAACCATGGAATGTTTGGGACGCTATCACAGTAGCAAGTTTAATATAATATTAGACACACACCAAAATAACAGCACTTACTGAAAATTGCAGCCTTTGAGCCAAGATGTTCCTCAGAATGTTTATGTTTACAAATCATTTAAAATGCAATGCCCTGCTCAGATCTCCAGTCTCAACATGGATCTGGTAAAGCCGATTGGGGAAAGGCAACTTGGAATCACTCAACTTGATTACTTACAAAGCATGACTATCCGCAGAATAAAATCTGGGACAAAATGAGTCACTTGCCCTAAATCGGGTATGATTAATACGCGTGGAGAATCTAATCACAAAACTAGAAACAGAAATTTAGCAAAGCTTTGAGAAATGCTGTAGCTTCCGAGCGACACGGAATCTGCAAGTGTTCTGTTTCTTTGGGGAAAAACGCCCCATCAAACAAACCCACATACTCCCCTCCCCTCCCCCAAGCTCAAGAAACAAACTGCACGTTATTTTCTCAGCAGCCTTTTTGTGGTCACACCAGCTCAGCCGCTCTCGGTGTCACTTGTTCAAAATGACAGCTGATGACTCAGATGCAGGGGAGCGTGTGCTTGTGTTCATGGTGCAGGGAGAAGATGTGTTCATACATGAATTCTTGTGACTTTCTGGGAACTAATGAAATGTTAGATCTTGCAACGGAGGGCTAGATTCTGTTTCCCGCTCAATGGCTCAGCTTGATTGATGTCAAGGTGGGCTCCCCCAGATTGATGCCCATAAAGACTCCGACCCACACTCTTTCTGCTTTACATCAATGACCTATGCCAGGGGTCTGCAACCTTAAACACTGAAAGAGCCATTTGGACCCATTTCCCACAGAAAAGAAAACACCGGGAGCCACAAAACCCTTCCCGTGCCTGCCTATTTCTTGAGCGGCCACAAAACTAGCATATGTAGTTGAATTAAACGTTCTGTTTTCTTCTGAAACTTTTCTTTTCTGGGATTTATCCAGGCCTACTGGGGGTTGAAAAGCTCAATAAATCGTGTGCTGGCGGGTGTCGCACATTGGTGGTTGTGACACATATTTTGAGTGACAGGGAGCTGCAGCAGAGGGGTGAAAGAGCCACATGCGGCTCCAGAGTCACAGGTTGCTGACCCCTGCCCTATGCGATCATATTAAAAGCAGCTGTGTCCTCTTCGCTGATGACATAAAATTATTTAACACCACTGACAATGCTGCTGTCCTACAAAGCAACCTTGGCTATGTGTCAGAATGGTCGCGCATTTGGCAACTCCAAATCTTGACAAATAAATGCTCTATCCTGTATATTGGCAAAAAAATAAATAAATAAATCCAAACACCAAATACAAATTGGGCGGAAACGATCTCGTCGATGACCCTCACTTTGTCAAGGACCTAGGAGTACTCTTTTCAAATGATCTAAGCCATAGAAACAGCATTGCCAAAAAGGCATTAAGAGTTGTTAACCTAATCTTGCGAAGTTTCTTCTCCGGTAACATTGTATTCCTAACTAGGGCATACAAAACCTTTGCCAGACCAATTCTTGAATACAGCTCATCCACCTGGAATCCACACTGTATATCAGACATTAACATGATTGAGTGGGTCCAGAGGTATTTCACGAGAAGAGTACTCCACTTCTCTGCTCACAACAGAATCCCTTATGCCACCAGGCTTGAAATTCTGGGCTTGGATAATCTGGAACTGCGCCGCCTGTGGTCTGATCTAAGCATAGTACACAAAATTGTATGCTACAATGTCTTATCTGTCAATGACTTCTTCAGCTTCAACCACAATAATACACAGGCAAACAACCGATACAAACTCAAGGTAAACCGCTCCAAACTCAATTGCAAAAAATACGACTTCAGCAACAGAGTGGTCAACGCCTGGAATGCTCTACCCAACTCCGTTGTTACAGCCTCAAACCCTCACAGCTTCAACCTCAAACTGTCTAAAGTGGACCTCACCCCATTCCTAAGGGGTCCGTAAAGGGGGCGGGCATAAGCACACCAGCGTGCCTACTGTCCCTGTCCTACTGTCCCCATTTATCTGTATGTACTTCCTTTGTTCATGTTTATGTTCATACTTATATTTACTTATATCATACTTATATGGCATGGGCCTGGGGTACTTGTAGGACCACCTCCTACCGGCCTCCCACTGCCCAGTGCGCTTACATAGGATTGCCCTCCTCCAGGTGCCATCGGCCAGACAATGTCGGCTGGTGGCACCCAGGATGAGGGCATTCTCTGTGGTCGCACCAACCCTCTGGGATGAGTTACCCACTGGGCTCCGGATGGCCCCTGACCTCCGCACTTTCCACAGCGACCTGAAGATATGGCTTTTTCAGCAAATTCCCTGATCTGCCAGGAGTTTTAATTGCTTGGGGATTTTAAATTGGATTATTTTAATATCATTTTATTGTCGTGTTGTTTTATCTTGTGAGCAGCCCTGAGTCCTATGGGAGAAGGGTGGCATATAAATAAATAAATAAACAAACAAACAAACAAACAAATTTGCTATCTTGTACATACATGAATGAATGAATGAATGAATGAATGAATGAATGAATGAATGAATGAATGAATGAATGAATGATGGAAATACGTAGTTTGTAAAGTTTGAGGAATTCAAGAAATTATGTATAAGTAAGCTATAGGTTGCATTTTATACATTGTGTGGTTGTGTATTCATTTAACAAATATCCAAAAATTAATTAGAACATAGAACATGGAATAACAGAGTTGGAAGGGACCTTGGAGGTCTTCTAGTCCAACCCCTTGCTCAAGCAGGAAACCCTATACCATTTCAGACAAATGATTGTCCAGTCTCTTTTTGAAAGTCTCCAACGATGGATCACCCACAACTTTTGAAGGTAACTTGTTCCATTGGTTGAGTGCTCTCACCGTTAGGAAATTTTTCCTTAGTTCTGGGTTGCTTCTCTCCTTGGTTAGTTTCCGTCCATTGTTTTTTTGTCTAGCATTTTGGTGCTTTGACCCCCTCGACTTTGTAGGAGCCCCTCAAATATTGGAACATTGCTATAATTTCTCCCCTAGTTCTTCTTTTCATTAGACTAGACATACCCAATTCCTGTAACTGTTCTTTGTATAGTTTAACCTTCAGTCCTCTATCATTCTTGTTGCTCTACTCTGCACTCTTTCCAAAGTGGTGACCAGAGTGGTTATTGTGGTGATCAGAACAGGATGCAGTATTCTAAGTGTGGTCTTACTAAGATTTGTAAAGCGCTACTAGAACTTTCCGTGACCCCTCTATTAATGCCGCCTAGGATTGCATTGGCTTTTTTGGCAGTTGCGGCACACTCCTGTGATTGGACACACAAGGAATTTGTCTTTGGTGCTCTCAGTGTACATAAAAAGACAAGATACATTCATCATGAATCATAAGGTACAACACTTAATGATAGTCATAGGGTACAAATAAGCAATCAGGAAACAATCAATATCAATATAAATCGTAAGGATACAAGCAACAAAGTTACAGTCATACAGTCATAAGTGGGAGGAGATGGGTGATGGGAATGATGACAAGATTAATAGTAGTGCAGATTTAGTAAATAGTTTGATCACAATCACATTTAAGTGATTGTCAACTAGGGCTCCAAGATCCTTCTCACAGTGACTGGCATTAAGCCAGGTTTCTGTACCTATACAGTTGGTTTCTCTTGCCTAAGGGTAAAACCTTATTTTTATCTACGTTGATTTTCATTTTGTTAGATGAGAGGTAGTTATGTATCTCCATGTCAGATCACTTTCTTTATTTATCACATGTAATCACATTAAATTGGCATCACGTCAAATGCATATTGTTCTTCTAGAACAGTGTTTCTCAACCTCATCCATTTGAGACGTGTGGACCTCAACTTTCAGAATTCCCCAGCCAGCCTGTTCATGCATCTTCGAGTGGCTGAAGTTGAGAAACATTGTTCTAGAAGATTTACAGCACCTGCATACTGTACACACATTCTCCTTTTATCTGCCCAGAAGGACCAGTTCTGATCACTTAGGTCTCCATGCCAACTCATAAAGGTTACTGGAGTTTACCTCAGGAGATTCCTTCAAGGCCATCTAGTTCCTGCTACTGTCCACGTAACCTGCTTGCTTCATATTTTTTCCCTTTATTAACCAAGCTCCTTTTTCAGTTCCTTGTCAGTGCCTCTCATGTTCCTACGTTCTGTCCAAGTAACAGTGACAAAGCCTAACAATTTTTACACACCTTTTTACACAAGGACACAGGCTTGTCCTTGAAAAGGGTCAGAATGAAGAGGAAAATACCAGTGAGATCCTGCATTTGGAAGCTTTAAAGCAGCTCGTCTCCTAGGAAGAAACCTGGTGGAAGTGAAATTAGGTTAACAAATTGCTGTCCAGATTTCAATCCGTTCTCCAGTTTGGGCACTAATGCCTGTTAGATACTAGATTGCTGGATTTCACTGCATCTTTATTCCTGCCAGCTCTGGTGGGAAAGTAACAGATTAACAGAGTTGGGAGGGACCTTGTAGGTCATCTAGTCCAACCCCTCGCCCAAGCAGGAGACTCTACACCATTTCTGACAAATGGCAGTCCAATCTCTTCTTGAAAGTCTCAAGTGATGAAGCTCCCACAACTTCCAAAGGCAAAGCTGTTCCATGGGTTGATTGCTCTGACTGTCAGAAAATTTATCCTTATTTCCAGGTTAAATCTGTCCTTGATCAGTTTCCATCCATTATTCCTTGTCTGGCCTTCAGGTGCTTTAGAAAACAGCTTGACCCCCTCCTCTCTGTGGCAGCCCCTCAAATATTGGAAGACTGCTAGTATGTCTCCCCTGGTCCTTCTCTTCACTAGACTAGCCATGCCCAGTTCCTGCAACCATTCTTCATATGTTTTAGCCTCCAGTCCCCTAATCATCCTGGTTGCTCTTTTCTCCACTTTTTCTAGAGTCTCAACATCTTTTTTTATAGTGTGATGACCAAAACTTGATGCAGTACTTTAGGTGTAGTCTTACTAAGTAAGCCCCAATCCCTTTGCTTTTTATGGTTAGTTTTTTTTTTTAAAAAAAATAATTTTATTGAATTTCAAAAAGTGATAAAATACAGAATATAAAAAAAATTAGAAAAAGGAAAAGCAATAAAAATTAGAATTAAAAGTGTAACGAGAGAAAAAAGAAATGAAAAAATGACCCAGAAACAGAGTAGCTTCCAACTTTCTTCATTACAAAATATATAATAAAGTGACATCTTATTCTAAGTTTAAACAGAAATAAAGACACAAGATATGAAGTATACCTAGCAAACAAATACAGTAATGATACACAATAGCTCTATTATCAAAACCGACTGAGCTGTCCAATCCCCTAATCAAAGTTTCATTTCTATCTTTTTCAAGCAAGAAGTCCAAGAGTGGTTTCCAAACAGAAACCAAAGTAGACCAGTTTCTGGGTTGTTTTTTTTTTTATCAGAGTGGTCCATTTTGCCCTCTCAGCCAGCTCCATGCATTTCACAATACATTCTTCCATTGTAGGAATTTGCATATCCTTCCACCTCTGTGCATATAGACGCCTTGCTGCTATTATTAGGAGTGGGCTGCTGGGGGTTCGCAGGGGTTCAGGAGAAGTTCTAGCTAAGATTCTGTGCAGTTCAGAGAACCCCCAAATCCCACTCCTGACTGGTCCCACCCACACCTCCCCTCCCAGGAGTCCCCACGTGGCCCATTTTGGATGCAGGTAACTGCAGGGTGTATGTGGAGGATCGGGGACGGGCAAAAAATGGGCCTACCGGAAGTTCAGGAAGGCCAGAAACAGGCCCATTTTTGGCCTCCAGATGACCATTTTCGCCCTCCCAGAGGCTCGAGAAAAACCTCTGAGGCCTGGGGAGGGCAAAAATGTCCCCCCACTGTCATGGTGCAGGAAGCCCACCATTGTCACGCCCACCCAGCAACTGGGCAGAGAACCACTTGCTAAACTTTTTGAAGCCCACCCCTGGCTATTATCCTGTATAAGAACAAAGTCCCATGTTTCCTTTCAATCCGTGTATCCATCATTCCTAAAAGAAAGACCCCTGATTTTATTTGCACATCAATTTTTAGTATCTTCTGAGTTAAAATACATATTTGGTTCCGGCATTTATTCGCTGTCTTACAGGCCTACCAAAGGCAGTAAACATTTTTATGGGTAGGTGTGTGATTTACATTGAAATGAAATCACTGGCAGTCCTCGACTTACAACAGTTCACTTAGTGACTGCAAGTACACATGCAAATTGGGTGAAACCAGGCTTAATAGCAGTGACTGTGAGAGGGATCTTGGAGTTTTAGTGGAAAACCAACTAAATATGAGCTAGCAGTGTGCAGCGGCAGCCAAAAAAGCCAATACAATACAATTGTATTAACAGAGGGATACAATCAAGATCAAGTGAGGTACTAATACCACTCTATAAAGCTTTAGTAAGACCACACCTAGAGTACTGCATCCAGTTTTGGTCACCACACTATAAAAAAGATGTTGAGACTCTAGAAAAAGTGCAGAGAAGAGCAACCAGGATGATTAGGGGACTGGAGACTAAAACATATGAAGAACGGTTACAAGAACTGGGCATGGCTAGTCTAGTGAAGAGAAGGACCAGGGGAGACATGATAGCAATGTTCCAATATTTGAGGGGCTGCCACAGAGAGGAGGGAGTCAAACTATTCTCCAAAGCACCTGAAGGCCAGACAAGGAATAATGGATGGAAACTGACCAAGAAGAGATTCAACCTGGAAATGAGGAGGAACTTTCTGACAGTGAGCACAATCAACCAATGGAACAGCTTTGCCTTTGGAAGTTGTGGGAGCTTCATCACTTGAGGCTTTCAAGAAGAGATTGGACTGCCGTTTGTCAGAAATGGTGTAGGGTCTCCTGCTTAGGCGAGGGGTTGGACTAGATGACCTACAAGGTCCCTTTCAACGCTGTTAATCTGTTAAGAAGTCCATTACATACAGTAGCCAATAGAACCAGAAGGATTTTCTTTCAAAGAAATGACATGCATTAAGGTCAATCACACAACACCCCTCGTCCGGACAGAAGTTGGAAAATGCTACTGTTGAGGTTCAGCGGGAAAAAACGGTGCAGGTGACTTTCATGATGAGTTGAGGGTGGTTTGAGGACAAGACAGTGTCTTTCTGTCCTAGGGAGACAATTAGTGGGTTGCCTTCAGGCTGGGGACAAGCAGAATAGGGTGACAAATGCTTTAACAGCAATACAGGTAAGGATATCTGTAGCTTGGAGTGAAGATGAAGCCCTCTCCCCAATGACAATTAGCTATATTGGCTGCTTCTCAGGGATGCCTGAGGTGGGGATGGTGTTTGGGTAAAAAAGTCAAGATGGCAAAAACATATCGATCAATTATACTTGAAGATCTGATATTGGCATTCTACAAATGAGTTGTTTATATCCATAGATTATATATGGACGACCGCAATGGAACATGATAGTTTCTTAATTGAAACTGTTATGTAAACAGTTTTCATAGATATCTCTATATTCATTAGCAACCCTTATATGTATATGTTACTTATTTACTTCCTTCCTTCCTTCCTTCCTACACTCCCCTTTCCTCCCTTTCTTCTTTTCTTCTTCCTTTCTTCCCTCCCTCCTTCCTTCCCCCTTCCTCCTTCCCTCCTTCCTTCCTTCCCCCCCTCCCCTCTCTCCCTTCCTTTTCTTCTTTTCTTCTTCCTTCCTTCCCTCCCTCCTTCCTTCCCCCTTCCTCCTTCCCTCCTTCCTTCCTTCCCACTCTCCCCTCTCTCCCTTCCTTCATTTCTTTTCTTCTTCCTTCCCTCCCTCTCTCCTTCCCTCCCTGCTTCCTTCCTTTCCTTCCTTCCTTCCTTCCTTCCCACCTGCCCCTCCAGTGGTGAAATCCAATTCTTTTTACTACCGGTCCTGTGGGCGTGGTGTGGCTTGTTGGGCGTGGCTTGTTGGGCATGGTAGGGGAAGGATACTGTAAAATCTCCATTCCCACCCCGCTCCAGGGGAAGGATACTGCAAAATCTCCATTCCCACCCCACTCTGGGGCCCGCCAGAGGTGGCATTTGCTAGTTCTCCGAACTACTCAAAATTTCCGCTACCGGTTCTCCAGAACCTGCTGGATTTCACCCCTGCTCCCCTCCCTCCCTCCCTTCGTTTCTTCATTTCTTCTTCCTTCCTTCCCTCCCTCCCTCCCTCCTTCATTCCTTCCTCCTTCCCTCCTTCCCCCTCTCCCCTCCCTCCATTTCTTCTTTTCTTCTTCCTTCCTCCCTCCCTCCCTCCCTCCCACCCCTCCCTTCCTCTATATCCACGAACCTTTTTTTCCTTTCTGTTCATTTTTATTTAATAAACAAAGGGAGAACAAAAAAAGATGGCCACGGCCCCTTAACTGCAACCCTGCCTCTTTATAAAGGGATGCGATATTTGCAAAGCATACTTTAAGAGTTAAGGGCTTCAAACCGCAGGCTCACAGTTTTCCATTCCATCTCAACCTTTTTGACCCCATAATGTCCTCTCTCCCTTACTCTCCTTTATAGATGCTTATAGGTTCTCCACCCATGTAGTTCTTCCCCCTAGATAGCATGGCTTGAACTGTCTCTTGAAACTTGCATTCCTCATTAGGCTTGCCAAGGGGATTTTTGGTGCCTTCAGCACTGCCCCATCACAGGGGAGATTTCCTCTCTTGCGCCTGGTTTGATTTTACCAGTCCTCTTGATACCGGTAAGTTCAAGGCTGGGACTTCAAATACGGAATTTCATTTCCCAATCGTCATCACCACCTCTGGAGTGACTTCAAAACAGTAGATCTTGCCCGTAAACAGCCGGCCGGGGCATTACATGCTAGACTTTCACTTCCCCATTGCATGAGAATAATCTCAGGCTTTGTTGGTCAACAAAGCTGCCTCCTTTTTTTACTAGTATTGGCTGTACAGGAAGTACTTTCGGGCCTAAACTTCCTTCAGCATTTCATTTTGGAGACGTGCAAGCTTACGTTAGGCACACTCAAGCAAAAGAATTTCCCCATGACCTCCCTGAGTTCACTTTTTACTTAAGGAACAGAATTTTCTTAAGGAACAAGAGAAGAAGAAGACAAATTTTTAGAGAAGAAAGAAAAATAGTGACTAGATAAGAAAGAAAATATTTATTGGGTTTATTATTTCTATTTCATGTTTCTAAAGTGCTCCTTTTTTCCTCTGGGTAGTGGAGAAGGAAAATCCAATCTTCCTAACAGTGGTTATAAGTGGGATTTATATTTTACTGCCTCCCTCCCACTCTCTCTCTCTCCCTCTCTTCCGCTCCCTCTCTCTCCTCCTCTCTCCTTCTCTTCTCCCCCTCCCTCCTTCTCTCTCTCCCCCCCCCCCCTCCCCCTCCCCTCTCCCTCCCTCTCCCCCTCTCCCCCTCTCCGTCTCCCTCTCTCTCTATCTCTTTCCCGCTCCCTCTCTCTCCCCCTTTCTCCCTCCCCCCCTCTCTCCCCCTCTCTCCATCTCTCTCTCTTCCCCCACTCTCCTTCTCTCTCTCTGATTACACAATTTCCTTCCTTCCCATAGCCTACCCTTTCTAATTGTCAGATTTATAAATTGTAAGTTCCTGTTTTTTTTCTTTCTTCAGCAAATAGTGTAAAAGGAGTTTCCAATCACTAATGAATACGGTTATGGCCCCTTCTTCAATCAGAGAAGTCAATTTTGCCATCTTTGTTATCATCTTTGCGAGCTATTCTTCCTGGAGTTCAAAGTGATTGTTCACAAGTACATCAGTAAGTATAGAAGGGCAACGGAAGAGCCAAACAGATCTTTTAGTTAGTTAGTTAGTTAGTTTATTATATTTATATACCGCCCCCTCTCCCGAGGGACTCAGGGCAGTGAACAGCCAGCAAATAAAATACCCAGATACAAAATTTAAAACAACATTAAAATCCAATTAAATCAATTTTTGAGAGATATCACTGAGTTTTGCTCTCCAGTGTTACATGTTAATTCGTTCTCACAGCAAAATGAGAGATGCTAAAATGAGAGGATAAAAATATATGGAAGGGTCTTTGTCAGACAAATGGTATAGGGTTTTCTGCCTGAGCAGAGAGTTGGACTAGAAGACCTCCATGGTCCCTTCCAACTCTGTTATTCTATTCTATTCTATTCTATTCTATTCTATTCTATTCTATTCTAATTCTATTCTATTCTATTCTATTCTATTCTATTCTATTCCATTCCATTCCATTCCATTCCATTCTATTCTTACCCTACCCTACCCACTACCCTACCCTACCCAACCCAACCTATTCTATTCTATTCTATTCTATTCTATTCTATTCTATTCTATTCTATTCTATCTATTCTATTCTATTCTATTCTATTCTATTCTATTCTATTCTATTCCATTCCATTCCATTCCATTCCATTCCATTCCATTCCATTCCATTCCATATCAGCTCCTGTTGTCCCTTGAATCAAATTGATCTCAGTATGGACTTCTACCAGGCTGCAATCTGTAATAGTATGTGGGGGGATGCAGTCTTCCAATATTTGATGGGCTGTCACAGAGAGGAGGTAGTCAAGCTATTGTCCAAAGCACCTGAGGGTAAGACAAGAAGCAATAGGTGGAAACTAATCAAGGAGAGAAGCAACCTAGAACTAAGGAGAAAAATTTCCTGACATTAGAACAATGAATTAGTGGAACAACTTGCCTCCAGAAGTTGTGAATGCTCCAACACTGGAAGTTTTTAAGAAGAGGTTGGATAATCATTTGCCTGAAGTTGTGTAGGGTTTCTTGCCTAAGCAGGGGGTTGGACTAGAAGACCTCCAAGGTCCCTTCCAACTCTCTTATTCTGAACCTCTTGCTCTGCCTATTATCCAGCTGAGGACTGTGACCCCTCTTATCTGACCGTTCCCTAGCACCATCTCTTTGTCCCACCTCCAAATTCTTTCCTAAGTTCCATGACATACCCCTTTCTACTCTGGATGACTGGTATCAAGTGGTCCTTCCTGGTGACTTTGCCAGTTACAACAATCCTCATGTTAGAGACAGGGATTGACTCAAAGGTACCCAGTTGGCTTTGTGCCCAAAACAGGACTATAATTCATTGTCTCCCAGTTTTTAGCCTGGTGCCTTAAGCACTACACCAAACTGGTTCTTTTGCTATAAATGAACCTGTGCTAATATAAGGAAATGGTGACCCACTTTAACCCCCAAATGAATTGTTCTATTGCATTATAAAATACAGATAATAATGGAGTACAGCAATATTTAGAAACTGGAAACGGCACCCTGATGATTATATAAAATCGTATCATTAAAGAAGAGAAAAAAGAACTATATCAATGTTAAACAGGATTTCCAAGATGTAAAAGAACATGAAATTGCTTAGGTGGTGTAATTAAGGTTAAATAAAAAGTTGCAAACTACATTAAATTATTTTATAATATGAAAAAAGTTTAGATCTTAGACCTTAATGCTGAATACTTAGTACTAAAGATGCCACTGTATTACTATTTATTGTTATTTGTGAATATTAAAGGAAGAGCTGAAAGAAAAGAAGAAGTGAGTTGCTTAGAAAAAGTTGGTGCATATTTATTTCTCTGTACTCCAGCTGATTTACAATGTTTATCAATATTTGGATACCCTTACAAGCTGCACTGTAAATATTTGCATTTGCCTTGCTGTGTGATGTATTGCTGGAATTTGGCGAAACTTCTGTTGTGTATATATGCTTTTGTCTTTTTTTTGGCAATGCATTTCCTCATTTGGGACAATGTAGTAAGGACAATTCAGATGGTGGGAAAGTAGAGATGGGGAAAAACCCTCCTTTTGTTCTTATCAAAATCTTATCTATCCAAAATGTTTACCAGAAACACGAAATAGTAAAAATTATATGTTGGCTAATTAACTGTACTGTACATCTTGTGATCGGGACATGGTGTGTTTGTTATGATTCAGGGTATTTGTCATGTAAAAATGGAAATTCAGCCTTTAAAAAAAAAAAACCAGTGCTTTTCAAAGGTGTTTTTTTTAAATGTGTCGATTCCTAATCGCTAAAGGGAGACTTTCATTAAAACACACGCACACAGATACAAGTAATCCTCGACTTACAACAGTTTGTTTAGTGACCATTGGAAGTTAAAATGGCACCGAAAAAAGTGACTTAAGACCATTTTTCACACTTACGAATGTTTGAGCATCCCCATGGACGTGTGATTAAAATTCAGGTGCTTGGCTACTGACGCATATTTATGACGGTTGCAGTGTCCCGGGGTCATGTGATCCCCTTTTGCGACCTTCGGACATGCAAAGACAATGGGGAAGCCATATTCATTTAACAACCATGTTACTAAGCGAACAACTGCAGCAATTCACTTAACAACTGTGGCAAGAAAGGTTGTAAAATGGAGCAAAACTCACTTAACACATGTCTCGCTTAGCAACAGAATTTTAGGGCTCAGTTGTGGTCATAAGTGAGGACTACTTGTAATAAAGATTATCGATCCTAAGGTGGCAAATACAAATAAAATGCAGAATGTTTCTGTGTTTTTTATTTTATTTTTTTAATGGAAAAAGCTCTTCAAAGCTCCAAAAGCTGGTGGAGAAGAAGTAGATGAGATTTGGTGAGGAGATTTGGTGAAAAAAATTGGTGAGGAGATTTGTTGAGGAGATTTGATGAGGAGATTTGGTGAGATTTGTTGAGGAGATTTGTTGAGGAGATTTGGCGAGGAGATTTGATGAGGAGATTTGGTGAGATTTGGTGAGGAGATTTGGTGAGATTTGGTGAGGAGATTTGGCGAGGAGATTTGGTGAGGAGATAACTCGCCCCGGGCTGCATGACAATTCTTATATCTGGGTGTGAAAATTAAGACAGGTGAGGATTGATTAATATTTGGAAGAGAACATTCTAGAAGAACATAATGGCAAACCAGTTCCATAATGCTGCCAAGAAAACTGCACAGATGATCCATTGTTCTGTAAACCGCCTTGAGTCGTCATGTGCGAATAGGCGGCAATATAAATTACCTCAGTAAATAAAATAAATAAATTAGCACAGAGGTGGGGAACTATGGCCTCTTTATGACTTGCGGACTTCAATTCCCAGAATTCCTGAGCCAGCCACGATTAGCATCTGTCACGGGGAGTAAAGAGAGGGGTGTCTGGCGGTGCAATGACATCCTTTTATCTACATGTTGTGACACTGGATACAGGTACAAAAGGGAACAACTTGTGCTGAAATTGTGCAATGCTAGCTTTGTCATTTGCTGAAAGGAGCTTCTGCAGTTGTCCATCAATGGGTCCATCCAGTCCATAAAGAACAAGCTTGGCTCAAAAGCTGACAACAAGCAAACACTGAACAAAGTGCACACAGGAAGTGAACATGCCAAACAATTGTTTTAGCTTTGTTCTGGCCCAACCTAACAAGAGAGTAGCTAAAGGAGGCTATATATATAACAGGTAGAAAATATTCTCTAGTTTTTTTGCTTGGAAGGGCTTTCTTCTTATGGATGAACAACTGCTATAAATATAGGTAGTCCTTGACTTATGACTGGTCACTTAGTGACCATTTGAAGTGGTGACGGACCCTGAAAGTGGTATTTACAACCTGGATGCAAAGTTACCCTCCCCCTTATCCCCTTGGCCATGTGACTGCATTTTGGGCACTCAGCAACTGGGCCATATTCACAACCACATTCTAAGTTTGTTGGACATATATAACATATGCAAAAAATTGGAAACAGGAAAGAATCCCAACTGAGGAAGAACTGACAGATAAGATTTTAGAATGTGCTGAGATGGACAGATTAACAAAAGAAATTAAGGAAAAAGAAGAGACAGATTATTATAGAATATGGAATAAAT
Organism: Pantherophis guttatus; assembly: GCF_029531705.1. The sequence continues at coordinate 465,393 of NW_026844046.1, read as the reverse complement.
GGTATAATTGGCTCAAGACTAGAAATAAAGAATAATAATTATAAGGAGAGAAGATTAGAAGTACAATATATATATATAACAAATGTATGGAGTGGAATAAAAATGTATATAACAGGAATGTAGAAATGTATAATATTAAAGATATAATTAAAATATATGGATCTCTATAGGGGGAAAGAAAGGGGGGGAAAAGGAAAATGAGGGGAAAAAGAAGGAGCAATAGATTAAGATATAGGGGAAGAAGAATACAGTAACAGATGGAAGACGACTATGAAACAATGCTTAAAAAATGATAAGATATTTATATGTTGTATGTTGTGTAAATGTCAAATATGTGTCTTAATAAAATTATAAAATTAAAAAAAAAATATTGTTGGACGAGCAGGCACAAAAACAGCCAGGGAAGTGATTAAAGCTTGGGAAACAGTCCCCTCATCAGTCCACATCAGTGCTGATTTACCACATTTATCAAATATTGAGAAAGCGAGGGATAAGCAGCACAAGCAAATGACAGCTAATGACTAAAAAGCCAGCCATCAACACACCCTAATCAACATCTAAAAAGCCACTTACAACAGGCACTATAAATACTACACATAGAACAACACACATTCTTCTGGAGAGAAATTCTTTGAAGATGGGCTCCAGCATGAGTCCGAAACTCATAAGGCAAAACCTCCGGTCGCAGTGACTGACTCAGATTGGATCCCGCAACGTCATCCTGGGATGCATATATTCTCTTTCATTTGTGACAACTATTTGTGGCATCCTCTGGTCATGTGACCATGATTTACGACATTTTTTTCCCCTGGAAACTGATGTTTACTTTCAATTTTCTGCATCTAGTTTTGGTCACCACGCTATAAAAAAAGATGTTGAGACTCTAGAAAAAGTGCAGAGAAGAACAACCAGGATGATTAGGGGGCTGGAGACTAAAACATATGAAGAACAGTTACAGGAACTGGGCATGGCTAGTCTAGTGAAGAGAAGGACTAGGGGAGACATGATAGCAATGTTCCAATATTTGAAGGGCTGCCACAGAGAGGAGGGGGTCAAGCTGTTTTCCAAAGCACCTGAAGGCCAGACAAGGAATAATGGATGGAAACTGACCAAGGAGAGATTCAACCTAGAAATGAGGAGGGACTTTCTGACAGTGAGAACAATCAACCAATGGAACAGAAGTTGCCTTCAGAAGTTGTGGGAGCTTCATCACTTGAGACTTTCAAGAAGAGATTGGATTGCCATTTGTCAGAAATGGTGTAGGGTCTCCTGCTTGAGCGGGGGGTTGGGCTAGATGACCTATAAGGTCCCTTCCAACTCTGTTAATCTGTTAAAAAGAATGGCAACAAACAATGGGTTCAGTTAATGACTGCGGTGTTTGCTCTGCAACCACCACAAAAAGGTCATAAAATCATGTGTGGTTAAACATAATTAACCATTTAATGACGGTCACAACTTATGACTGCAATTGCAGGCCTCAAATACAGCAGAGCTTCCGCTTTCTAATTCCTGCCCATAATCTTCTTCTTATCTGTGAGGTTTTTGATCCCTACGTCAACCCTTCATTCATCACAATTTTGGGGTGTGCCTTTCCCTCATCTCTAAGTGCCCCCCCCCCCAAATTTGCCATGATTTCAATTTTTATTCTTGTTTTTGCAGTGGCCCTGAGGAACCATTGCCTGAAAAAGCTGTGGAAGCAGTGGTGGGTAGCGGCGGCGGGAGGCTCCGCCCACCCACTCGGATGTTTCTGCACATGTGCAGAAGCATTGCGCGAGCGAGCGAGTGCACATCCATGAGCGAACCAGTAGTGACGGGATTTGAAACCCACTATTGTGTGGAAGACATAAAAGTGTTTTCTAATCAGTTGCAAGAATTCTCCATCTATAAAGAACAGGGATTCCTCTCCATGTGTCAAGGAAACCCATGCTACTCTTGCCTAGACAGGGAAATTGACAAACAACAAAAAACCAGTTAGAAGAAGATAGTTGCCAGCCTCTTTCTTACAGGTAGTCCTTGATTTACAGCCATTTGTTTAGGACAGGGGTCAGCAACGTGAAGCTCTGGAGCCGTATGTGGCTCTTTCATCCCTCTGCTAAAGCTCCCTGTCACTCAAAATATGCGTCACAACCGCCAATGTGCGACACCCACCGGCACACGATTTATTGAGCTTTTCAACCCCCGGTAGGCCAACCATGGATAAATCCAAGAAAAGAAAAGTTTCAGAAGAAAGCAGAACGTTTAATTCAACTACATATGCTAGTTTTGTGGCGGTTCAAGAAATAGCCAGGCACGAGAAGGGTTTTGTGGCTCCCAGTGTTTTCTTTTCTGTGGGAAATGAGTCCAAAAGGCTCTTTGAGTATTTAAGGTTGCAGACCCCTGGTTTAGGGCAAGGGTGTCAAACTCAAGGCCCGGGGGCCGGATCCGGCCAGCGGGGTGCTTAGATCTGGCCCCCCGGGCCACCCTAGAAACAGCAAAGGATTGGCCCATGGTGCCTCTGCCAGCAAAAATGGAGCTCGGGAGCACCACGTGTGGCCCTCTCAGGCTCCATTTTCAGCTGCGACGGCCCCCTGCCACCCTCTGCCGGTGAAAATGGAGCTCGGGGGAGGGGGGCACACCATTTTACTGGCAGAGGGCGGCAGGAACCACCACAGACGCTCCCAACACGAGTGACATCAAACTGGCCATACCCATCCTGGCCACGCCCACCCCACCCTCGAGGTCAAACACAACCCTGATGCGGCCATCAATGAAATCAAATTTGACACCCGAGTTAAGGGATCGTTCAAAGTTACCACAGCACTGAAAAAAGTGACTTATGACCATTTCTCATACTTACAACGTTGCAGCATCCCCATGATCACGTAATCAAAATTTGGACGCTTGACAACTGGACTGTATTTATGATGGTTGCAGTGACCTGGAGTCATTCGATCGCTTTTTGTGATCTTCTGACGAACAAAGTCAATAGGAAAGCCAGATTCACTTAACAACCATGTTACTAAATTAACAACCGCAGTGATTCACATATCAGCTGTGGCAGGAAAGGTCTTAACAACTGCGGTTGTTAAATTAGGCAAAACTCACTTGGCAACCTTGTTTAGCTATGGTAAATTTTGGGCTCACTTGTCGTCGTAAGTCGAGGACTACCTGTACAGTATTGTTGCAAGGCTGAGATGGAATAGGTGCTCATGTTGAATCAATGCTATAATCTGTTTGTTTTGTGATGTGAACGTCACGCAAGTATCTCTCCTCTGAAACACACCCACAGCCACACCTCTTAGAAATGGAATTTTTAATATTGTGCCAAGTTATGACTAAGTGATTGTAAAGCTCACGCCTTGAAATACAGTAGCTGTACGACAATATAACAATCAGGATCTTGCCTTGACTTATTGATCAGTCTATGCTTCCTTTTGGGGAATACTTCTGCAATGATTTCCCACTTTTATGGGACTCCCTTCTCTCTCTCCCTTGGGGTTATTCCGTTTCCTTACCATCTATAAGGCTTTTGTGTATTTGGGGCTCTCTGCTAGCGTAGACTTACATGCTTGTGCTATCTTTGAACCATGTTCTCTAGAAGATCTATCGGGTGAAATGCTCCTGGTTCGCTCTAGTTCAGGCCAGGAGTGAAATGCTCCCGGTTCAGACTGGATTGCCTGATCCGGTAGCGATGGCGGCGAGCGGTTCGGAGAATCGGTAGCAAAAATCCCTCCCCACCCCCATGCCCAGCTGAGCCGCGCAATCATCAGAGGCTTTTTATTTTATTTTTAAAAGCATTTTTTCTACAACCTCTTCAGCCGAAAAAATGCTTTTAAAAGTAAAAAAAAAAAAAAGCCTCTGCCGATCAGGCAAGTCAGCTGGGATCGTCAGAGGATTTTAAAAGCATTTTTTAACAACCTCTTTGGCCGAAGAGGTTGTAGAAAAAATAGTTTTAAAAGTTAAAAAAAAAAAAGTTGGCCATGCCCACTCAGTCATATTACACCCCTCCAGCCATGCCCACAGAACCGGTAGTAACAAATTTTACATTTCACCACTGGCTCAGGCGAATCGGTAGTGATAAAAACTACTGGTTCAGGCAACCCAGTAGTAAAAAAAAAGCTACTGGTTCAGTCAAACTGGTAGTTAAAAAAAAGCTACTGGTTCATCCAAACCGGTATTTCCGACAATCAGCTGTGCCACGGGGTTTAGCTCAGTGGTGGGTTTCAAAAATTTTTACTACCGGTTCTGTGGGTGTGGCTTGGTGTGCGTGGCATGGCTTGGTGGGCATGGCACGGGAAGGATACTGTAAAATCTCCATTCCCACCCCACTCCAGGGGAAGGATAATGTAAAATCTCCATTCCCCCCCCCAATCCAGGGGAAGGTTACTGCAAAATCTCCATTTCCTCCCAATCAGCTGGGACTTGGGAGGCAGAGAATAGATGGGGGCGGGGCCAGTCAGAATTTTTTCTACCGGTTCTCCGAACTACTCAAAATTTCCGCTACCGGTTCTCCAGAACTGGTCAGAACCTGCTGAAACCCACCTCTGGTTTAGCTTTGCTAGAAAGCAGGAAAGCAGTGCTTTCTAGCGAGGCTAAATTGCACCGCACAGCCGATCCCTCCCCCCCCCGTTGTTCTATTTACCTTCCCAAGCCTCTTTTTGGTGTGTACTGTGAATGCGTGCGCAGCAAGCAAACCGGTAGCAAACCGGTTCAGATTTCACCACTGAGATCTCTGTAACCTTGGGACTTTGGTCCTTGGCTTCTCTGGAGGCAGGAGAGCAGGGATTTGCTGTAAACTGCTAGCTTGTAATGAAGAGCAAACCTCAACTTGAGAGAGATTTCACCATCCATAAATGTTGGAGTATTATTGCAGTGAGGTCGAAGTGCAAAGCGTAGGGAACTTTTGATGCATGTCATTCATGAGGAGGGCAAGTGGTTTTATTAGTAATCCTCATCAGTGATTATTCAAAGTTACAAGGTGCTGAACAAAGAAAACTGGTGACGGGTTAACGAAAAGAAGGACTAGGGGAGACATGATAGCAGTGTTCCAATATCTAAGTGGTTGCCATAAAGAAGAGAAAGTCAAGCTATTCTACAAAGCATCTGAAGGCAGGACAAGAAGCAATGGATGGAAACTAATCAAGGAGAGAAGCAACCTAGAACCAAGGAGAAATTTCCTGACATTTAGAACAATTAACCAGTGGAATGACTTGCCTCCAGAAGTTATGGATGCTCCAAGTTTTTAAAAACAGATTGGACAACCATTTGTCTGCAATGGTGTAGGGTTCCCTGTCTGAGCAGGGGATTGGACTAGAAGACCTTTAAGGTCCCCTCCAACTCTGTTATTCTATCCTGAGATTTCTAGCCATATAAATCAGGCTTTTGGCAACTGATATGCATTTACAATGATCGCAGCACCCTGCAGTCACACGATCACCATTTGCAACCTTCCCAGCTACCGTATTTTTCGGAGTATAAGATGCACCTTTTTCCCCCCAAAAAAGAGGGTGAAAATCTGGATGCGTCTTATACTTGGAATGTAGCCCCGCCCAGCTTCTCAAACGGAGGTTTCAGTGACTGAAAACAGCATCAGAAACAAAGGTTCAGAAAAAAAGCCCCCAAACAGAGCTTCAGAAAAAAAGCCCCCAGAAAAAAAGCCTCCAAACAGAGCTTCAGAAAAAAAAGCCTTTTTTCCTGAAGCTCTGTTTCAGAGGCTTTCAGAGGCAGAAAAAAAAGTTTTTTCTGAAATGGAATTTCAAAAGTTTCAGCAGCAGAAAAAAAAGCAAAAAAAAAAAAAAAAAGCAAGGCACAGAACTCACAACCAATGAACCTCTTGCTAAAATTCACCTCTGGGAACAGCTGATTGGGGGTATTCTGGGATGCTGATCCACCCGCCAATCAGCTTTTTTCTTATTTTCCTCCCCAAAAACTAAGGTGCATCTTATACTCTGAAAAATACGGTAAGTTTGGAGAAGGAAAGTCAATGGGGAAACTGGCAGGAAGCCACAAGTGACGGTCGCTTATGTCACACTTATACCATCCACGGTGAGTTGCTTAAGGACCGCCATTGTAAGGTGAGTACAACATGTACTCTTTTCACTTTATGACCGCATTGCTTAGCGGTCTCTACAGCTCTCAATTACCTGTAGAGATAGTCCTCAACAACCATTCATTTAGTGACCATGTAAAGCTACAATGGCACTGAAAAGATTGAGATATAACTCACTGCATCCCCATGGTCACCGATCAAAATTCAGGCGCTTGGCAACCAGATCACTAGGGTCGCATGATAATCTTTTGTGACCTTCCCAAATGGCTTCCAATGAGCAGAGAGACACTGGGAGAAGGTGGGTTTGCTGAATGACCATATAATTCATTTAACAACTGCAGTGATTTGCTTAAGAACCATGGCCAAAAAAAAAAAAAAGGTTGTAAAACTAGGTACAACTCAGTTAAGAAACACCTTAACAACAGAAATTTTGCTCCCAAGTTTGGTCATGAATGTATATATGATATCACACCTATTTGTGTGATTTATACAATGCCATCATGACATTCAAGACTTTGCTGTGGCTTTCAGTGGGGGCCCATGCCAGGATAATCCTGGTTAATCAAATTTCCCTTTATTTTCCTAAGATCACTCTCCCAAACTACCCACGTCACATAATCATAATCATAAGTTTATTTATCAAGCATATATAAGATAACAGGTAAAAGTATAAACATAATTTGAATATATGAAAGAAGTACATCCATAGCAGGGGTGAAATGCTCCGAAGTCTGCTACTGGTTTGCTTTGCTACCAGTTCGCTGCGCACACACATGTGCAGTGCATGCCAAACCCACTCTTTGCGTGCATGCGCACCGCAAGCACTACCGCGTAGCACTGAAAAAGGAGGATTAAGAAGCCTTTACTAAGGAAAGTAGAACAGTGAGGGGGGGAACAGCTGTGCCGCGCGATTTAGATTCACTAAAGCAGGGTTTCCTGCTTTCTAGTGAATTTAAATCGCGTGGCACAGTTGATCGTCAGAAATACTGGTTTGTCCGAACTGGTAGCATTTTTTTTACTACCAGTTCGGGCGAACCGGTCTGAACTGGTAGCATTTCACCCCTGATCCAGGAGTTTCTTAACAGATCCCTTGTGTCCTTTGGCACTAAGGAAAGTTGGCAAAAAATCTACCAGGAAAATCTTCTGAGTAAACAAGAAATGAGGGCATGATTTAGGGCAGGGCACTTTGGGGGAAAAAAAGCAACTGGAGACACAACAGCTCTCAAAGACAGAGGTGGCGTGGTTGAGACCATAAAATGCACACGAAAGCCACTCTAAAGGAGAATATTTGTAGCTCAGGGTTGAAAGGAGGGGTGCTTGGTGCTCCCTGAGCTTTCTTGCAGCTGTTTCATTACCCAAACTAGGTAACATCAGTGTACTGATTACATTACCTAGTTGGGTAATGCAAGAAAATAACCAAGCTCAGAGAGCAGCAAGGCCTTTCCATCCAAAAGGAGCCTGGTGATGCAGTGGACTAAACTACTGTTAAAGTAGTATTTAGCTGCCAGCTGCCTGCAATTACAGCGAGTTCAATTCTCACCAGGCTCAAGGTTGACTCAGCCTTCCATCCTTCCGAGGTAGGTAAAATGAGGACCCGGTTTGTGGGGCCAATAAGCTGTCTTTGTATAAAAAAGAACACCATTTTGGGGGAGGGGGCAAAAGCCCTACTAAGCAGGTATATACCAAGTATGAAGGCTATTGCTTAAAAGCATTGTAAGCTGCCCTGAGTCTCCAGAGAAGGGCGGCATATAAATCAAACTAATAAATAAAATAAATAAATACAATTATTCTTGCACCCCATCATTTCTCCCCTTCAGGAAAAATTAAATGAAGGGGTGTGTGTGTCATGTTCTTTGCATGTATGCACCCAAGCGGGCATCTTGCCCCAAATAAAGAGTTTGAGTCAGACACTTTCTTAAAGAAAACTTTTCTGATCCTCTCCTTGATCGCAATTGATTAAGAAGTGGTGTGGCTTCAACATGCAATGAACTTTTGACATATCGCCTAGGCAACCAACCCTAGGTTTGCTAAACAACACTCTCTGAGTCACAAAAGAACATTGGTGACACACAATAAGGGCGTCACAACGTGGAACCCGGCACAATGTGAAAGGCTTCTCCTACTACAGTTTCAGCTTGCTGCAGTAGGACAACAACACAGAAGTACACAAAAAATTCCAACCAACCATTCACAGAGGGAAAATTACCAAGGTTTATGACGTAAGGGCTCTTGGGTTAAATCGGTCACTGCTTTCAACACGCAACTATCACACACGCACAAAGTATTCAGTGGAAGGTATGCTTGCATCAGAAGCCATTATCAAACCCGAAAGGTTTGAGGCAGTGGTGAAATGCTACCGGTTCGGACCGATTCAGCCGAACTGGTAGCAATGGCGGCGGGTGGTTCGGAGAACCGGTAGCGACGGCAGCGTGAGAGGCTCCACCCACCTGCCCAGTTGTCATTACTTCCAGGTTTTAACCAGGAAGTAACCTGTTTTTTACCCTCTGCACATGTGCAGAAGTGTTTGCACACGCGCAGAGGGTCCGTGAATGCACATGACACGCGGGCGCACTTCCGAACCGGTAGGGAAGCTAAGTAGATTTCACTCCTGGTTTGAGGGCAGATGGTTTGCACTCTTGAGCTGCTCACAACAAGCAAGCCTGTGCCTTTATTTGGTGCTGAGATGTGCCAAGTGCCCACAGCCATTCCTTAGGTCAGGAGTGCCAAACTCGTGTCGTCACATTGTTGTCACATGACTTTTTTCCCTTTCGCTAAAATGGGGGTGGGCGTGGCCAGCATGTGATGCATCTGGCCCGCGGGCTGCGAGTTTGACACCCCTGCCTTAGGTCAATATTTCTGAACTGTGGCAACCTTAAGACGTCAACCTTCAACCTGGTTGACATCTGTGAACGTCTTCCCCAAAGTCTTCTTTAAAATGTGGCCTCCTCATGCTGACTGGAGAATTCTGGGAGTTGAAGTCTACACCAGTGGTGGATTGCTTCCGGTTCAATCAGCAGGAGGCTCCGCCCACCCCTCCAGACGTCATAAATGATAATCTGCACATGCGCAGAAGCTTCTGCACATGCGTCCACAGCCCCATTGTGAACCGGTAGTAAAGATAAGTAGAACCCATCCCTAGTCCACACATCTTCAAGTTGTCAAGGTTGAGAAACACTATTCTAGCTCCTAATTTCCAGATGTTCAATAGTGCATCCGGAGTCAAACTAGAGGATGCAGTCTGTAGGGCCAGAAGTAACTTGGGCTGTTCCCCTTGTGGCTTGCCTGTGGCTCCTCATGAACATCTGGAGAACACCTGGGAAGCAACAAAAGGCTCAGATTGGTATATCCCTTTCTATGTTCTTAATTCAGGAACTATAACAGAATATCAGTGTTGGAAAAGGCCTTGGAGGTCTTCTAGGCCAACCCCCTGCTCAAGCAAGAAACCTATACTACAGGTAGTCCTCAACTTACAACAGTTCATTAAGTGACGGTTCAAAGTTAAAACAGCATTGAAAAAAAAGTGACTTAAGACCGTTTTTCATAGTTACAACCTTTCCAACATCCCCATGATCATGTGATCAAAATTCAGATGCTTGGCAACTGGTTCATATTTATGACCATTGCTGTGTCCCAAGGTCATGTGATCCTCTTTGACGACCTTCCGACAAGCAAAGTCCATGGGAAAGCCAGATTCTTATAACAACCGGGTTACTACCTTATCCACTCCATTGATTCACTTAACAACGGTGACAAGAAAGGTCATAAAATGGGGCCAAACTCACTTAACCATGTAAGAACAGAAATGTTGCGCTCAGTTGTGGTTGTAAGTCGAGGATTACCTGCATTTCAGACAAATGGTTGTCCAATCACTTCTTTAAAAATCTCCAGTGTTGGAGCAGCCACAATTTCTGGAGGCAAGTCGTTCCATCGATTCATCATTCTAACTGTCAGGAAATTTCTCCTTAGTTCTAGTTGGTTCTCTCCTTGATTAATTTCTGTCCACTGCTGCTTGTTCTGCCTTCAGATGCTTGATTCATAACAACAGCTGGTACATTTGCAAGAGATAAACCGGGTCCAGACCAGTGGTGGTATTCAGCCGGTTCGATCCGGTTCAAGCGAACCTGTAGGGGCGACGGCAGGATGCCCCACCCACCCATGCGGACATCATGACCAGTGTGGGTTGCCCCTGGTTCGGACCAGTTCACAAGAACCAGTAGTAAAACCAGCAGGAGGCCCCTCCCATCCCCCCCCAGATGTCGTCATCAGTGATCTGTACATGCGCAGAAGCACAATCCTGTTGCAAACCGGTAGTAAAGGTAAGTAGAACCCACCCCTGGTCATGATGTTCCATTTTTTTCATGTTTTCAAGGCTCTGCGTGTGCACACATTTGCAAACCGGTAGGGAAGGTAAGTGAATACCACCCTGGTCCAGACTCTTACCATGTGCACTGATACCAGATTCAAATCAGTGTGCTGCTTAAAATAGATGACACTAATGCATTTTACAGATCCTTTGTAAACTGCAGCAAAGCAATAGCACTTAGACTTATATACCGCTTCACAGCTCCTCTTTAAGTGGTTTACAGAGTCACCATATTGCTCCCAACAATCTGGGTCCTCATTTTACCAATCTCAGAAGGATAATAGAAGACTGAGTCAACCTCTAGCTGGTGAGGATCGAACTCCTAGCAGTCGGCAGAATTAACCTGCAATACTGCATTCTAATCACTGCGCCCCACCACGACTCTTTACAAGAATAGGTGGCTTTCTGGTAAATAAAAAGCAAGCAATGAAGAGGGGTATCCCGTGGAGACAAAAGGGGACAAAAAAACCCCCATTGTGATGTTGTGATGCAAATATTTTCTCTTTTGTGCTTGCATCATTGATTCTACAGGCAAGTATACAAAAAGTGAACAACGTGGAGAATGACAACCATGTTATTATGTGATATATAAGTTGAATTAATTAAATAATAATAATAATAATAATAATAATAATAATAATAATAATAATAATAATAATAATAATAATGATGTCCTGATGTACGTTTTGACTTTTTTCCCCCAATGTGGTGGTTTGTTTTGGACACCTCTGACAATGTGGTAAGGCCACACTTGGAATATTGCATTCAGTTTTGGTCGCCACGATGTAAAAAAGATCTTGAGACTCTAGAAAGAGTGCAGAGAAGAGCAACAAAAATGATTAGGAGACTGGAGGCTAAAACATATGAAGAACAATTGCAGGAACCGGGTATGTCTAATTTAATGAAAAGAAGGACTAGGGGAGACATGATAGCAGTGTTACAATATCTCAGGGGCTGCCACAAAGAAGAGGGAGTCAAGCTATTCTCCAAAGCACCTGAGGGTAGGACAAGAAGCAATGGGTGGAAACTAATCAAGGAGAGAAGCAACTTAGAACTAAGGAGAAATTTCCTGACAGCTAGAACAATTAATCAGTGGAACCACTTGCCTCCAGAAGTTGTAAATGCTCCAACACTGGAAGTTTTAAAGAAGAGATTGGACAACCATTTGTCTGAAGTGGTGTAGGGTTTCCTGTCTAAGCAGGGGGTTGGACTAGAAGACCTCCAAGATCCCTTCCAACTCTGTTATTCTGTTCTGTTCTGTTCTATTCTGTTCTATTCTATTCTATTCTATTCTATTCTATTCTATTCTATTCTATTCTATTCTATTCTATTCTATTCTATTCTGTTCTGTTCTATTCTATTCTATTCTATTCTAATAAGATCTTTCACAACAGCTCCTAGGGTGTTTCAAATTCATAGTTTGGAGGCGGCGTTAACAATGTGGATTCCTGCATTGAGCTGCAAGTTAGCTGCCCTCAATACCTCTTTCATCTAGATCAGGGGTCCCCAAAGTTGGCAGCTTTAAAACTTGTGGATTTTAATTCCCAGAATTCTCCTATGCTGGCCAGCTATGCTGGCTGGAGAATTCTGGGAGTTGAAATCCACAAGTCTTAAAAGCTGCCAAGTTTGAAGACCTCTGACCTAGATGATTACATATATAAATAGCTTCATCCTTTCAGAGACGAGGGGACAGATTGATCGACTGACTTCTGGTAAAACCATTCTATTTCCCACAGCGGCTTTCCCTGGAGTCTTGGAGCTGAACGAAATTTAACCCAGAGAAATGCAAAGTTCAGAGGAAACTGAAATCGAATGTGCCGATTTAGAACGAGGGATGCCAGAGTTAAGAACAGCCTGTTTGTGTGAAAAGGATTTTGAAACCATAACTCATGATGGCTTGAACGTGACTCAGAAGTGTTCTGTAAGCTAAACGGTCAAATGTAATTTTAGGTTGCCTTGAATTTTTTGTCTCTTTGTAGTCTGAGGTGGATTTCACATAATTTTACCTCAGGTTCGCCGCGCACCAAAAATGTGAGTGTGTGTGCCTTCTGCACATGCGCTTTGCTCACGCGCGCAGCTTGTACGCATGCACGGGGCTTAGAAAACATGACTAAATAGGACTGCATAGCACCCAGATGGGTGGGCAAGCCCACCCACAGTCGCCACTACCAGTTCGCCTGTAACCGGACTGAACCGTTTGAATACTACCACTGTTCCTAATCTTTTCCTGCAGGTGTAAGGACTGCTTTTTCTGTTTTTTGGGTCAACCTAGTGTTGAACCACCGGTGGCAATAGGAATTGATCAACTGGCTTTTTTCCCCGAGCCTTCTAAGAGGGCTAAGAGAGAGGGATTGGCCCAAAGTCACCCAACTGGCTTTCATGCCTCAGGCAGGACTAGAACTCAGAGTCCCCTGGTTTCTAGGCTAGTTGCTCTAACCACCAGACCAGTGTTTCTTAACCTTAGCAACTTTAAGATGCGTGGACATCTAGCAGAGATGACTGCTAAATTGACTGCTTTGATTAAAGAAAAAAAAAACACAATTACTTTTATTTCTACTTGGAAACCACTTCTGGACTTTGTGCTTGAGGTAGGGGGAAAAAATGAAACTTTGATTTTGGGTTTTACCGATTAGATAGTCCCAAAGGTGCTTTTTTCAAGAGGCAACTGGACTTTCCGGTTTTTCTTTAAAGACGTTTCACTTCTCATTCAAGAAGTGGATGAGCTGAAGAAGCTTTCTTGGATAAGAAGCGGAACGTCTTCAAAGAAAGAGCAGAAAGTCCAGTTGCCTCTTGAAAAAAGCACCTTTGGGACAACCATGACCTGGATGACTGAGAATCTCCATAGACATTTACTGATTACTTTTATTTACTTTCTTTACGTTTATTTAATTTGTATACCGCCCTTCTCCTGAAGGACTCAGGGCGGTGAACAGCCAACAATAAAATACATACATACAAAATTTAAAAAACAGAACTAAAATCGAATTAAATAATTTGGCCCAGACAGATTAAAACCCCAATCAATTTAAAACAGATTTAAACTTTGAAAATTAAAAGATATTGAAAATATTAAAATATTAAAATTGTTTAAAAATTGTTTTAAAAGAGGGAGAAAGTTCGGCCAGGCCCGCCTGATGAAATAAGAAGGTCTTTAGAGCGCAGCGGAAGGTGCGCAGATCCGGGATCCTCCGTATCTCCGGGGGGAGCTCGTTCCAGATAGTAGATGCCCCCACAGAGAAGGCTCTCCCCCTGGGGGCCGCCAGTCGACATTGTTTGGCTGACGGCACCCGGAGGAGCCCCTCTCTATGAGAGCGTACCAGCCGGTGGGAGGCTATTGGTGGTAGTAGATGGTCCCGCAAGTACCCAGGTCCTGAGCCATGGAGTGCTTTAAAGGTTGTAACCAAAACCTTGAAGTGCACCCGGAAGACCACCGGGAGCCAGTGCAGCTCGCGCAGGAGGGGTGTTACATGGGAGCGCCATTTCGCTCCCATTACCACCCGTGCGGCCGCACTCTGCGCCAGTTGGAGCCTCCGGATGCTCCTCAAGGGGAGCCCCATGTAGAGAGCGTTACAATAGTCCAGGCGGGAGGTGACGAGGGCATGAGTGACCGTGCGTAAGGGGTCCTGATCCAGAAAGATAGGTTTGTTGTTATAGAAAAAGCTAGTTTATACTATTATGTAAAAGTAAAAAGCTGAGGTTTTATGCTATTATCTTATTTTACTGCACCAAAAGGAGTTGGAAGTCAATGTCTTTTCTTTCTCTCCCCCCCTTTCCCTACACTTTTCCCTTCCCTTTTCCCTCCCCTATTTTCCTATTTTATTTTGTATGATAAACTAATAAAAAAAAAAAGATCTGTGGACATCAACTCCCAGAATTCCCTACCAAGCCAGGCTGATTGGGGAATTCTGGGAATTGAAGTTTGCACATTTTAGTTGCCTATGAGGAGAGCCTAAGAGATTTGGAGAGAGCTAATAACAGAATAACAGAGTTGGAAGGAACCTAGGAGATCTTCTAGTCCAACCCCCTGCTCAGGAACGAAACCTTACACCAGAGATCTTCAAACTTGGCAGCTTTAAGACTTGTGGACTTCAACTCCCAGAACTCTCCAGCCAGCTAAGCTTAGCTGGCTGGAGAGTTCTGGGAGTTGAAGTCCACAAGTCTTAAAACTGCCAAGTTTGAAGACCTCTGCCTTACACCATTCTTCTTAAACACCTCCAGTGATGGAGCATCCACAATATCTGGAGGCAAATCATTCTGCTGATTAATTGTTCTCACCATCAGGAAATTTCTCTCTGCTAGGTTGCTTCTCTCCCTGATTAGTTTCCATCATTGCTTCTTGTACCTGCCTCGTCCTTCAGTTATCCTTGTGAATCACAGGTTTTTACAAGTGAAATGCTGATTGAAGAGATGAGATAATCCTTTTCGATGACGTAAAGGTGTTTTGAAATATCATCCTCAAATGCGAAATATGGGGTAACAGATTTCAGGTATCAGAAAGTAGATTCCACTGGAGTTCAGGGAAACAGTTCCTAAGTTAGTCCTGTTCTAGAACAATCTGAATTGGTGAATTCTGTCACTGAAAGGGTTCATTCAGAAGCTGAATAATTGTCTGTTGGTACGCTGAAATTGTCGATCAAAAGGTCGGCAGTTCAGCGGTTCGAATCCCTAGTGTTGCGTAATGGGGTGAGCTCCCGTTGTCCCAGCTTCTTCCAACCTAGCAGTTCGAAAGCACCTAAAAATGCAAGTAGAAAAATAGGGACCACCTTTGGTGGGAAGGTAACAGCGTTCCGTGCGCATTTGCCGTTTAGTCATGTCAGCCACATGACCACGGAGACATCTTCAGACAGCGCTAGCTCTTCGGCTTTGAAACGGAGATGAGCACCGCCCCCTAGAGTCAGGAATGACTAGCACAGATGTGCGAGAGGAACCTTTACCTTTGCCTAATGTTTTAAAATGGACTGAGTGGGGTGACTGGAATTACAGGTAGCTCTTGACTTACAACCACAATTGAGCCCAAAATGTTGTTAAGTGAGACGTTTGTTAAGTGGGTTTTGTCCCATTTTACGACCTTTCTTGCCACCATTGTTAAGTGAATCACTGCAGTCGATAAGTTAGTAACCTGGTTGTTAAGTGAATCTGGCTCCCCATTTGATTTTGCTTGATCACATGACCTTGGGACACTGCAACCGTCATAAATGTGAGACAATTGTCAAGCATCTGAATTTCGATCACATGACCATGGGGATGCTCCCACGGTTGTAAGTTACAACATTTCATTTAGTGACGGTTCACTAGTTAAAATGGCACTGAAAAAATGGACTTATGACTGTTTTTCACACTTACAGGGTAGTGGGGAATGGAAGGATTTATATTCCTTGCAGACAACTGGTCATCCAATCAGAGCTGAAGAAGCTTCTTGGATGAGAAGCGAAACGTCTTCAATGAAAAAACAAGAAAGTCCAGTTGCCTCTTGAAAAAAAGCACCTTTCGGACAAACTTGACCTGGATAACTGAGAATCTCTACAGACTTTTAGCTATATAATTTGCGATGAACACCCTTTGAATGGTGTGGGAGTAGGAATGGATTTCCAGAGGAGGAAAAATTGCAGACTACAGGAACCAGGAGCACTACTCAGGTGACCCTGAGGACACAAATAAACCTCCAAGTGCTTTAACGACCCTCTAAAAGGATGCAAATGACCAGCTATCTGCAAGGAATATACCGTATTTTTCCCACTATAAGATGCACTTCCTCCCGCCAAAAAAAGTAGATGGAAATGTCTGTGCATCTTATAGAGCAAATATTGCAGCAGGTGGGAGGGGGGGGTCACTGCTGCCTGTCACTGCTGCTGCCATTAGCTGCCGCCGGGGAACGCCGGAGCCTTCGCTGCTGAGCAGTTGATCAGTGGTTGGATTGGCCTCCTGTAATACTGCTGATCAGATGTTCTAGGCAGCGGGGATCACCGCCGCTCGCCGCCATTTGCTGCCGCCGTTTGCCACCGCCATTCGCTGATAGGTGGCAGCAATTGGCAGCAGGGGGCAGTGAACAGTGGTGGTGGCAATCGGCGGCAGTGATTGGTGGCGTTAGGTGGCAGCAATCAGCGGCTGTGGTGACGGTGGGTGGCGGCAAGCAGCAGCAGGCAGGGCAAACGGTGGTGACAGTGATGCAATTCCCACTGCCTAGAACAGCTGATCGACGGTATTCTGGGAGGCCAATCCAACTGCTAATCAACTGCTCGGCAGCAAAGGCTCCAGCGTTCCCTGCCGGCAGCAGCAGCTCACCTCAGTTGACTGGTGGTGAGCGCAATGGAGTGGAGCTCTGATGAGCCACATGCTGGGGCTGCGATAACATGCTGAAGCTGACCAGGCTGTTTGCTGTTTGCTGCAAAGATGCTAGCCAGATGAATACCGGTTGGATGTTGGGAGACAGAGGCAGATTTTTTTGTTCTTGTTTTCCTCCTCTAAAGCTAATGTGCATCTTATGGTCTGGTGCGTCTTATAGTGCAAAAAATACGGTAAACCCTTCCATTCCCCACTATCCTGTCACTGAAGAAGCTTCTTGGATGAGAAGTGAAATGTCTTCAAAAGAAAAAACAAGAAAGTCCTCCTGAAAAAACACCTTTGGGTCATTTAACAATTGTCTCACTTAACATCAGAAATATTAGGCTCAGTTGTGGTCGTACGTTGAGGACTATCTCTATAAACAGGACTATGCCAAGATAGAAACAAGCGAATGATAATGATGAGGGATATTATTTGACCACTGAAGGTGGAAAACCAGTATACAGAAATATTTTGAATACCGGGTGAAGATTCAGAAAATGTTGAAAGACTAGAAGAGGACAGGAAATGTAAGCCTTGCAATTTCTTTGGAACTACTTGTAAGCATCTTCTGTTCCTGGAAATTTTCACCAAAACCCTTAAGCAAAAGAATCTCAAATGTCAGCAGTATATTTCACAGAAGAAACTAAAACCAAAAGCAACCCAAAAAAAACCAGCAGAAAGATTCTTGTGGTTTACCATCCTTCATGCAAGGTCTTGTACTCAAACTTGGAAAGGGGAAACACCCGTCAGCAGAACAACAAAATTCACAATCCATTTGCTTGTATAGGAAATGACATACTACCATGGTAAGTAAGTAAGTAAGGAAATAAGTAAGTAAGTAAATAAGTATGATAGGATAGATAGATGATAGATAGATAGATAGATGATAGATAGATAGATAGATAGATAGATAGATAGATAGATAGATAGAT